>CM060684.1:179421697-180021697 GCA_030686995.1 Artemisia argyi
AGTAGCGAAGCGGAAGTATGCACTTGCTCCCCCTTGGATAATACTCCCCCTAAATGGAGTGCCAAGAGAGGAGACATGGATTTTGACCCTTCAAAACAAAATGTTAGTTGCCACACAAGACAAGTCATGAAAGCATTTCATGTCTAGAACACAACTAAGAGTTGTGAAGTGGAATAATGCAACACTCATGCTCCCCCTTGAATATTACTCCCCTAAATGGAGTATCAAGGAAGGAAACCATGGATAATGATCCTACAAAAAGAAAGGTTAGTTTCTAAAACACAAGATATATGTATGCTACCATATCAAGGTATAGTTCACTCATCATACCTAAATGGTAAACAAACAATGCAAACCTTGTAGTAGAATGAAATTCATTTCATGTAAAATTTTGACTCTTAGAAAGTCAAATACAAGAAATTAGGATGACACCATCCTACTTCTTAAAAATAAAGAAAAACTAAAAATAAACTAAGAACATAAAAAGCTACAAGGAAATCATCATTTTCCTTAATGAGAAACATTTTCCAAAAACAAGGCTACGGTTGTTTAAGGATGAAAATGTGTGTTGGAGGTTGTAGCGGGCTTTATTTTGAAGGTTGAAAGGATGACACGGTTTTGGTTTGTTGGTTTAAATGGGAAACATTTTCCAAAAGAAACGGTTTTGTTTCATTTTGGAGACTCTAAGGTTGAGGTGTGTGAGACAAGGATTGTAGACGATCCAAAATGTGGTTTAGTATAAACTTCATTTCTTCGGATAGCTCGCGAATTTCCCTTCGACTTCACTAATGTGAGTGATTCTTTCGCAATGATTGCAATCATGGCGGGGAAAGTTTGGTGGAAGAGTGGTTTGATTTGTTGGTGGTGGATGGTTTGAACTTGAAGGAGCAAAGGTGGATGGTTGAGAGGTGTTTTTGCTTCCTTCGTTAGTTGAGTGTAGTGTTGTTTGTAAAACCATAATATGGTTGATTTGAGAGTCAACCATACGTTTAAAGGCATGAAGGTGGTTTAAATGAGTGTCAATCTCATCATTAAGGTTTGGAGGTTTTTCCCATATGGATGCTTCTATTTTCTTATAAGAAAAAAGTAGAGATTCAAATTGTTGGGAATGTTCTTGTGGTGATGGTTGTTGTTGTTGAGGTTTTTGTTGTTGTGGTTGTTGGTTTTGAACAGAATGGCGGAAGCTTGGTTTGCCGAAAGGATTATCATGAAGGTCTTAGTAAATTGGGTGAGACACAAATGATTGTGAGTGTGTATGACCTTGATCATTTGGAAAAATTGATGGTCTAGTATAACGGTAAGCCAACCGTTCTACCAATGATGGTTGATGGGGTTCATCATCTAGTTGCTCACTAGATTGTTGTTGGGTTTCCATTTGAGGAATGGTGTCAAAGAGTGACAAGGATGGTGGACTTGATGATTTGGGTGATAGGTCTTCTAATGTTTCCAAATAGGGTAGTGGTGATGTTGGCGGTGTATGGAAAAGTTCCATTGGTGTAAGTGTTGGTGATTGAGGTGATGAAGTTTTTGATGGTTGAGCTTGTTGAGAAGGTGATGTTGAATCACTTGAAAGTCTAGTTGGTGGAGGAATGGTGGCTATGTTGATGTTGCAATGTGTTGGAGAGGGTGTTGGAGTAGTAAGATTAATCAAATCTTGAATGGTGATTACATTGGTATTGCAATGTGTTGAGGTAGTGAGGTTAAGGAAATCTTGGATAGGTGATGAGATGTTAAGTGAAGCATCACTTGAAGATGATGAGCTTGACTTGACGGTTTTGTTGAAGCAACAAGGTTTAACACTAATCCTAGTGGTTTTGAGAAGGATTTCGATGACTCGGATGAGGTATTAGATTTAGTCATTTCAAAAGTGTGTTTTTGATGTTTTGAGAGAAGGAATTATGATGGTGATGGTGTGATTAGAATTGTTGCAAAACTTTCAAATTTATAGGATGGAAAAGATGTTGAAATGGGTGTTTGGATTTGATGTTCTACCATTCAAAGATTGAGGTTTCAAATGATTTTCATGAACATGTCACATCATTTGATGTCAATCCAATGGAATAGGGTGGAGTGAAAGACCAACATATGCACTCAATGCTTTGTGATCATGGGATATGATTTGGTTGAAAATGTTTCAATGGTTTGAAGGATCCTTTAAAAGGGTTCCTTGGGTTAGTTATGTTTGAATTTGAATTTTTGGAGGGAAATGACTTCCTAATTGTTTTAGTGAGTGAGAGTTGTCCTAATATGGTTATTGGAGTTAATGGAAGATGTTTCTCACTTAGGATAATGGTTTGACACTTTACAAGTTTTGAACTTAAGAAAAATGACAAAAATTTTCTGCAGGTGACTGGCGGAACCCTCGCGATACACAGGCGGAACCCTGTTTTGGGTTCCGTCTGGTCCGTTGGGCCATTTCTGGGTTACCCATAAACTACACTAGCGGAACCCAATTTAGGGTGCCGCCAGATCCGCCAGACCTGAAAAACTATACAGTCCGCGATTTTGACCCGCGAGACGATTTTCAAATTTTTCGAAAACTCCTAAAATCAAAAATATAATGCATATCTGGTTAGGAAATGCAAAAAATGAACATGTAAACACTCATATCATATGACTTTTGACCGGGGGCTAGCGATATTCACTAAACTTAGTGAAATTTACCATAAGCATAAAAATTGACAAACACCTCAAATATTGTCATTATGCATAAAAGCTCTTACAAACATAATCCGACAAACGTAATAAAACATGAACGTGAAAAACAATACAAATCACATAGTTTAACACATACAAGGTTCTAAAACCTTCATAAGCCAAACACTCCTTAATCACGCTTCTCACAACCGATCTATCTTCTTATTGAGCTTGCTTAGGTACCTTCCAAAGCACTTGAAAATTCCTTTGGTTTGCTTGAACTCTCCGAATGCATTGTCAATGATGGGGAGTTCTTGAAGGTAGTCTAAAGGAGGTAACTTAGAGTTAGGAAGTTTATCGTCCTCGCTCATGTCGGATGATGATGATGATGGTGACGGTGAGCGAGTACGTTTGCCCTTAGCTTTGAAAACTCGTTTATCACTTAGAGGGACGAAGATGTGAGGAACGAGAGAATAGTCAAGGCACATTCCATTATCGTTAGGAGGAATGGGTGAGATTGCTCTAAAGAGGCGAGTAAGAAGCATTCCATAAGGAAGAGCGGTTGTTCCAACTAAGGGTATGTCGGCCATTCTTTTGGCTAGGTAGTAGGCTAAGTTAAAGGGTTGACCGGTGGAAATGCTATAGAGCATGTAGCAAAGGCATGTGTTGACATGATCTCTATTTCCTATGGTACTTATGACGTTAGCTCTAAGAATTTCTTCCCACTTCTTAAATTGTGGTTTAAGCTCATTGAGCTCCATACCAAAAGGATCCTTATCCACATCATTCCCCAAACGATTCTTCCTAGTGGTAGAGGTTCTAACGAAGAGATGTTCTTTAATTGTTTCCTTACTAGCAAGAGGGTTGTTGTATGGATGAAAACGCTCAATAGAATCAAGACTTGAAATGGGCCACTTATCCGTGTAGAGACAAGTACCCTCATTTGGGACACCAAGAATGATAGCTAAGTCTTTTAAATCTAAGAAATTTGGTATTTGATTGGTTGTGAAGTTTAATGATATCTTACCAAAATCATTTGTGGAAAGGTTTACCGTTGCATAGAATTCTAAGATGAACCTAAGACAAATTGGCTCATCGATATCAAGGAGACAATCAAAGTTGATTGCGGCAAAGATTTGGTGAATGGAAGTTCCTTCTAGAAAGGATGGATCAATGGTTCTGCCTTCGTGAACATAGCGTTT
This sequence comes from Artemisia argyi, assembly GCA_030686995.1. Lineage (NCBI taxonomy): Eukaryota > Viridiplantae > Streptophyta > Magnoliopsida > Asterales > Asteraceae > Artemisia > Artemisia argyi. The sequence continues at coordinate 179,425,537 of CM060684.1, forward strand.
TTCTAATGCCTTAAAGGTTTCTACTTGAACATTGTTGAGACCTTTGGTCCTATGGTGTTTGGGCAAGTACTTAAGGGTTTCCTTGTGATCGGAGTAATTTGTGGGAGGCATGTTGATTCCTAGAAAACACAAAATTATATGTTAACGACTTTTAACAATGTGAATGTTCTAATGTGTTCCTATATGCAAACAATGTGGAGACTTGGTTATCTTGACTCATTTTGATGCCTAAATTGTTTTGTTATGCAAGTTTTGTTATAAAAACAAAAGATAACCAAAACTCTCCTAATTGAATGTGTCTTCGATTGAATGTACCCGAAAATACATATTAGTTATGTATCCCTTTTAGCATTCAAGAGACAATATGCAAGTGATGTTTCAATGATGTTTTTCATTTGTTTTAACAATGTGGTGAAGAGTTATGTTCTAGTCGTGGATTGCAATTTTTGAAAGACAATGCACTTGGTATGTTTGGCAAATCAAAGTAACAACAAAAAGGGTACGATTCTTAACTAATGGAAGACATGATTGGTTAACAACCAAGTTTTTCATGAATCAAAAAGTTCTATGCATAAACCCTAAGATTCTAGTTAATAAATGAAAATGTTATACATGAATTAAAAATGCAATTATGATTAGAACACTTACAAAGTTGATTGAATTTGAAGAGGTTAGATTGGAAGCCCTAAATTTCGTATGGTTATGTGTTTTTGAGAGGGTGATAGTTGTTTGAAAAGTGAATGATTAAGTTAAGAGGGTGTTTGGTTTTGAAATTAAAAATAAAACATCCTGCAGCTTTGGCGGACTAGGCGGAACCAAAGGGAGGGTTCCGTGGGAACTGCAGGGAAAAAAATCAAAAGGGATTGTCTTGATTTTTGTGGTTTTATCCTAATGTTCAAAACTAAGGTTTTAGGTCTTATGAGTCTTTGACTAAGCCTAGGGATGATGAATGCTTCTCATTCAAGAGGTTTTGTGAAAACGTTGATAGAATGGTTAACGTAGAAGATTTTCTTTGTTAAGACGTTCCTCAATGAACATTCTTACCAAGGCGATGATGATGGATCACAATATGTCAATTAAGAACATAATGGATTGAATTGTTGCCGAAGTCGATGATTCCTTTGTTGAAGGGATAACAATGTTGATAAAAGAATTCCGTTGTTGACACGAATTTACTTGTTCAACCGGAGCTTGTTGATGTGCTTCTCCATCCGAAAGTAATTTCAGAACCTTACGCGTTTTGGAGAATCATTGGGTAAGTAAGTAAAAGTGCAAGTACCACTTGGGCTTTTCTTATCAACTTATTGCCGACATAATTCCATTTGGCATACAGTATGGTTTCTATTCCCGTTCTTTTGGGATACCATAATCCTAGTTGTGTAGTACCTTATGATGAATCCAAATAAGCTCTTTCGAAATAGTTGTTTAAAGATCTTCTCTAAAAACGAGCACATAGACAAACACTAAACACAATGTTGGATCTAATTGTTATGAGAACAAGTAGTCTTCCGAACATTTCTCTACGTTTAGTTTTACCTACGGATTTGCTAATCTCATTCTTGATAATTCATCAATAACTTAACCATTGAGAACAAGAGAGTAACTAGGAATGTCTTTAAGTTAAAATCCCTTGCTTTTGGGGCTTGCTTTTATTATCAAAAAGTCTTTCAAATATTGACACTATAATCACTTGATTACTTTTGCACAATCTATTTTGTTTCACTAGTTGTTTTACTCTAAATTCTAAAAACTGTTTTTGTTGAATTTGTTTAGACACAACTATGACCTATAAATCAAGTTTTATAACTTATGTCAATTTTGCTTGATTCAATATTTGACTCAAGGTGAGAAGATGTTAATTTTGTACTTTTATCCTTAATGTTTTACACAACATACTTGTCTTGCCATCATTGGACTTTCAACTAAGTCATCATCTACCAAAGATGATATCTTAGAAGGAGGTGATCTCTCGTTAAATGTTATATTCAACGACTCCTTGACTCTTTGGGTTTCCTTACTTAAGACACTATGAACTTAATTCGTTTTGAAAAGGTCCAAGAGGTACAACATCATAAGACTGAGTGTCACATTTGATGTGTAAATCCTAGATGTTGAAAAATCATTTTCTTCCACACATCCTAATGTATGCTAATGTGTTTTATTTCACCTTGTGTGTTTTATGTGAAATTATTATAAACGGATGGTTGAAGTAAAACACAATTTAAGACCCAAAGTATGGTGTTTGAGAATGTTGTTTTACAAAGGTTTGTTTTGCAAGCATCACAAAAGTGTTAGACATTTTATCACTTAGGAAATTCTTAGTTAGCTCACTTGTAAGCAAGAGTTAAGTGAGACTCAAGAGTTTCTCGTGTTTATCTCTTGATGGTTAAAGAACCAAAATACCTTATATCTCCTACTAGTACTAATGATGAAATTCCTTTGTCTCAGAGAATCTAATCTTTGTTATTACTAATAGCAGGTAAACACTTTAGAATACTACTAATAACACATACTACAACACATAATGCTAGAAACAAGAGACAGTCAAAGTTAAGTTGAAGTAATGTGATGCGTGGGAATTGCACCAGGCTTTACCTCTCGAGGGATCTCAGGAAGCTTACAACCCCCACCAGGCAGTGTACCTGATCGTTGTAGTATAGTATAGTGACAAGTACCAGGGGATTGATCGTTCAACTCAGGAATAGTGTCGTTAGGATTGAAATTAATCTAACTAGGTCTAAAGGTGAAGGATGATTCTTTTTGTATTTTTATATTTTATGAAAAGCAAGTAAAAATCTCGGGTATTGGAAGGAGGGGCGGAATTAGTTGCCAATCAACTAACCCAAAAGCTACTAATTAAACTAATTAACAAGAAAAGTAAACTAGGGTTCTACAAGATAAATGAAGCATGTCTACCTATGATATGTTACTCCTTGCTAGCTATCCAATTCTACCTATTGAATTGTCACACCTTGATTTGATTGATGGGTTGTATTCCTTAATACCATTCATGGGGTGGCGTACTTACTTCCCCAATTCTATAAGCTTCTACTTCACTTCTATGTCGAGCCGGCTAAGAAGCTCCTAACATGGGATCACTAGAATTCGCTCATGCATTAAATACAACCATAAAAACCTAGTACACATCGGTTCAAGCAAGTTACACAATGGAGATCTGCCAGTTTTCTTAAGCCTAACATTGATAAGACATTCAATCAAAACAAGAATCAATAGGAAACAAGAATTATAAACTAAACCAACTTGATCTATTGAAGTTGTCACGCCTTAATTGATGGAGATAGACACACACATCAACAAGCCCTCATTGATGGAGATAGACACAAACATCAACAAGAAATCAATGAGATCTAATCAATTATACACAAGTTTCACACAATCATAAGTAGACACAAGGTGAATTAGCCAAGCATAATTAATAAAGAACAAGCAACAATAATGATAATTGAAGACATGAATTAGGATAGAATCATCAAACCATTACAAGATGTTTATGGAGTGATTGAAACCCTCTAAGTTGCTGGAAAAACACCCACCTAAACCCAGGAATCGACCTTAGGCTTTAGGGCTTACAAAAAGTGAAGTTATGATGTTATATTTATAGGCAAGTTTTCTGTCGGTAAGGCTTGACGGCGTCACCCCGTAAAGATTGATGGCGTCATGAACAAATTTTCTTCACCAAATTGTAGATTTCTTCGTTCTCTTCGCGTGGGCTTTAGAGTTACCTAAATCTGAGTTCATATGCAAAAGTTATGACCAAAACAATATCAGCAACTCCGCGCGCCAGTTTTGACAAGTTACACGTGACGGCCTTGGGTGATGCCGTCACGTTCTCTCTGGACCGTCACCACTTTTACTCTTGACGCCGTCACATGAAGCCTCTTGACGCCGTTAGGTACTGTTCCCAGCAAGGAAAATTAAGACTTTGCCGTTTTCTTCACTTTTATGCTCCAAAAACGTCTAAAATGCTTCCTTTTCTGAATTTCACTCCAAAAGTACCTAAAAGGACAAAAGGAATGATTTAGGGCAATATTTGATCAAATAAATTCGAATTCGGGCTTAAATGACCCCCTAAAAATGGATCATTTTTCGCCTCATAATGCGTACCTTTTAAATTGCATAGAGATGCTATCAAGAGAATAAACACAAAGCGTAAAATCTTGGTTTGACGACACGCTTGGACACTCATTTACTCATGTATTCAAGAAGGTTAGATAATCATATAAAAACATAGAACATGATAATCTTAATCCTTTTATTATGAGTCTCTATTAGAGATTGAATAATCTCTAACTCTCTCTTCTAGGTTTAACAAATTTTACTTGCTTTGTTTTATTAGTTGATGATGCTTTGGAGTTAAATCCCAATCCGGTTTTATCTCTAAACAACCTTTGACTCATCAACAATCTTTCAAGAGATTTTGAGCTTTCATCAAATTTAGCTAACATTTTTCCTTTCTCATTTTGCTTTTTAATGTCTTGTTTGTAATCTAGGCATAATTTACATTCAACATCAATTTCAACATTACTCTCAAGTCTAGACATTTTATCTTCTAACAAGATTTCCTTTTCAAAGTTATTCACAAAAGATTTTGAAGACTCATTGTAAAAGATAGTTTTTAGGTTCATGTTCCGTAAAAGTTTAGACTCATTTTTTAATTTAGAAAATTCTAAGATAAATGTGTCAAAGCAAAAATGTTTGGTTTCAACATGTACCTTGCTTGTTGTTTCAATAGATTGACAATCACCCACCGGATCATTGTCTTTGTCTACATCCGTTTCATTCCATGATTCGCAAGCAAGTTCATCCAGGCACACGTACTCATCTTCACTTGTACCTTCATTTAAAACATTTAAACTAGTAGTACATGTATTAACTTCTACTAAGCGTCTATCTATTAGTTTTTCCAAAACTTCTAATTCATATATAAGATCAAATTGATCATCTTTGACTTGACATATTCCTTGATGAAAGTTGATTATATTTTTCCAAATATCATTTGCCGTATGACAAAAATTTATTCTTTCATATTTGGTACTTGATAAAGCTTTATAAATTATTATCTTAGCTTTAGTATTTTTATCAAGTTTAGGATAGTTATCTTGGTTTTCAAAACTTGTTTTCTTTGGTTTGAAATCACCAAAAGAAATAATATGCCAAAGATCTTGATCAATTGATTTCACATAGTTTTCAAAATTACTTTTCTATTCAAGGAAGTTTTCTTTTTCAAATAGCGGTGAGTTTTGAATAGGTTGCCCTTCTTTGATATTTTCAAAATCCATGGATCGATCCAAGTTTTAAAATACACTATATTTTAAAGATCTTGAGTAACGTAGTGTAACACCCCCAAAATTTAAGTTTGTCGCAGCGGAAAAGTAATTTGGGTGTTACTGTGAGGATCGAAGTTTTAACCACATAAAACGGTTTAAAAGAAATGTTTTGAAAGTTATCTGTCATTTAAATAATAATTTTGATAAAAGATGAACCATTTGATTTAAAATCTTATGAAAAGATATAAAGACTTGTAAAATGACAAATTTAATTTTTACACCGTTTTAATTTATCAGAGTAATAAATGCCCGCTCCGTGTCTTGTCCTGCTCCGTTAAATTACCTGAGATACACATGCTTAAAGGTGTCAACACAAAGGTTGGTGAGTTCATAGAGTTTTAGGAAAAACCCTTTATTTTGTTAGATTTCAGAAATATTTGGTATTATTAAAATACAAACAGTAACGAAACAAGTATCGAATATAATCACAAATAAATCATATAAATATTCAATCACATTCAATAAATCCTCAATAATCTTAACATGAACTGGAAACTCATGATACTAAATCAATCAGATATACAATTCACATATGGTCAAACCTATACAGCTGTATTTAAATATATGTTGAAAACATACATTCTTTCCTTTATAGATATTGCACCAAGCCTCATGACACGCAAGACGTTAACAGAAGGGGTGTTCTATCAAATCAATGACAGATTTTGCCCTCGTGTAATAGGTGATTTGCCAATTCCTATTTTTACTCAAATATAGTGTATCACGACTAATGCGGCTAACCAATTGCAATTGGCATTCCGTCAAGCATTAGTGGGATCGGAGGTCAATCCAAAACAGGTTTCGAATCTGTTCACTATATTCGCGCTCACTTCACAGTGATTAATGGCTCATGATAGAGGGACTATATGGCGATAAGCTAACTTAGGCAATATCAAGGACTTATGGGCTCATTTAGCATAACATCATGAAATCAAGTATCGTATCACAGAGATCAAATTGGAAAAACAGTATCGTTTGAGTATCAGAAATTCAGTTTGAAAATATATCGTTTGAGTATCGGAAATTCAGTTTGAAAATATATCGTTTGAGTATCAGAAATTCAGTTTGAAAATATATCGTTTGAGTATCAGAAATTCAGTTTGAAAATATCATCATTTGAGTATCAGAAATTCAGTTTGAAAATATCATCATTTGAGTATCAGAAATTCAGTTTGAATATTTCGCCAGTAACACATTTATATCACATACCACAATAATCGAATTGGAAACATTTTCATATGAATATCAATATTTCAGTCAAGTAATTCATCAGTAAAATATATATATCACATACCACAATAATCGCATTGGAAACATTAACATATTTTAAATCACAATTTATATTATTTTAATATCAATTAGGAAATTGATTTGAATCATGTATTTTATTTTATTTCATATACTTATCAAGTTATCAAAGTATATGTAAGCATGTATCTCCCCCAATGAGTTAAAAACAATTATTGGAAATGGGGCTATGACTCACCTGGATTGATTTGGAAATGATGAAAAGTAAGATAGGATGAGATTTATGGAAACGTCTTTGACACAGAACCTGATAAATAAATTTATCAGAGAATATAACCAAATACTATTTGGTAAATACGAACGAATAACGAATAAACATTATTCGTTATGACGAATAGATGATGTGGAGTGAAATTATTATGTCATGCATGATATGTTAAAATACTTTATTTAAAATATCCATCGTAGTTTTACCTTTTTAATCGTAAGTAAAAGTAGTAACTTTTTAAATATCGTTATATATATGATTAACGTAAAAATAAATAATTTATATATAAAACGTAATAAAATGCATACGATGTGATGGTTGCCGTAAAATAGAAAATAAAATAAGAATGTCAAATAGAATATGTGTAGTCCTTGTCCTTTTTCCATTTTTACACTTTTTATACTAACGACGTTAGCGTCACACCGTTAGTCCTTTTTATATACATTTTACAATTATAGTCCACTACATGTCCGATATTACAAACTAAGCTTGTAATAATCCTATATTATCAATTTTTATCCTTTCTTTCTGTTTCTACGTTTTTAGTCCTTAGTTTTCACTTTTAGTCCCTATAGGTGTCGTCGCGTTACATTTTTAGTCCAATTTTGCAAAAATAATTATAAAAATTTCCGTAGCTTCTTTTATTAATTTCAAGCTTATTTCAACTGCTTATTTTATAAAAAGCTTATTTATTTAGCTTATGGGCCTTAATTCGAACCAAACAAAAGCCCATTTAAAAATTTAGAGGCGAGGGCATGAAAATTATTTTGGGCTTGAACTTGGGCTTACTTTGTGATTCTAAAAATGTATTTTATGGGCCGAGTGGGCTGTTAAAACATAAAGTCTTATTGGGCTTAGATTAAGCCCAATCGACAAACATAAAAGTTTTGTATAAATTTTTAGTTTGCAAAACTGGTTTATGTCGATTTGCTTTGGCTCGTTTATAGTGTCTAAACGTGATTATTTTTATAAGTTATATAAACGAAACTAATAGTTTTCTAGGTGGTCTATTAGGTCGAGCAAAAATATTGGGTGCTTGTTACGTGAAATTGAAAGTTATACGATGCTTTTGTAGAGTGTTTGAATCGTTTATATATATTGAAAATGACTTAGTAATATTTTTATGTATGCATGATTTTATACGTGTATATAAGGTTTCAAAACAAGTAAATATGATGCATGTAAAATAACTTTAAACGTATTTTAAGCGTGATACGTGACTCCTAGGCCTTCCAAGATAGAGGCTAGTCACGTTTCGTGTTCTAACAATAAATATGTACGGGTATATATATACCAAAATGATATATGATGGAACAAATTTTAAACATGGTGCATGACATATATATAACGTATGAATTGGAATATAAATGAGTAGAGGAGACTTACAAACACCTTAGAGGTGATAGAGGTCGAGTAGAAACGAGTGGAACACAAGGATTTCACGTTTCCAATATATAACCCAAACGTTATATATATATTAAAACCCGATTTCCTTTTCTTGAGTCCCAACTAGTATATCCTTTGACTTGTGGTTTGGAAGGTGATATTTAGGAAGAAACGAATGAGTGAAAGTGTTTAAGAAAGGAAGAAACTATGTGCATGCATGGTACATATATATTACCATACGAATGGATCGTATGGTGTTAAATGAATCGAGAAAACAAGGGCTACTATACCATGTCAGTACTTCTGTCTTCTTAGGACAATTTTAATTCATATTATATGAGATGTGTGAGCTTGAAAGAGGGAATGTGTTTGGATGAATCATTCATGCATGTCGACACAACCATATATCCATAAACAATTTACAAAATCGTTCACTACTTGTATATACATGATCATATTCGACATTTGAGTATAAAATCATCTTAGAAACATTATTGGGATCATTTAGAAACAAACGGGGATTAAAACGGATAAGAAATGGATTTTGTATGAATCGTTTGGGTCGATTCATAGCTAAACGGAATGCCTCGTAAAAACGTATCAAATCTTAACGTATGAACGTGAAATCTGGCACACTAATAGTTGGCTAGGAGGTTTATTAGGTGAGACAATAAAATACGTACGTTGTGTGCATAGATTGGAAATAAACGGGGCGTTTTGGAAGCTTGTTACTAGTCGAGTATAAGATTTATTAGTATTTGGATTTGGGCCTTATGCGTTAGGGCTGATGAATAGTGAAATAGAAGTTGGGCCGAGTTTAATTAAGGGTCCGGTTGATTAGTTAGAGATTAGGAAGCTTATTTAGTATTTAGTGTATTGATTAGGAATTTAATTAACGTGTCGGGAATTTGTTTTGTCGTTTGACGAATTTGACAATATCGTAATCGTGACCATTTTAATATACAAAGAAAATTTTAAATTTCCCCGTAAAAATGGTAATTACAATAATGACAGAGATTATTTATATAATTAACCGAAGTTAATTATACGAATTTTCGCGAGGTTTTACACGTAGCTCCTGATGCCAATTGTGGAAAACTAGAAGGGGGGTTAAATAGTTTACCGCTTTTTAACTTGATTATCCTTTAAAAACTTTGCGTTTGTTTAAAGATATAAACACAACTTTACTTGTTTAATTCTTTGAAAAGCTTTACGTGTGAATAATAATCTTAACTTTATTTGTTTAGTTCTTTGAAAAGCTTTACGTTTGTTTAAAGATATAAACACAACTTTACTTGTTTAATTCATTGAAAAGCTTTTCGTGTGATTAGCAATTCTAACTAAAGATAATATGTAATAAGCAAAGATAAAGAAAGAAATGATCAAACCACAACACGATTGTTTATCGTGGTTCGGCTATAAGGACTCTTTTTCCTTGCCCTACATCCACTCCCTGAGTTTCCAACTCGAGAGTTATAAGCACTAATCAATAAGCTCCTTTCCCGGTGGAGAAACCTTTACAACGTCGCTTACACTTTTACCGACACTAAGCTAGATGTCGAGTTCTTTTACACGAGTACAACCACTCCCATCATCGCTTACACTTTTACCGACACTAAGCTAGATGTCGAGTTCTTTATCAAGGGTACAACCACTCCCGTTAGTTCTTTTACAAGGGTACAACAACTCCCGACACACTATGTATTTTGAGGCCTAAAATACTAACCAAGCACTTCTACATACATGATACAAATGAAGTATAAACTACCAAAGCTTATACATGACAAAGCCAACAAGACTTGCAACTTTAGAGTTGAAGCTTGTAACTTCTTGAATGATCTTGTGAAGTCCCTTGCTACATAAGAGGATCACACAAGTCAAATGTTACTGGGTTAGTTGAGAGATTATTTCAAATATATGTCCTAAAGTGATTACACAAAACTAACAAATGGTTTGGTATTTATAGCAAAACCTTCTGCAGGTCTGGCGGATACGGCGAAATCCTCAGATGGGTTCCACCCGTGTACCCCCAAGGTTCCGTCAGGGCTGCAGTTGGTTTTGCAATAAATCTTCAAAACCAAACAAGGTCACATCACATAAATACTAGTCAAACACAAACTTGCACAAGAAAACTTATGGTTAGTCAAACACACTTTCTTTCCATAAATGTATAATGACAAACTTACCATAAATGTGATGTGATATTTCTATTTAAAGAAATAAATGTGATGTGACAAGACGCTTTCTAATTTAAGAAATAAAAACAATGTTTTGTTTAAAAGGAAATGTAATCCTTAGTTTAAACAAGACTTAAACACTTAAAGTGTTGATTTACTCTTAGCTAAAGTTCATACTTTGTCATTAACAAAACTTAGCAAAGATCGTAAAATATAAATAACGTTTTTAGGCGATATTTGTATTAACACAAAAAATTAAAAGTTCGCCAATCTTCGATGTTCATTGCTATATATGACAATGATATAAAATTCGAAAGGCATTTTAGTGATGACCGATAAGAGTTCCGAAGAGACATGACATGTTTCCTTGATTTGTGCAGTCTCATTATATCATATCCCTATCATAAAACAGGTTGCATACTTGCATTTATTATAGGGCAAATGACTTGAAAATACATCCAAGTTGACACTTTATATAGTTCTGTGTAGGCAACTATTTTTTTCTTATTATATCACAAACCTTTCCAAATCCATCTTTTGTGTGTACTTGTTTACCTGGTAACTTGTTCTAGCAGGTTAACTTAACGATCGTTTGCTTTGTTATTGCAACGTTAGTCCTTTATACTAACGATCGTTTATAATTAACTAAATGGGGCCTATTAAGTTAACAACCGTTTGTTTTATTATTCCAACGTTAGTCCTTTAAATGTTTTCGCACGTTTTCGTCTGTTTTTACACGTTTTCGCACGTTTTAACACGTTTTCATCCGTTTTCGCATGTTATCGTCCGTTTTCGCACGTTGTAGTCCGTTTTAACATGTGTTCGTCCGTTTTAACACGTCTTCTTTTGTTTATACAAGTTTTCGTCCGTTTTTACACGTTATCGCATGTTTTCATCCGTTTTTACACGTTTTCATCCGTTATCGCACGTTATCGTCCGTTTTCGCACGTTATAGTCCGTTTTTGTAAATTTTCGTCCGTTTTAACACGTTTTCTTTCGTTTATACAAGTTTCCGTACGTTTTTACATGTTATCGCACGTTTTCGTCCGTTTTTACACGTTTTCGCACCTTTTTTACATGTTTTCGCACGTTTTTTCCTGTTTTCACACGTTTTCGTACGTTTCTACACGTTTTCGTCCATTTTTACACGTTTGTATTTGGCTTTGTCCGTTTTTCACGTTTTCTTCCATTTTAACACATTTTCGTTCGTTTTTACACGTTTTCGTTCGTTTTTACATGTTTTCGTCCATTTTTACAGGTTTGTATTTGGTTTTGTCCGTTTTTGACGTTTTCTTCTGTTTTAACACATTTTCGTTCGTTTTTACACGTTTTCGTTCGTTTTTACACGTTTTTGTCCGTTTTCACACGTTTTCGCACCTTTTTTACATGTTTTCGCACGTTTTCGTCTGGTTTTGCACGTTTTCGTATGTCTTTACACGTTTTCGTCCATTTTCGCGCGTTTTCGTATGTTTTTACACGTTTACGTCCGTTTTCAGTTTTTTTTTTTTTTTTTTCTTTTTTTTTTTCTGTTTTCACACGTTTTATTTTGTTTCACGTTTTCATTTGTTTTCGCACGTTTACGCATGTTTTCGTCCGTTTTCGCATATTTTCATCCATTTTCGCACATTTTGGCACCTTGTGAAAACGTGTAGAAACGGCAAAAAATGTGGGAAAACGGACGAAAACGTGTAAAAACATACGAAAACGTGCGAGAATGGACTAAAATGTGCGAAAACATGTAAAAGAGGTGCGAAAATGTGTGAAAACAGAAGAAAACGTGTAAAAACGGACAAACCATGCAAAAACGAATGAAAACGTGATAAAACGGACGAAAACGTTTAAAACCGGACAAAAACAAGTAAAAACGTGTAAAAGAGTTGCGAAAATGTGTGAAATCATACGAAAATGTGCGATAACGTGTAAAAATGGATGAAAACGTGCAAAAACGAATGAAAACATGATAAAACGGATGAAAACGTTTAAAAACAGACAAAAACAAGTAAAAACGTTTTAAAACGGACGAAAACGTGTAAAAACGTGCGAAAACAGACGAAAACATGCGAAAACGTGGGAAAATGAACGAAAATGTGCGATAATGTGTAAAAATGGATGAAAACGTGAAAAAACGAACTAAAATGTGTTTAAACGGACGAAACGTGCGAAAACGTGTTAAAACGGACGAAAACGTTTAAAAACAGACGTAAACATGCGAAAACGTGTAAAAACAGACGAAAACGTGCGAAAATGTTTAAAGGACTAACGTTGGAATAATAAAACAAACGGTCGTTAACTTAATAGGCCCCATTTAGTTAATTATAAACGATCGTTAGTATAAAGGACTAACGTTGCAATAACAAAGCAAACGATCGTTAAGTTAACCTGCTAGAACAAGTTACCAGGTAAACGAGTACACACAAAAAACGGATTTGGAAAGGTTTGTGATATAATAAGAAAAAAATAGTTGCCTACACAGAACTATATGAAGTGTCAACTTGGATGTATTTTCAAGTCATTTGCCCTTTATTATATTTGCACTTCCCCAACACTATTTCCAACGGTCTTTGCCACTACGTCCAGCAAATGAAGTTTTCTTGACACGTAGTTTTGCCGCTAACCACCCATTCACATTTTCTTTAGTCCAATTCAACCTGTCACTAATTCACATTACACTTGCTGTATTCAACTGGCCATTTGTCATTACACTAAAAACACACAATTTATATTTATATTAGTATAACATTTTTTAATGATTGAATCATTAAAATTGAGTTAATTACATAAATGATCACTGTGACTTGTTGGGTTTTGCACTTTCAGTCACTGAAGTTTTTTTTTTTTTTTTGTTTTTTTTGTTTTGTTTTTTTTTTTGGGTTCAGTCATCGTGGTTTCATTTTATTAAGGATCCAAGCCATTTTCGTTATCTTCGTTAAAAATCTCGTTAAATCCACACACGTTACAATCAAGTGAGGGTAGCATTGTAATTTCCCTTAACAGTCTCTTTTGCAATGTTAGTTCCCATAGCCGATTAAAATAACACATAAAAAAAACACACCTAACTTTTCATCTTCCTCTGCTCACGACTCTGTTTCAAAAGTTTCATCTGAAAAAAGAATTCATTGATTTGGCTATAATGGTTGATGTAAATGGATGTTCACTTCAAAAAAAAAGGAGAAGCATTTTATCCTCAAAACGCATACGATATATTTTTAGGGCTATTTCAAATTGAATGTTTTTAGCTTTAATTGATCATGTGGAAATAATAGTTGATTTGTTGTTGTTGTTGTTGTTTATTAACTTGCATTTTTTTCATTTAAACAGGTAAGTCAAACACACGTTTTACACTGGAGTTGCACATTGGGGGGGGGGGGGGGGGGTTATAATTGGTTCTGGAAGGCGTTATATGAATGGTAAGGTTTCTTGGTTTGATGGAGTTGATATTGATGTGTTTTCAATAATTGAACTTAATGATATGTTCACAAAGTTAGGTTACAAAGAAGAAGACACTATGTTCTTCCACTTTAGAATACCTAATACGGATTTAGATAGTGGACTTATGCCCTTAGCTTGTGACAGTGATGTTTTAAGTTTGGCAAAATATGTAGGAAAGTATATGGTGATTGAGGTATACTTGGAAGTTGGAACTTTGGCTTTCTAGTTTGGACATATCTGAAAAATCTGCTAACAAGCCCAAAGTTACCTTTTATGAGTTCTCAACTGCATTTTATATGTCAAATGATTTTGACCTCTTTTTTTCTAGTGGTGATGTAACTAGTCGGTTAAGTAGGGTGAATGTTGAATTAGATCAACCTAGAATTGATAAAGAAATAGGTCAATCTAGTGGGAATAAGAATCAACAAGATGAAGGGATAGTGATTTCATGGAAGATGATGAGAACTTAATTATTGATGTAGAGGTTAATATGGATGAGTTTAGGGATAACATAGACAAGAATGTGGAATCCGTTGGTGGTAGTGAGGCTAAAGTAGAAAACTCTTATGTATGCAGTGATGTAGAATTAGATCATGAATACTTTGATAGTGCAATAGATTAGGAGGGTGATGTTGAAGTTGAAAGAAATCAGGCATTGAGAAATTTAAGCAAAAAAGAAAAATCAATTGCAAGTATGACTTCTGAGGGGAATTTTCATTTGGGGAAAAAGATTACTAGCAAAGAAGTGATTGAGAGAATGGTTAGTAAGCTAGTTGTTGAGGAAAGGAGACAACTGCATCTTGATAGAATTGATAAGACTAGAGTAAGGGTTATATGTAGGGGTAAAACACCAGTTTTAGTGATATTCCAAATTCAAATGAAGCTACTGAGCCAGATAATGAGCTTGTTATAGATACATGTTAATACTATCGCTTAAAAACGTTATTTGTATTTTACGATCTTTGCTAAATTTTATTAACGACAAATTGTAAACTTTATTTTTAGCAAATCATAAATATGGTTAAAGTCTTTTACTATTACAAACTAATCATCATCCTTAGATCATTTAGCATAAATGCTTAGTCTTTCCCTCATTTTCTTCTTTTCCAAACTGCCACCGCAAACACCCTCTACACAATGAAGAATGACTATAAATAGTCTAAAGATTTCTTCACCATGAAGCTAGTTAAATCATTGGTCTTGTGGAAACTTTAGTCATTCAAGTGTTATTATCTTATGTTTGTGATACATTAATCTTTCTAAAACCATTTACATAATATATAGACTTATAGTTTGACTACCGGGTTTGACTAACCAATCACGTATAGCCTTCAATATATAAAAGACGTAGTCAAACTTCTTCAATGGTGATATAACATTAAAATACTTAAAAACAGGTTTTGGGGTGTTCCAACAAGACTACGACTGCCAACTCCATGTCACAATTTGGATATTCCTTCACATTTTCTTCAATTTCCTTTGTGCATAACCGATAACCTTCCCCCTCCGGATCAATACACAACCAAGATCTTTCTTGATGCGTCAGAATTTACAATAAAATGCCTTGTGCCTTCAGTGCCGATTTTAACTCCGTCATCACTTACTTCATGGCTTAAGGAGCATCCTAGGAATGTATGGACCCCTTGTCTAAAAAACTCGTGCAATTGCTTCATCAGCTCTCGCATCTTTGAGGGATCCATTCAAAATGGTTATTGAGCCACTGTTGGCTCTCTAGGTATGGCGTCGACTTTAAATTCCACCTGACAATCACGTGGTATCCCTTGCAAATCACCACATAATACATCAAAATAATTCTTCATGATTGACACATCAGGAGTTTGTTTCTATTTCTTCTATGCAATTACTACATACACTATATAAGCTAAACAACCTTTCTTCCCACATTGGATAACCTTCATAACATATTATTCCTAAATCACGATTTCTTCATAAACGGTGATCGTTCCTTCACTCGGAGATTTAGCTTTAATAATCTTTCTACCACAAATGATTCTTTTATAAGTTTTTAGCCAACAATTCCAGATCAATTACCTGAACGAATCAACCTAACTGAATAGGCATTAACTTCTCTGAAATTCCTTTCCTCCAATACTGATCGGAAAGATCATTAATAATTTCCTTAGTGACAAAATGTCCTCCAATTACTAAACCTTCAACTAGCGTTCTAATCTAATTTCTTAGATTTATGATTCGCAAAGCTAATACACCCGTAGAAACAAATCACCTATTTGACATCGAAATCAAACGCAAGAAAGTATGATATTGATGAGGAATGTACCTGTCCCAACACCAGGCCCTTCCTTTACTTCCTAATCGGTCATCTTAAAAGCTCGTTCTTTTGTCTTAGCTTCGTCATTATTTTTGTCTTGTTGAACTTTTTGATAATAACCCATATCTTTGTCTGCTTTCTCTTGACAAGTACATCAGTATTATGGTATCCATAAGAACCACAACTTCCACAAGTTGACTGTACGATGTAGTCCCCAACAGAGTGACCTGATCACCTACACTGGTAACAAGTTTTCATGCCAAATCAACGTCATCCTACTCTATTCATATTACATTTTGTGCATGTAAGGTAAGAACCTTCCTATCTAACGTGGAACCTATCTTTGGACACCTGGATCTGCTACTCATACTTTTTCCATTCGTATATTCATCTGTTCTAATTTCAAGCGACCTGTTTTCATTCTTACCAAAAACTTTAGATATCTTACAAACTATTTTGGATTTTGATAAAAACCGGATAGAGAATGAATGATCCTTCTTTTCTCGGTAGATACTTGATGATTTACAAAACGTTATAACTTGGTAAATTTCCTTAGATACACCTGAACTAAATTAGTTTGTTGCTTCAAGTTTAGAAAATCTTCTTCAAAGCTTATCTATGTAACATCGTGGACAAAACTTCTTCCCCATCACCTTTACTGATTTTCTTAAGACGACTCACTTACTTCAACAGTATCCTTTACCTTCTTTACTAATCTCGCCAATCTAAACTGTAGATACCTATTTTTTTATTTTTTAGCAACCCCAAAAGTGAACCAACTTTTCAAAAACGTTGAGCTTTTTAACGACTCCTAACTTAATTTTATGTCAGTTTTTGTTTGATGAGATATTAAATTACGTTTGATTCAAGTTGTTACTTAGCTTAAGGTTTTTGATGAATTTACTCGAAGACAGGCAAGGCTTACTCCATCAAATCTAATCACTCGATAGTTACAATTGCACTGCCTATTTCCTTTCACTCACTAGGCCGAGTATAGATAAAATTGTTGTAGTTACAACTTTTAGTGGTATTCGCCATTGCAGCATAATTTGTTGCCACAACACTGGAGTCCTAGTTTGATTTTTAGTTCTTTCGTCATAACTTTGACCTCCCATTGGGATGAGATTTGTATGAGTATAATGATCCACTTGCACAATAGGACATTCTTTTTCTATTGGAACTGTCACACCCCACCACGGCGGAAATGCGCGGGTGTAACTTCATGGATATCATCACAACACCTGGTGTCTATATAGAGAACAACTACATGCACAAAAATAGAGCAAAGTATAGACACAAAGTGTCATAACAATACCCGAAAAGAAACAACATGAAAAACTCCAAACACTCAGATAACCACTCCCAATGCAACTAAGGTCTCGTCTAATCTCCTCCTTCTATCATAGCCTTAGAATGCTCACCTGAAAATGATGCTTAAAATGTCAACATAATGTTGGTGAGATTCATAGGTTTAAGACTCAAACACACTAGGCAACCAAAATCACTGTGATTATAAAATATAGCTGGACAAATAATTACAGTTATCATATAAGCTACATATGTTCATAAACCAACCATCACACAAAAGGCAACTATCGGGCGGAACGTGCCCACCGATCCAAATTCACAACATACCGGGCCGGAACGTGACCCCCGCTCCCCAAAAAAAATGGGTAAATTAATACCCTCCGATCGGACCACACAGCATGAAAGTGAGTAGGGCTGCTACTCTCCAATTAGGTCGTATGCACGAGCAACAGGGTAAGCACCCTCCCAATTGGACCACACAGAATCACACATCATATCATTACCGTTCACATATAGCATAAATACGATAACATTAAAAGTTCAAGCTCTTTAACACACATACACATAATCACAGTAATTCAAATCATTTAAGACAAGCATAATTCCCATCCCAAGTTTAAAACAAAGTAAAAATATGGGACTATGAACTCACCTTAAACTCCGCAGCTTCCATAAAAACAACTCACAATCTATAGCACACAAAAATAATCCACATTACACAAGGTCAAGTTAAAAACTACAACCCATGTAATACACATATGATGGATGTCTAAGACTCATATGACCCACCATCGATCTCCTAGACACCATACTAACCACTACCATAACTTAATACTCACTAAATTCCTTGCACCTATAAAATCAGAAAACGCAGAATTTTTGGGTACATTCGCCCACATAAAATCACGACAAATAAAGCTCAACAACTCACACCAAAAATTTACCATGGTCTCTCATAAGCATAGAAGCTAATCCCAGAAGGCCATGGACCAATAACACACATAAATACTCAAAAGAAAATCAAACTTGTCAACTACTAAAATTCGGATCTAAACGCACACCAAAAAGTTTTGATCAGCACAAAATACTTCCACAAGTTTTTTTTGCAAATCCTTTTCGTGGTAGTCAAATATAACCTAATAATTAACTATTCTAGAAGGCCTAGTCAAAATACCACTTTTACAACCACAAAACACCCTCAAACTTTTACCCAAAATCTGTCCCGGTTTGACAGCTTTGACACCTAACAAAGAAAAATCAAAAGATCAACTTCCCGACCTTGAAATCAATCGTGGCTGGACTTTTTGGAATTCTCTTTCATTAAAATTCAATTTAGACCTAAAATTAGTGACTTAACTCTTCACCATCTGTTATTTACACTCACATCTTTACAGCCATAGTTTTCTGTCCAAACCCTAACACATAAACTAACGTGTTTTACACTCAATTCTCTTCACCAATCATCATAATATAATCATTAATTGATCACAACATATTTTAATTAATTAATTTACAGAAACTTACAAACCCTATGTTGACATAAATAGGGTAAGGATCCAGTGAGAAGAAACTTAAAATGAGAAGAACGAGAAATAATTATAACTTTATATTTGAGATACATCGACATAAATTAAATGCATCTCTATTCATTTAGATGCATCACAATTAGTTTCGAAAGTGATTGAAGTGAAAATGATGCAAAGTAGTACTAGCAACAAATTTGACCCGCAGAGGACGAAAAATACATAAGATTCGTCTAATTTGATGAAATGCATCTAATATATGTATATACATCTAATTTTTTGCTAAAAAATATATTATGATGCATCTAAAAGATTATGTATGCATCTAATTCAAATTGATGCAACTTTAATATGTTGTTATAATTATTTCTCATTCTTCTTATTTTAATGATTTTTCTCATTTGATCTTTAGTCGACATAAATAATGTCTAAAAACATTATTAACATTCTATCAATATCTCTATGTTTTAATTATTACAAAACATAAACCCATTGAACTAAAATTTATGACATAAACAAGTATTTAGTGATTAACATTCTCTTTACATCCAAATCACTTAAGGTATGAATAAACAAAGTGTTTATTGCAATCTATGATCAAAGGGGTATTTAATTAATTATTACAAAGTTTATTTAATTATATAAACATATTACATATTTTTGAAAAACACTTTTGGTAATAAAGAAAAATGTTTTAATCATACCAAATATATGAATTCAAATTTTTAACCAAAATCAGTTAGTTTTTCACCAAATAAACTTTCCCCACTAAAAGACAAAGTTTCTGGCCGTTACAGCTGGGCGGCCCCCTTAATTATAAGGGGCGGTCCCCTTAAAATTAAGGGGACCGGCCATGAATTAAGGGGACCGGCACGCTCCTAAACAGTTACTTTTGTCTCTAAAAATACTGGTTCATTTCACAGATTTTTCTCACCTTTTGCACTTCTAAACTTTCTGTTCTAGATCTCCACTTCTATTCTCTTAATCCTTTGATCATACATTCATAAATCTTTGTTTCAAAGTGATCTAAATATCATCCTCTCAAGTGCAAGAGAAGAATACTTCTATCCCTCAAGACAAGAAGTATTACAACTCGTTGTGATCTCCACATCCAAGTTGTTAGAGCATCATCCATTGTATCTATCTCTTTGTGTAATTAGTTGTGAATATTTATTAGAAGATAGTTTAGCTAGGTATATAAATATTGTGATTGGTTAGTAGTTTGTCGTGAAGGAGAAGAGTTAGGAAGTAGATTGTAGTGAAGAAGATTGGTGTAAAGAAGATTGGTGTGAAGTAGACAGGTGTGAAGAAGTAAGTGGTAAAGTGGATTGGTGTGAAGAAGTTGTGATCAAGTTGTGACGAAGTTGTGGTGTGAACATTGGTGTGTAAGGTTTTCTCCGCCATAAGGGAGCTTGTTGACATAGTGAAAAAAAACTCTCGAGTTAGGTGCTCGGGGAGTGGAGTAGGGCAAGGAAGGTATCCTTGTAACCGAACCACTATAAATCTCGTGTCTCGCGGTTCGATCTTTCCATCTCTCCTTTATTTCTTTACTTACATTATTATTGCTATATCGTACATATTAATTGTTGTTTATATTGTGCAAAACTTGAGATCACATATTATCAATCTAAATTTTTGAAAACAAAGAAAACACTCTAACAATCTTTTACAAAAAATTAAAAAGACGTAAAACTATTCAACCCCCCCTTCTAGTTTTCCACACCCTAGATCCATCATACTTAATATTACATGAATTTGAATAATTAATCAAATAATTGAACATGTATTTTAAGAATTTTACCTTGATTCTTGATTATTGCTTCCAAATTATAAACCCTAATTTTTTCTTCTTCCTTGGCCTCCTTGAACGACCAAAAGCATAAAAAAAAATGTTTGAGGGTTGTTTGGTTTGTATTTATATTAATTATGGATAATCCTTGGGCCTAAGAGTTATATTTGGACTCAAATTGGGTTTCCTTTTCCCCCTTATCACTTTTAGCCGAATTTATATAACACATAGATATATATATTTTTTTTTATTAAATTAATTTATTACACTCAAAACCTCATACTTTTCATATTTTATGTATTCCCATATCAAAACCTAACGTCTTTCGCGATAAACCTTAATTTTACGATAAACCGAAAAAATATCATTTTCAAAAATGAAGTTTCCAAAAATAGATTTTCACCCTTTATAAATGTATAACACATAAAAACAACCTCCTCGTAACTTGCTAACGCTCAAATACATGAACGAAGACTCGTTACGCAAAAACACAAAAATACCAAAACCTCACAAGTAATTTCTACACCACAAAGGCGATCAAAATGAACTTTCCCAAATAATCAACATTACTCACTCACAAAAACAACACCACGCAAAGGGATTTAGTGCTAAAACTCACCTATATCACTCTTATATCACTTCAATCACCTAAGACACACCAAACAAACGTCAACCGAGTCAAGACTATCAGTCAAACTAACCTGGCAAAACCATGGTTGTTACATCATCCCCCACTTAGGGAAATCGCGTCCCGAGATTTCAACTACTATAGTCACCACTCACAACAGCAAAAGAAAATCTATGGATTTTTAAGCAGATAAATACCACACCATAAAATCACATAGAAAAAAAATCGCAAAAATGTGAACCAACTAAATACTCGAATTCACACGATAGAAAACATTCCGTCACTCCAACAATAGACGCAAATAGATACACTACACCGATCAATAACTCCAAAGATCCGAACGACTTCTCACAGATAGGTACGATACTCTCGAACCAAATGAAAATCCAAACGGTAACCGCAGGAAACACCACATATAATGGATATACACAAAACAAACATTAATTACATCCGATCTTCACGCTCCCAAGTAAACTCAGGACAACGCTTAGAATCCCACCATACCTTTACCACTGCTATCTCACCAAACTTCAAACCCTTAACATCTCGATCCATAATCTCAGTAGGCTTCTTGACAAAATGGAGAGTCTTGTCAACCTTAATCTCATCTAATGGCACATCCAGACTATCATCTGCCAACCACTTCTTTCCATTAGATACGTGAAATATATCATGCACTCTACTTCACTCCTCAGGCAAACTCAACCGATATGTCTCAAATCCAATCCTTTCCGTAAATCTCAAATGGTCCTACGTATCTCGGTGCTAGCTTGCCTTTCTTACCGAAACGCACAACACCCTTCCATGGAGATACTTTTAACCTCACAATATCACCAACACCAAACTCTAAGGGCTTACAACAATTATTCGCATAACTCTTTTTGGCGATCTCTTGCTGCCTTAAGTCTTTTCCTTAGTCAGAAAACCTTATTCGTAGTCTCTCGTTCTAGTTCAGGACCAATTAGTTGACTTGTTCCAACCTTTGCCCACAGAACAGGTGACCTACATTACCTTCCATAGAATTTTCACACAACACATGCTCAATACTAGAATGATAATTGTTGATATAGGAGAACTCAGCTAACGGTAAATGTATACCCCGGCTTCCTCCAAAATCAAACACACCCATACTCTCAGCTCACCATCCAACGCCTGATTTGTACGCTCACTTAGTTCACTCATTAGAGAATGATAAGTCGCACTCATCTACATACGCGTTCTCAAGACTCCATAACACGTTTACCACTATCGCGAAGTAAGTATTTCATCATGTTTCTTGCGACACCCCATGGCTCATTACCAACTCACCAAGCGAAAAGTCTCGCCTACTCCTCCATACATCTCTTGCAAAGGTAATGATATGTCTTATCCATTCTCGGATGTATCAAATACCTTGCATGACTGATGTCCTTACGCTTCCTCTCAATAGAACCAATAGATGGTCCCCAAAGTACATTCCTCCATCTTCGTTCCTTTCCATTTACTGGTCTAAACCAAGTAATCATTCTTCTTACATGTTCTCATCCTTGAACCACTCTCTCTAGGCTGTCAACATCATCCCCGTAACTCCGAACTGAATTATCTTAATCATTGCTCACCAACATCTAAGTTTCACTCGTTCACTCCCGCTCAGCGCTCTTACCACGATGTCCGCCCTTCCTTGAAGGTGGCGAATCAGACAATCGTAGTCATTGAGAAATTCCACACCCAACTTCTTTTCAACATATATTAACCACTTGTCAAATATATGCTAAAGATTCTTATGATCCGTGTAGATAACACTTCCTGCTCTATACAAATCTCATCTCCAAGTTCTATTTCCCAACTTTAAACCATGTATCACACAGTTCCTCTTATGGATCTTCCACCTCCGCGATGCCTACGCAATCTATAGAAAGATAGAAATGAATCGCCAACAGTACCTGCCATTCCTAAGGACAATCGTCTCTGAGATGGCTTCTTAGGTACTCTTCACCACTTTTATCTTACTAATGTCCACGAACACTCGCTATCGTTGACCACCTTCCTAAAGAACGTACATCTTAAAGCTACACCTCTCACTTGAACAACTTGGCAAACACCCTCTTCTTCTTCAACGAATAAATTGATAATCAGAACGACAATCTATCCTAAGTAAACGACGCGAACCATGAAACCGGTCGAACTAAAACGTATATCAATGAACTCAAAAGGGGTACAAATTACCGACTACCAAAGGAACGGACATCAAAATCAAAGCTAGAAAAACACAATGAGAAATTCCCCCCCAATAAAAGTAGACACGGAAAAAATGTTCATGAAAACCCATACAAAGAAATAATAAAATACACGTACCCATAAAACATCCACAAGAGTACCCTCAACGAAAGAAACACTCGATGAACCAGATACATAACAAGTTTGGTAAATGAGAACCATAGACAGTTCTTATTCCCGTACTCGACCTTCCCAAAAACAATGAACACCGTTTTTCACAATACATATCTTAAACTTATACATTTTTTTTATAAAATATATATAAACCATTTTATGTAAAACATCAACATAACCATTTTTTTCTTCACACTTCATTTCCCATAAAAATATTAGTTTCCATCAAACGACCTTGAAATACCCAAAACGAATTTGTAAAATGCCATAAAGACTCTAACACAACCTCTTAATCGAACGCGATAGACATTGAAGAATTCCGTAATCAAAATAATCCTTAAACGAACTCATACCAGTGAACACTCACGCAAATACACTGCAAACCAAACGATGAGCTTACAGACTCATTCGTACAACGATCAAACCAAAATCATAGAAAAACACCAATACTAATAGGTCACAAAACATGTCACGAAATTCAATTGGTGTGTGTAAACGAGGGATTAAATATCCGCACCAACTCGTCCCGAACCAACAATACTTGAAGGATAGTATAACATTCATCCGATGAATGAATGTAAGGAATAACCAAAGAAACGAACCAGTATCCAACAAAAACGAATTCGATTACCCAACACCTATCACGACGTCAAATAGAAAGAATATGGCATCCGTACCATCATGGTACGAATAGGAATGCCAACCAAAGAATTAGGTATACAAACGGAGCGTGTAGCAAACGAATCAACTTAAATACTACAACATAAGTACCCACCGATAATTGAGGTATCAACATATGATAGGTAGGATGGAATCTTACCACCTACACACCCCAACATATGACGACTGCCCAAATGGTTAAGAGAATACTTCTCTAACCATACAGCCATCACCAACATGATATCACATACCATCTTCCACAACATACAACAACAAACATCAATCAATGCAATAATGGTCACAAGTCCACGTGTGTGATACCCTTATAATTATGTTCGCGACCATAGTTATAAGCCTATTCCACACGCATACTTACTTCCAAAACCACACATCACAATGATAACGCACATATACCACATAGAACCTAATACACCATGCAATCCATGCTATCATACTTGCAAGTCCACTTGTGTTGTGACGCATGTATAATTATGTTGGCCACCATAATTATCTATGTCCCCTTTTATAAGTGTACTCCCTCCTATGACAACACATCATGCAAACAAACATGCAAACAAAAACAAAATACGTCGCAAACAATCATCTCGCATGGAACAATTCCAACGATCACGTAAACTCTATAATCAAAATTACTCAGATAAGGTCGATCCAATATCCAAGAGTAATCACGCTCCAACATGGCTCCAGACGGCAAAAGACAATATACGAATTCCAAAACATAACACAAAACAAAAGACACCGCATAATGGCTCAAACTCCATTCTCGCACTTGCATCCCCACTCAAATCGGTTAAACTTACTACTCGCTGTGGACTCCAAATCCAAATCCACATTATTCCCTCCTAACTCCCCTTCATCTTTACTCAACCACTCATTCCTATTTCCTACATGTTGTGGTAGTCGACAACATGCCCAACCATCTCTATTTCTTTATTCCAATCCCGTATGATTCATAAGTGCATACAAATCACGAGATTTAGACTAAACCACATCTCCTTCCTATGTGAAGTGAGGTCACTACTACGGGTATTTGGTAATGGCTCCATCTCTAGAAGTCATCGTGGTTCCAAACCTCTCCACTTCTTCTCCACCAACGTTTCCCATAAACGTCCTCTCCTTGTCCGAACATAGATACATGCTATCGGGAACTCGGATTCTGCGGTTAGTCCGCTTCATCCTACCACTTCTCTCACATCTGATAGCGACAACGGTAGTCCAACAAAGCATCTTACGCGCGGAAGACGATATAATAAAGCCGATATATATACAATACTACGTATAGGGGATAGAATAGACGTCCGAAACTCAATAAAATATCTCATAAATATAGGAAAATAGACATATAAAATACTATACTTACACATAGATCCTAAATGCAACTATATGAGGGACTCCTAAGTTATAGTCTAGGTTAAACCACCTAATTCTCTATAACCAAGGCTCTGATGCCAATCTGTGGCAGAAACGCGCGGGTGTAACTTCATGGAT
Source organism: Artemisia argyi (assembly GCA_030686995.1). Taxonomy (NCBI): domain Eukaryota; kingdom Viridiplantae; phylum Streptophyta; class Magnoliopsida; order Asterales; family Asteraceae; genus Artemisia; species Artemisia argyi. Next base: position 179,451,470 of record CM060684.1, read on the forward strand.
ATCATCACAACACCTGGTGTCTATATAGAGAACAACTACATGCACAAAAATAGAGAAAAGTATAGACACAAAGTGTCATAACAATACCCGAAAAGAAACAACATGATAAACTCTAAACACTCAGATAACCACTCCCAATGCAACTAAGGTCTCGTCTAATCACCTCCTTCTATCATAGCCTTAGAATGCTCACCTGAAAATGATGCTTAAAATGTCAACATAATGTTAATGAGATTCATAGGTTTAAGACTCAAACACACTAGGCAACCAAAATCACTGTGATTATAAAATATAGCTGGACAAATAATAACAGTTATCATATAAGCTACATATGTTCATAAACCAACCATCACACAAAAGGCAACCATCGGGCGGAACGTGCCCACCGATCCAAACTCACAACATACCGGCCGGAACGTGACCCCCGCTCCAAAAAAAAAGGGTAAATTAATACCCTCCGATCGGACCACACAGCATAAAAGTGAGTAGGGCTGCTACTCTCCAATTAGGTCGTATGCCGAGCAACAGGGTAAGCACCCTCCCAATTGGACCACACAGAATCACACATCATATCATTACCGTTCACATATAGCATAAATACGATAACATTAAAAGTTCGAGCTCTTTAACACACATACACTTAATCACAGTAATTCAAATCATTTAATACAAGCATCATTCCCATCCCAAGTTTAAAACAAAGTAAAAATATGGGACTATGAACTCACCTTAAACTCCGCAACTTCCACAAAAACAACTCACAATCTATAGCACACAAAAATAATCCACATTACACAAGGTCAAGCTAAAAGCTACAACCCATGTAATACACATACGATGGATGTCTAAGACTCATATGACCCACCATGGATCTACTAGACACCATACTAACCACTACCATAACTTAATACTCACTAAATCCCTTGCACCTATAAAATCAGAAAACGCAGAATTTTTGGGTACATTCGCCCACATAAAATCACGACAAATAAAGCTCAACAACTCACACCAAAAATTTATCATGGTCTCTCATAAGCATAGAAGCTAATCCCAGAAGGCCATGGACCACTAACACACACAAATACTCAAAAGAAAATCAAACTTGTCAACTACTCAAATTCGGATCTGAACGCACACCAAAAAGTTTTGATCAGCACAAAATACTTCCACAAGTTTTTATCGAGAATCCTTTTCGTGGTAGTCTAATATAACCTAATACTTAACTGTTCCAGAAGGCCTAGTCAAAATACCACTTTTACAACCACAAAACACCCTCAAACTTTTACCCAAAATCTGTCCCGGTTTGACAGCTTTGACACCTTAACAAAGAAAAATCAAAAGACCAATTTTCCGACCTTGAAATCAATCGTGGCTGGACTTTTTGGAAAGCTCTTTCATTAAAATTCAATTTAGACCTAAAATTCGTGACTTAACTCTTCACCATCTGTTATTTACACTCACATCTTTACAGCCACAGTTTTCTGTCCAAACCCTAACACATAAACTACGTGTTTTACACTCAATTCTCTTCACCAATCGTCATAATATAATCATTAATTGATCCCAACATGTTTTAATTAATTAATTTACAGAAACTTACAAACCCTAGATCCATCATACTTAATATTACATGAATTTGAATAATTAATCAAACAATTGAACATGTATTTTAAGAATTTTACCTTGATTCTTAATTATTGCTTCCAAATTATAAACCCTAATTTTTTCTTCTTCCTTGGCCTCCCTTGAATGACCAAAAGCATAAAAAAAAACGTTTGAGGGTTGTTTGGTTTGTATTTATATTAATTATGGATAATTCTTGGGCCTAAGAGTCATATTTGGACTCAAATTGGGTTTCGTTTTCCCCCTTATCCCTTTTAGCCGAATTTATATAACACATACATACATATATATATATATATATATATATATATATATATATATATATATATATATATATATATATATATATATATATATATATATTATTAAATTATTTTATTACACTCAAAACCTCATACTTTTCATATTTTATGTATTCCCATATCGAAACCTAACGTCTTTCGCGATAAACCTTAATTTTACGATAAACCGGAAAAACATCATTTTCAAAAATAAAGTTTCCAAAAATAGATTTTCACCCTTTATAAATGTATAACACATAAAAACAACCTCCTAGTAACTTGCTACCGCTCAAATACATGAACGAAGACTCGTTACACAAAAACACAAAAATACCAAAACTTCACAAGTCATTTCTACACTACAAAGGCGATCAAAATGAACTTTCCCAAATAATCAACATTACTCACTCACAAAAACAATTCCACGCAAAGGGATTTAGTGCTAAAACTCACCTATATCACTCTTATATCACTTCAATCACCTAAGACACACCAAACAAACGTCAACCGAGTCAAGACTATCAGTCAAACTGACCTGCCAAAACCACGGTTGTTACAGGAACACCCTCAAGATTCTAGTGGTTTGGGTAAAATGGAACTTCCACCCTGGTAAAATATATTAACCAAAAAAATCATTTAAAGTACAATGGAATGTGGCTGAAATGCCACGTTAACCTCAAGCAACTGTTTGAACAACCATTAGATCCTTTATGACATGCCATAAATGAACAACTAGCTACCAAAACTAGAACAACCATTAAAAACATAAAAAGACATGCAAAACAAATAAAAAATCCAAATAAAAGATTAGTTCTTCGAACAACCTTGTAGCTCGAAATCAAACTGATTGATAAATTCCTCAAATTGCCCAAGTAAGTCATAGACATTGGCTGCAAAATCATTAGAAAGATAGCCTTCAAGCTCGTTATTTCCTCCTGCTAATGAAAAGTAATTGTCCATACGATCATTTGGCTCAAACACCTCATCATCACTATCTGAATCAACCACTTCACCTACCTTAGAGAATGGGTTGCCCTTCCTTTTACCATCAGCCACCGGAATAGGTTTACCATTATCATCCACAAGGGTGGCATTCCCATTAATAATAAGCTTTTCAAGCTTCCTAATTTTCTGAAAAATAGGAGTGTTCTTCATAGGCGACAGATAAGTCGTTTTTGAAGAACTACAAATAACTTCAGGGGTACACGTAGTGCCAATCACAGGTTCCAAAATCGAATCTTTTTCGTTAAAAGCATCAAAACTGTTCTTCAAATCAACAAGGTTGATATCCTCCACCTAATTATTATTCTTACCAATGTCATCTCGGGGTGGAGCTGTACTACTAGTAGGATCAGTAGTAGGTTCGTCACAAGTAGAACCTACATTAACCGTTGGAGAACCTGTATTTGATTGGACAGAATGCTTAGACGTTGATGCTCCTCCATTCTTTGGCTTAGTAACTAGCCTATAGTAATACGAAACTTTAGGATTTTGAAAACGAATCCCATCAACCTGACGATTAGTACCCTTAAGCTTACCTTTGCCTTTCTTCTAAAGCTTCAATGAAACCCTCTTCATCAACCAACGATTTATCTTTCACAACCGGTTTCACTCTCTTATGACATCCATCATCATTGTGGTTAAACACTTTACATGTCTCACATCTTGGCGGCTTCCACTCATATTCAATATCAAAATTTTCCAATGAATGACCTGGCCCATTAGGGTAGGGATAGCAACCACAAGAGAGTCAAGTAAGGCTTCCTTTGACGACACTTCCACAAGGGCCCTAGCATAGGAATTATGAACCCACGACTTAAGGCACATCGTACTCATGTAGGAATCAAGCATGATAGGACGACCAATTTGCGTTGTAATCAAACTAAGACCAACCAAAATACGCAACAACTGGAATGTTATAAAGTTTAACCCAAACATGAGCTAAAGTTATATCATCTTTTGTAAGTTTAGTGTTCGGAGTCCAAATATTCAAAAATATTAGAACCAATCGTATCAACCATGGACCTTCTTCTAACACCCTTTCCATACCCTCTTTGGTTTTAAATTTTTTTTTGGGTAAAGGGTAATCCACCCGGTAAAATATATTACTCCAAAAAAACGTTTAAGAATAATGGAATGTGGCTGAAGTACCACATTAACCGCAAGCAATCGCTTGACACAACCACTAAATCATTTATGACAGGCCATAAATGACAACTAGCTACAACCAACAAGACCACCAAACCAAAACCAGCATAAAATAATATACATCATAATTTTATGCAAAAAATATAAAACAAAGTAGTTAATACAAAAATCTTGAATACCAGCAGCCTTTAATTGTGCATGAGAGAGGCCAAAATGATGATCATTATAATTGTTGTCGTCACCCGTATCCGCTTTCCATTGCTCATAAAGACTCTCCTCTTTACCTCCACTTCCAGAATACAACGTCCCAATGTGATCATCAAACACTTCATCATCATCGCTGTCAGAAACTACCACATTGCCTACCTTAGAGAATGGGTTACCCATCTTATTTGAATAATCAACCTTTTTAAGAGGTTTACCATCATCTTCTACAAGAGTAACTTTCCCTTCAATAATTAGCTTTTCAATCTTCCTAATTTTCTCAACAATAGGAGTAGTACTTCCAGTTTCACCCTTAGAAGAACTAGCAACTTCTTCAGCCACTTTAGTGTCATTCGTACTTCCAACCTCAGCCCCATCCTTAGGAGGAACATTTGTTGGACAAGGAATATCATTATCATCAGTATCAGCCATATCAAAAGCATCAAATGGGTTTGATGTAGCAATGATCTTTTCACTCGTACTTGCCTCATTAGTGACTTGCTCCTTTGTAGCAACTGGCTTCTTCGAGACAGGTCTCCAAAATTTTGGTTTAGGTTTATTAAGCTGAATACCCCCAATAGGCCGAGAAGGAGCAACCACATTCTTCCCCTTACTCTTACGATTCTTAGCCTCAATGAAACCATCATCCGTCTTATCCACAATAGTAGAAGCTACATTGGTATTACCACGAACAACCTCCTTGACACGATTAGGGCATTCGATCAAAGCATGTCCAAAAATTTTACATTCACCACAATGAGGAGGTTTCCACTCATATTCGGTATTAATAATTTCAGTAGTAAAACTATTACCTTCTTCATTTGGAATTGCCATTGTAACCTAGCTTTTTAGTTATGAATCCGCGCTTAATTCAACTAAAGCACGGGAAAAAATAATACGTCCCCATGAATCAACAAACATAGAGCTTGTAAAAGAATCCAGCATAATAGGTTTCCCTACTTGTGTAGCAATCAAGCTCAAACCATCCTCTGAATAAGCAAGTAGCGGAACATTATGCATTTTGATCCAAACCAGCACCTTGTTTACCTCGTTCCTATTAAGGGATAAAGTAGGAGTCCATTTGTTTAGAATAATAGGCGAGTTACGAATTAACCATGGACCTCGTTCCAAGACACAATCCACACCCTCCTTGGTAGCAAACTTAAAAAGATACACACTATCACCATTTTTCATTAGCTTTTGCAAGCCAAATTTTCCCCATGTATTAGTGACTTACTTTTGAACTAAAGGGAAAGCAATGGTCTTACCAAGAAAGTAACCAACAAGTGTGTTATCATACCGACTTAAGACCTTCTTCATAGCAACCATAGGCAACATTGTGTCATGATTATCCACACGATCCTCATTGACCAATGCTCTAAAATTCACTTTCAGAACCATATGAGTAGTATTAATGATATTGGCAAAAGAAATAGGATAATCTACCTTTGGAACTGATCCTGAACCCACATGCTCATTAGATTTAACACTACCATCATTAGTAGCCTTATCATTCGTCGAAGTAGAAGCAGCCATTGGATCCGTATTACCTGAACCAACACACGTCACATCAATACTCTCGACAACAACCTTATGCATAGGTGTAACATGCATGTTCCGGTCCACACGTGTATTCAAATTAACATCACCATCATCAGTTGTCCAATCGGTAATAACAACCGACCTACCTCCAATGGAGGATTTTTCAGGAACATCCTTGACTGCCTCATTATTCAAAACCTGATTATGATTCTTTTCCTTAACACCTCTCCCAACCCCACTCCCTTTTTGACTTAAAAAACCTCGCTCTGATGAGGCGAAAAATGATTCATATTTAGGGGGTCATTTAAACCGGAATTCGAATTTATTTGATCAAATATTGCCCTAAATCGTTCCTTTTGTGATTTTAGGTACTTTGGGAGTGAATTCTAGAAAAGGAAGCATTTTGGACGTTTTTGGAGCATAAAAGTGACGGCAAAGTCTTGATTTTCCTTGCTGGGAACAGTACCTGACGGCGTCAAGAAGGATTTGATGACAGCGTCAAGAGCAATTTTGGTGACGGCCCAGAGAAAACGTGACGGCGTCAGAACATGGCCGTCAAGAGTAAATGTGGTGACGGCCCAGAACAAGATTACACATGACGGCGTCAGATCTGGATCTAGGCAATCCGAGAATATTTTTGGCGACGAGATGACGGCGTCAGAACTTTCCTCTTGACGCCGTCACCTCATGAAATATATATATACTTTTCTAATTTTCATTCATTAGTGGGTAACTTGAGAGGAGAATTTTAGGGTCGAACTTAATAAACCCTAGCACGACTTTTACAGTATTTTCAAGGGTTTTCACCCCTTGAAACCCTTCATGTTCAATTGAGATAAGTATCCTTTCAATTCATTCAATATGTTTATGTGTTGTTTGAATATATCTTACGCTTGTCTTAATTTTAACATGCTAGGCTAGATCTCTTGTGTGTTTGCTTAGATATATTGAAACCTAGATGTTGATTATAGGTTGATTGCTTGTTTATAGTTGTAATGGATGAATGATTTCAATGTTAGGCTTAAGAAAACTGGCAGATCTCCATTGTGTAACTTGCTTGAACTTCTTAAGAAACATGAACCGATGTGTACTAGGTTTTTATGGTTGTATTTAATGCATGAGCGAATTCTAGTGATCCCATGTTAGGAGCTTCTTGCAGGCTCGACATAGGAGTGAAGTAGGAGATTATAGAATTGGGGAAGTAAGTACGCCACCCCTTGAATGGTATTAAGGAATATAACCCGTCATCCACGCAACTGTAACAAGTAATTAACCTGTAAAAGATATCTAGGGAGTAGTGAAATCTAAGTAAACATAATTCTCCCATCTATTGTTCACACCACATTAGTTTAATTAGTTTATTTTCAATTTTTTTGTTATTTTATTTTGATTGCATCTTTAGTTATTGGGTTAGTTGACTAGCGACTAATTCCGCCCCTCCTTCCAAAACCCGAGATTTTTAATTGCTTTTATAAAATATAAAAATACAAAAAGAATCATCCCTCACCTCTAGACCTAGTTTTTAGGCTTTCTAATCCTAGCGACACTATTCCTGAGTTGAACGATCAATCCCCCGGTACTTGTCACTATACTATACTACAACGATCAGGTACACTGCCTGGTGGGGGTTGTAAGCTTTTCGAGATCCCTCGAGAGGTAAAGCCTGGTGCAGTTCCCACGCATCAAGTTTTTGGCGCCGCAGCCCGGGGAATAGTTATTGTCTAGGTTAGAATTTCTTTTTATTAGGTCTACTTGCTAGATTCCTTTTTAGTAAGATTTTATTTTCATTTTTAGGTTTTCTTTAGTCTATCTTATTTCTTTGTTTCCTTTGTTCGTAAACTATCCCGATGGATAACAATAACATTGATCGTTTGATTCCTGTTATTCGTGTTTTTCGTTGCAGGATTTTCCAAATGCCTGCCCCAATCCCTTTAGTGGAAAATGAAAACCCACCTAACATCTCACCTAACCACCATTTTGACAATAATTCTGAAATGGAGGAGTCTGACCATGATGATGACCATAGGGCTAGTCCTTTTTACTATACAGACTCCGATGAGGATCTAGACGATGGTGATGTGATTAATGAGGATAGGATGGAAGATGAAGTGAACCCTCTTAGGTATGTTGACCCTAGAACAAGGATTGAGTGTGATAGCTCATTCAATATGCAATTTCCTTGTAAGATTGGATTTAGAAGCTTTAATGCCTACCTTAACTCATCTCTCCCAATGAACATAATCTCGCGTAGTGAATATAATAAAATCATGGTAGATGAGTTAGAATATAAAGGAGATAATGTTATTGCTAGGGCAATGTCACTGCATGTGTTTGTAGGAAGCTTTGTTTATCTTGTTGAGTTCATGGTTATGGAGAATCTAGGAGAATTTATCGATAGTAAGTTGACCCAAGTTGTGTTTGGGAAACCCTTCAAAAGGTCGACCAACCTTGATGAAAAACTTATGGAAGGGTTAATTACTTTCTCGGATGGGGATGAAGATTTTGTCTACCAAATGCCCCGTGCACATCCTAGGTTCAAGGATTTTTCCATGGAGAAGTGTAGTAGGTATCCACCCCTAGAAATGCTAAGTGAGAATGATAAAAGAAAAGGGCTTAAATATACTCATGAAAAGAATAAAAGATATTATCGTGGATGTTTAGAGTTAAGTGATGATTATAAGAAGGATGAGGCGACTATTAGATGGCTCACCCTTAGTTATGTGAGCATAAGCGACACACGGTAACCCATGACCTTGAGTCTAGCTACAAGACTCGTAAATAAAGAAAAGCGCTTCTTGGGAGGCAACCCATGTTTTGTTTGATTTTTATTTTGTTTGATTGTTATTTGCTTCCGTATGCATGCTTTATTTTTATTGTTGGTAGATCATGTTTCAAAACTAAAATGGTGAGAATACTTTATTTTGTCGTTTGGCTTAGTCTTAACTTCATCCAAAGGTATTTCGCAAAAGATAAGTGTAAGGGGAAACCCCAAATATGTTTTTAAGAAACAAAATTGATCATGATTCTCCACAATATTAAATGAACATGTATATTCGTATTTGTTAGAGTCAAATGCTTGTATTGAGTCATAATGATGTTTTGCAGGATTTTCCAGGAAGTAAGACATAAATTTTCCAATAATATTCCGGAAACTTAACGTAAAGATTTTTGCAGGTCACTTCTGACGGCGTCAGGAAGAAATTCCAGACGGCGTCACGGGTAAAAATCTGGAAATTTTGCTTGTTTTATTTTTCTAACGGGGTCTTAAAGTTTTTGTTGAATCTTTAGTTTTATAAACTCCAGGAAATCTGCAAACATCATTCCACAAGCATTATATCCCTTTAATTCCTAGAAAGCAATTTAAGATATATATGTTATTTTTCTAGGATTTGTTATCATATATAGATTGTCGCCGATTTTACGCGAGGTTGCCTTGTTTGTTTTCTCAAGTTTAACAGGTCATGTATGACAAGAAGATGATTTATATTTCTGGAAGGGAAGCTTTGATTGTTCATTTTCTTGGAGGAAGATCTAACCTTGTTACCACACTATCCATACCGAGCGAATCAGGGGAGTATTTGATTTCATTCTTTTACCTATTTTACTTTTACAATCTTTAATTGAACATTGGGGACAATGTTCATCCTAAGTGTAAGGGGAGGGTAAAATGATGATACCTCATAGGATACACTTTCACTTGAGTTTGTTTGTTTGATGGTAGATGTGTAATAAAACTATGAGAAATACTTGTTAGTGTAATTTTAGCGCCAAATTTAAATTTTTTTACAACATTTAGGAGTGAAACTTTAGCCTTAGCAAGCGTCTCATGGATATGAGATTGTATGACTAGCACAAAACCGTACCACTTAAAAAAAATTTCCACCCAAATATGTGAGGTTCGCCTTTAGATCTGATAGGAAAAGCATTTATTATTAGTGCTTATAAGTGTACCAGTAGCATTTAGATTCTAGAACTTGTGATAGCGATGCATCCCGAGACCGCTAGTGAGACTACATTCATATAGTAGGATTTACTACATGATAAGAGGCATTAGGATCACCCTTGTGTTAAACCCGTATCATAATTACTTGACCATTTAAGTCATATTACTTGGCTAGTAAAGTCAATTAATTTTTCCCACACCCTTAACGTTGTACTCATTTTTAGTACACGAAACCCCTAGTACACCCCTCCGAGCCTATCTTTTCGTTTCTAACTTTAAGCATCTTACTTAAAGGAAGAATTTGTTACACCCTACTTAAATGTACAACCAAATCGCCTTAGCCTTTCGTGTATGCACTCATCTTTAGTGCATTATTGTTACATGTTTAAACCCTTAGTTAATTATCTAATTGATTACATGGTTGCTAAGTCGAGTCATATCCTTGTACATATTGTTTTGGGACGATTAGGACTCATGGGTAAAGTACTTATTTTATGGAGTAATGGGGAAGAACATCATATTATTACCCCCATATGTACGTTAATCTTAAAAGTACTCCAAGTGTTTTGATTATCTTGATTTGAGTTATTAGATTAGTTTATTGTAAAGTATGTAAAAATTCAAGTGTAAGGGGAATTTTCATTCCCTATGATTTATTATTTTGGATGGTAGGGTAAGAGTGTATTCAAAAAAAAAAACAAAAAAAACTCGAAAAAACTCAGGAAAAGGAAAAAAAAAATAAAAAAAAGAGAGAGAGAAAACATACGGACTACCATCCCGTTTCATTCTATGTTTATTTTATGTTTTTGTTATTTTTCATTTATTAGCTTAAGTCGAGTCTAGTCTTGGCTTAGCAACGCCACATTGTACATGTAATTAACCAAGATAATTAACTCGCCACCAGTAAAGATTGCCTATATCCAACAAAACCGTGTTTTCCATATCCCTACACCTAACGTTATAACCCTTTAAAAGTCCTCTTTGATAGTTTATCCTAGGTGCTTACGCCATCTGGTGGAGGTTTTATACTTTCCCAAGCCTATGGTAATCTATTTTGCTATGACAGGTAGTGAGAGATGTTTTCCATTTCCATATTGTGATATACACTTTATTACACCCGTGAGATGTGAGTATCTAAACACTATTTGTGAGGTGCTAGTGTATGACCTCCGTGCTTGTCTTTGGTCTTTAGTGGAACGATTATTTGTTGTAATTACTTTTATATTAGTGTTAAATAACTCCTAACTTGTATTTTGATTAGAATAAAAGCGCATTTGCTTGAGGACAAGCAAATCTAAAGTGTAAGGGTATATGATGAGGCGAAAAATGATCCGTTTTTAGGGGGTCATTTAAGCCGGAATTCAAATTTATTTGATCAAATATTGCCCTAAATCGTTCCTTTTGTGATTTTAGGTACTTTGGGAGTGAATTCTGGAAAAGGAAGCATTTTGGACATTTTTGGAGCATAAAAGTGAAGAAAACGGCAAAGTCTTGATTTTCCTTGCTGGGAACAGTACCTGACGGCGTCAAGAAGGATTTGATGACGGCGTCAAGAGCAATTTTGGTGACGGCCCAGAGAAAACGTGACGGCGTCAGAACATGGCCGTCAAGAGTAAATGTGGTCACGGCCCAGAACAAGATTACACATGATGGCGTCAGATCTGGATCTAGGCAATCCGAGAATATTTTTGGCGGCGAGATGACGGCGTCAGAACTTTCCTCTTGACGCCGTCACCTCATGAAATCTATATATACTTTTCTAATTTTCATTCATTAGTGGGTAACTTGAGAGGAGAATTTTAGGGTCGAACTTAATAAACCCTAGCACGACTTTTACAGTATTTTCAAGGGTTTTCACCCCTTAAAACCCTTCATGTTCAATTGAGATAAGTATCCTTTCAATTCATTCAATATGTCTATGTGTTGTTTGAATATATCTTACGCTTGTCTTAATTTTAACATGCTAGGCTAGATATCTTGTGTGTTTGCTTAGATATAATGAAACCTAGATGTTGATTATATGTTGATTGCTTGTTTATAGTTGTAATGGATGAATGATTTCAATGTTAGGTTTAAGAAAACTGGCAGATCTCCATTGTGTAACTTGCTTGAACGTCTTAAGAAACATGAACCGATGTGTACTAGGTTTTTATGGTTGTATTTAATGCATGAGCGAATTCTAGTGATCCCATGTTAGGAGCTTCTTGCAGGCTCGACATAGGAGTGAAGTAGGAGCTTATAGAATTGGCGAAGTAAGTACGCCACCCCATGAATGGTATTAAGGAATATAACCCGTCATCCACGCAACTGTAACAAGTAATTAACCTGTAAAAGATATCTAGGGAGTAGTGAAATCTAAGTAAACACAATTTTCCCATCTATTGTTCACACCACATTAGTTTAATTAGTTTATTTTCAATTTTTTTGTTATTTTATTTTGATTGCATCTTTAGTTATTGGGTTAGTTGACTAGCAACTAATTCCGCCCCTCCTTCCAAAACCCGAGATTTTTAATTGCTTTTATAAAATATAAAAATACAAAAAGAATAGTTAAAACCGACTTCAAGAAATAAAAGTCGATTTAAATAAACCCTAACACCGATTAGGATATGCAAGGAATAGTTAAAACCGACTACAAGAATAATTGGAATGGAATGCGTTCAAATAACAAAAGCGGTTTAGTGAACCTTAAACAGACGATTGCACAAAATCACACCAATAACATGTGTAACTTCACAAAACAGATCAAGAAACTGATTAATACGAGTATTAGTCACTAACTATTACAAATCTGAGAAACAAAAACAAGGTTTTAGTGGATTTAGTGAGGAAACAATTTGGAAGGTTTAGGGTTTCGGTTTTCATCAAAGTCGCCAAAGAGAGAAAGACAAGGGTTTTACTTGACATTTAAAAGCTCTTGTTTTCATGATGTTGTCAATAAGTTGCATTTGGACTTGAGTTAGGTCTTGATGTTTTAGGACATCTTCACAAAAGTAGGGGATTCTAGTGGTTAATAGATGTTGAGCCTTAAAAAATGCTTAATCGATGATTAACTTATTATCATCCCATAGGAAGTTCAGTTTGATGATTAATTTCATTTTGTGAAAGAATCAATCGAAATGCTTAACAGGGATGTTAAGCATCTCAGAAGAAGTAAGATTCCGATCGTACAAGTTCCTTGAAACTCAAACTGTGGATATGAGTATGCCAAAGAACACACTAAGTATATAGAGCACTAACATTTTCAACTCTTTGGTGAGAATAGAACTATAGATGACGATAACTAAATTTCAGGACGAAATTCTTTTCAACGATAAAATACTGTGACAACCGTCTAAACTCAAGTAACCAACTGTTAGTATTTTATAACATCTTTGCCTAAACTATATTTTTTAGGCAACTCTCGTAACGGTTGAGTCATTTTCATGCATTGTGTTCATTTTTTTAGGAACCCTCACGTTATGAACGTCCCCTCAACCAACAATTTATCTAAACGTCAACTTATTTTTTTTATGATATGTTTATGTGTTTTAAAATAGTTAGTGTCACCCAAACTTAAAAACTTAGTCCATTTTTACATGTATACGTCTTTTTAAGTGTAACCCGGTATTGCACCTACTCGTTTATTTATTTACATTTTAGACTTAAGACATTTTGTGTACATTTTTAGCTAACAAAAAAGATGTATTCTACCCCTTGTTTACAACCAAAAATGGCCACATGGAATGCCTACCATATGACACATGCAAGTTAACTACACTTGTCACTTAGACTTCACTAACACCTCTCAACACACATGCATTTTCACACACTCAATCTCTCACTAAAGTCTCTCCAACCTCTCTCTACAATTCCAACATTTTTAACAAACCACTTCAGCACTTAACATCACTAAATCTAAAGAGTTTTGAAGGTTATTTTTAAAGATAATCACCTGAGAAAGGTGTTGTGTTCATCCATTGTACTAGTTACCCCGTTTTCTTACTTATTTTTTGATGTTTTCTTTTTCATTTTGGCTCAAAGATTTTTAGATTTACTTTAGTTTTATTTTACGTCTTTAAAAACTCTCTTAAAAGTTGTTAAAAATGATTTATTGTCTTGTTTTTTTTTTTTTTTTTTTTTTTTGATTTCTTGCGATTGGTATAAGAAATGTATTTGTGAAAAAGTAAGGAAATTGGGACACATTTTATCATGAAGATATGGCTGACTTTGGAAGGCAATATCTCCCTTATTACTCAACTTCAAGTCTTATTCTTTATACCGAGATCTAGCTTATTGAGTTGTCTTTCAAGCCTAAGTGGTTACATAGGAAGATTTTGATTTTTGGTAGTCCAAACTGTGGTTACAAGCAAGTTGTAAATCTGCCATTTCTGGGCAGTTTTCTTGACCTAATTTTGCATGGCCATAACTTTATCATTTTGGGATGTAATAACTGATTCAACTTCTGGAATTTTATTTTGTGAGTTACCTTTCAAGTTCAAGTGGTTTTGCTTGATGAATCAAAGTTTTGAACCCCCAAATAATCATCACAAGACATGTTGTAAAATTGACCTGTTTGAGCAGTTTTCTTTAACCAACTTTAAATGGTCATATCTCACACTCAAATAAAGCTTTGATATTCAGTTTGGAAGTAGATTAATATGTTAACTTGAATGTGCCAAAAGCTTATAGCCTAACTCTAAAGTATTGACCCCCTGATACTTGATGTTGTGGACTGGTCCATTAGTTTTTGAACTTGATGAGACTTTTTGGTCAAGGCTTTTTGTATGAGTTAGATACTCCTAAAAATTTGTCAAAAATTCCTGAGTACGCCTAAGACATGATATATTTAGGTGTGTAAAGTATTGGTTCTGAATCACTTTAGTTCTAAGTGAAATGTTCACTTAAAGTGACCATATATTTTGACAACTTTTATGATTTTATATATAATATTAATAGCAGTCTCGAGTTGATATTTTACTTATAAGCGGCTTGAAAAACTCTAGACCGAGCCATTGTGCTATTCAAGTGAAGGTGGTTAATATCCGAATTCTTGTGATCTTAAGGTTTGTCTGTTGGTCCACACGTTTTGAGCAAATGACGATATCTTCCTACTAGTAATAAGAATAATAATAACATCATCCAAAACCATAATAACACCATTTGTACTTTTCAACGTGTATAAATCTTTATTATAAATGAATCAAAAGATTTACTATGGAATAGATCATGGCATAACTATTCCGGTTGATGACAAATGTAACACTCCTTTGGAATGACTAGAGGCAACTAGCTTTGCTTAGTCCATTCCTAAGAGAAGGGATCCTATCAACTATAGTGTTGAGTACTATTTTATGTATTTGTTTAGAATCCCACTTATCCCGGTTATAAAGTTTCATTTAAATACGCAAAGAAATATTGTGGATGCACATGGGTATAATAGTTCACCGTCCTTGGAGTAGATAGCACGTGCCTAGTATACTAGGTGGAGCGTGCATTTGTTTTTCCAATGCTGACAACTTTTGCACCCCCAAAATTTGGTACAGCGGAAGACTCAACAAGATTTCGGAGTGTTACGGGGATTGGTATCCAACACAAGACATAAAAGAACGAGATAAAGTAAACATAAAGAAAACACAACCAACCGGGGTTTTAAAGTTTACATTTATCCCAGAATTATCCAAAATAAGGCCCAAAAGAAATACACGTAGGTTTACAATAATGTATCAGAGTTTTAGAAAAATAGATCCATAAACCAGGTGCCAAAGCCAAGCCTCCAATCCAAGCATCCAAGGGCAACACTTAATTACCTGAGAAAACATGCTAAAAGTCAGCTTTCGCTGGTGAGATCATAGGTTTAAATTCATAATTAAATCAAGTGGACATATACGCAAAACGCTTGCTAGCTAGACTAGGCCTCAATTAACCAATCCAAAATGAACCAACCAAAACTAACCAACCCTATAGGTGCATACTATAGTCCAATAACCAAATCGAATCAAATCAATATGTATGCGTAAGGATACGACATACCCAAATGTGTAAGGATACGACATGTTCAGCTTACCTAGTTCTAGACTAGGCCTCGTGGTATAGCTTACCTAGTTCTTGACTAGGCCTCGCTCCATAACCAAATCAATAGCTTACCTAGTTCGGGACTAGGCCTCGCTCTATAACCTACCTAGTTCTATAAGCATAGCAAGTTTTAAAATAAACAAAGCGATAATAGTCCACGTAAAACAATTTGCACGTTTCTCACCCCAAGTATTGAAAACAAAGTTCAAGAGTAAAAGAGGGGCTATGACTCACCTCAAGTCCATAAATCAGCAAGAAGAAATTGGTAGAAGTAAGATGTATAGTAACTCAAATGATGGCAACTACAGACTCGACACTTCCTAACAATATAAACTCGTTCAGAAATCATTTCCTCAAAATCAATTATTCCCAATCCCGAACGTATTCCTTTTTACTTTCCGAAAATCTATTTCTCGTATTATTCTCATATTAGTTTGGAGTTTGGTATCCATACGGGTGGAGGGTCGACACAACTCAAAACAAGAAGCCATGACGAAAAAGAATAATAAAACACTCTATAGGTCTAATATTAGCCCAATATATTATTTAAATAAATCATCGAAGTTTATCAAATCCGTCGATTTGGTAATCCCCATATTTATTTACGTAATATATCACTCTAAGATTCTACCCAAAACCTAAGTCACATAGCACGTAAAGTACTATATGGTAAGTATCAAAGTTTAATAAATTCCCCATATATACCGTCAAACTTACTAAATTCGTCAATTTAGCAAGCTCCACGAGATATTTACATAGTGTTTGGTACATTGTAATCAAAAGGTGAATGGAAAGGATGATTACATTTGAATGATAAAATATTGTTTGCTTACATATATGGACTGTAATGGATCATTACAAGGAATGACCCATTACAGCAAAATCATTCCCTAGGGCCCCTTGCTTTTTTTCATTACATCTATAATGAAATCAAAATTACATAAAACCCCATCAATAACTAATCATATTAAATAAACTTTCTATCATTAATGGGGGCATTTTAGTCTTTCTATTATGATTTCATTACGTCTTATCAAACAAACCAAACATGATTAATAATTGTAATGAATAATTACATTACACTATTTATTCAATTACGTCGTTTATTCCATTCATTTGACATTTCATTACGTCATACCAAACGTACCCTTAGTAATTCATTATTCCTGTACACGTACCGCAACCTATGGGCGTCGTAGGATACAATGCCCATTAATATACTCATTTTATATAACTAAATAGGTCCTATTTAATCCGTCGATTAAATAAGTTACGTAGTTATAGAAAATGGATGTATTAATCGTCACATATCCGTGACAAACACAAAAGTCACAAAATGAATAATATAGCTCACTTGGACTCAAGTGACCATGACCTCGTATAACTCGATAGTTTCCTCGTTTATATAAAAAAAATATGTATTTTCTTTAATATAATTATTCAACGTTATCGACTTCGTCGTTATTTATAGTTGTTTAATTATAATAACGCTCCCGTCATTTATTACACTACTTTCATAGTATATTATTTATCGTCACGTTATTATAATATTACTCGTGATCGTTTTATTTTTAATATACGCATTTATATAGTTATATATACGTTTTTCACGTCTATATACTTATATAAACGTTTATATTACCAATAATATTATTACGAGTTTTATTATTAGCGTTTGATTATAAATAATTATCGAGTTATATAAGATGGTCACATGTCCGAGTCATCACTCTCGGTTCATTGTCCAAGTCCAAATAAAATAACCAAGTCAAAAACAAGTAATACATCTCCGTCCAACAATTCCCATAACACGTGCTACAACAATAAGGTCCGTCTACGGCCCCTTTCTAACCTATCTCCGTCAATCTAAAATAACCGTCTCACAATCGGTTCCCAAAACTCTTCGTCAATAACTCCACAACATCAAAAGTGAGCCATTGTCAAGACCACAAAGGGTCTCGACTCAACCAATGTATTCAGTCACAACAATATACCACAATAATAATAAAACAACAACATGAACACAACAAGAAGGTCATCACATTACATGTAATCCGGGTTGGTTTACTAAGCCAAACCCGAGCCTAGTGACCCACTTGGGTCTCGGCTAGAACCATGAGTTGTAAGGACTCAAACCTAAGACCATGAGGTCTCGACAAAGGCTCATACGAGCAAACCAAATCTGCCCAAAACGGCCCTCTTGGGTCGCGGCAACACAAGCACAACAACAATATCCAATCGACCAAAAATCAAGCCAAATCCAACTCCATATATCAACCTCTTGCTAACTAGATTACTAGGTCGACATTTAATCATCAAAACCAAGCCATAGGCTCGAACCACACTAGACCGTGAGCCACGGTTAGTGGTAACGCGTTGACCACAATCCAAACCCATGAACCGGATACCAAACGAGTTTTTCATTATCAAAATACCATTTCCCAATAGAAATTTGCAAAACCCATCAAGAAAAGATTCGTGTACCCACGGTTTGGGTACAAATCGAGACACACGAGTTGAAACTCGTGGTCACCTACCTTCAAAATGACTCCAAAACTATGTTTCTTCAAAAACCCAACAAGAAAAGATGAAAAAAGTGGTGTTTATGTGGCGGTGGTGGTGATTTCGAGATGTTAGGGGCGTCCAAATCGCGCGTGAGTTATACCAAATGATAGATCGTGATGAAAGGATTAATTTGGTGGTGGTATTTTGGGTGTGGGAGTGGCCGTGGTGGCTGTGGTGGCCAGTTTAGGTGGCGGCGGCGGCTAGGTATCAAGAGGGAGAGAGAGTGAGAATGAAGATGATGGTTGTTTGTGTTTTGTGTGAGGTCAAAAACCACAAGGACGATTTTGTATATACTCCTCAAAAAGAATAATAATAATAATAATAATAATAATAATAATAATAATAATAATAATAATAATAATAATAATAATAATAATAATAATAATAATAATAATAATAATAATAATAAGGTGGGTGAGGTAACCCGGTGTAAAATACACGGACCAAAACCCGAAACTTATTTAAAATAAACCGACTCCCTCGAATCGAGCTCATTCTCAAAATTATGAAATACCACGATACGTTCCCAAAAATATATAAACCGAACCAAATCATTAAAAATATTAACTTTTCGTTAGGTTATCCTAGTGCCGGAGTCAATGTAGTGCCAAATAAATATTTCAAAAATAAATCACCACAAGTATACCAAACCAAGAATAAAAATCAATTTCCATAAATATTATGATGTTCAAAACCACGGTTCAACGTTTACAATTTCCATTACGAATAAACTTTTCAAATATTCCAAAAATTATTACATTTAAAGTAATGCGGGTTTATAATTAGTTTCCCCTAAATTGCCAGTTGTCACAACTTTTGTACACAAGATCTTACTTTATCGTCCTTTGATAAGACCTTACGTTTATCTTCCCAACAAGTTTCCCGCCCATTCATCAAGGACTAAGTCCCTTATACAAATAAGTCTTCTGGGTCACTGAGATATTTGGTAGTTCTCAATCCCTCTGGTGTTTCTTGTAGCTCCTTATACTTTGCTCCCTAACACCCCATCAATTTATAAAGTGTTTCTTCAGTTGGTCTTCGACTTCCTTGAAGCTTGGCTGCTGATTGAGTTGGTCTTCGACTTCCTTGAAGCTTGGCTGCTGATTGAGCTTTATACAACTCTCACTGATTTCTTATATCAGTGAGTTCACATCCACTGATGATCATTAGTGAGGTAATTATCACTTATAACCAATACGGTGTACTCTCTGATAACCATAAAAAAGTAAGACCTTTGATTTCCATCAGCTGGTGACTTACTCTCTGATCCTTATCAGTGATTGATGTTCTCGCTGAATTGTATTAGAAACTTAGTAAATTAGGCTATTTAATATTTAAATATATTATCAGAGACAATTGGGTCAAAAATCAGACCCAACATTGTCGATAGACACATAGACTATGAAAGCGTTTTGTTTGAAATCGTGCATTTTATAAAGTAACGTATTTTGACGAGTCTATATGGATGACCTAGTTATTTATCGTTTCTTTTGTCCGAGCATATCATTTAGATTTTAAATAAGTATTTTTACTTGCCTTAGGTCACGTCTAGGGAGGTCAACATTCGAGGGTTGCTATTAGTGATACTCGTTGTGCTCGCTCTTGTACTCACACCTTACTTGTTTAGGTGAGTTTTCACAGCCCCCGTTGTACTGTTTATTTATTTTGGGGTGAAAAGCATGACACGAAACTTAAAACGAATTGGTTGTACTTTTAAGAACCTATTGAACTTGTTGAAATTATTGAACTGATTGAACTTGTGCTTTGCTACTTTTGGCAAATTGGTACGTATAATCGTTAGATGCCTTGACTCTTGCACCTTATGCCCTCACACTACACTACTTATTAACTCATTAGTGAGCCGTGGATATTTGAAGATTGCGCTATTAGGATTGTTGTTCACCTTGCTCGTGTTATTGGAATAACATGGAGTGTTCACCTTGCTCGTGTTATTGGTATAACATGGAGTGTTCACCTTGCTAGTGTTATTTATATAACATGGAGTGTTCACTTTGCTCGTGTTATTGGTATAACATGGAGTGGTCATTTTACTCATATCATTGTTCGAGCATGTAGCTGGAGCATCTGGTCGTTGGCTTAAGTAGTGGCCTCGAAGCATAAACACGTTGTATACATAACGGACCATTTTGCATCTTTGACAACCAGTTGATATCACTTTTCTTTTAAACTCATTTGTTACGAGCCTATTATGGGAAAGGTTCTTAACAGGATGGTTGATACTATTGACTTTGCAAAACATGTTATTTTGTTTGAAAATAACTATCACTTAACTAATGTGCGGATTGAGATCTCGTTTACCTTGATAACATTTTACTAAAACATTTGCATTCTTAAAAACCTGTGAACTCGTCAACTATTTTCATAGTTGACCGGTTTTGACATGCTTTTTAGGTGATCTTCAGTAAAGTGGATGTTTAGGAAAGCATTTGAATGGATGTTTTCCATTTATTTTATGTATGTTTTACGAGAATGACTTGTCTTTGGAACTATTTCAAAACATTTTGTAAACTTGTAATATTTATTAATTAATTTATGTATGTTGTTATCTATATCTTATGCATTGTACCTCACGCTATTGCACTTCGTGTTTCCGCTTGTATCGGGGTGTGATATGTTGATTGTCCTTGTCGTGTGAAGTGTCTAGCTAACAAGGGACTTTACCAATAGCGTTGGGGTATTTTTATACTCATTAATTTGTGTGCTTGAATCAACTGGTGTTTGTCTTGGTTTATTATTTTGATCGAACACATATGATTAGTGCCGGGGGGGAGTAAGTATTATTTTTGTTCTTGTTTTCTTAATATAAGTAAGTGATAATTGATATTAACATGTCATGATGATTTATTGATTATGTAGTATCATAACATGTTTGGTTGGTTTATCATAATACATAAAGATCAATGTGCGTGTATGATTAAATTGTTTTCGGTTCTGCTTGTTTATTCGTCTTACATATTAATATGATGAATAATATAACAAAATTTTAAGTATATACGACTACACGTGACTTGTCATTACTCATTAGACTCCATATAAATGACATGCAAATAACTAAGGATGGCAATCGGGGCGTATTTAGGATGCAGTCGTACTCCATTCTCAAACCCGATTAGACTAGGGGTGTAGTCGAGTCGAGCCAAGTCGGAGCTCAACAAAGCTCGTTCGGATCGAAAGATAAAAGGTTGGCTCGAGCTCGGCTCGATTGCTCGTCAAGCTTTAACCATCCAAGCTTGAGCTCATCTCGAGCAGGAATATTCGAGCAAAGCTCGAGCTTAGCTTGAACAGCTCGAAATTATATACATGAAAAGCTCGAATCCATGCCAACTGGTATTTGCAGTTAAACTGAGCTCGAACAAAATAGCAAATACACTATTCCGTGTCAAAACAAATTGCAAATTGCAGCTGCCACAAAAAAAATATAGTCTTCACATAGAACTTGTACATGATTTCGAATCACAAACTGAAAGAGAATAATTAACCGTTTGAAAACCAAATTAGATATTTTTAAGAGTTAAGAGTAATAAAACCAATAAAAAAACTCTCATATGTTATAAAATATATTATCCTTTATGGAGTTAGTCCTTATAATCAGGTTAATATTCAACTCAGCCCTTATACACTAGCCGGATACCCACGCGTTGCAGCGGCGGGTACCCGTGTGTTTATATTTTTCGGTGATAATCTTTTTCAAAGTAATTTTGTAACGATGGTACAATATTTCAGCCGTAAATCAGAAGTGGTTCCCGTTTTTAGCAAAAATTCAACAACTCAAATAGTTAACGAGTCGGGTCGGGTCAAGTCGTGTCCAATTCAACCCAAGCTCATTTATACCAAAACATCGAACATATTTTTCTATCAACTGTTTCCGTATCAATGCAGAATATTATTTGACTTTTGGTAGACATTTTTTGAGAAATAATGTATTATTAAAAAGAAAGTTAGTACTTTGATTTTAAAATCTCAAATACGTTTACAACTTAAAGTAAAGCTCCACATAGATACCCATTATAAAGTGGGCTGTCACATGTTTTTGAAATGGGTTGTTGTTACAAGTTCAAATAATTTAAGACAATTAATCAACTTTTTATTATGTGTATTCAAGCTATTGCCTATCTTTTATAGTAAATGTGTAAACTTATTTTTTTTAAGACTTCCTCTTATAGAAAGTCCTAAATTCATTATAAAGTTGTATAGATATAAATATGGAGGCCCTAAAAAAATGTATCAACCTAAGTCTAACTTTAACTAACCCTAACTATTTATCTATTTAAGACCCTGAATATTAGCACATCCAACCCTATTTTCTTCTAACCATTCGCAGCCACTAAACACTACACTTTTCCTCCAACCAAATCAGAACAACACTTCAATTGTTTTCTTTCAAACCACAACACCCCTTGATATTTGTTGGTGTCTTTCGGCCACTAACCAAAACCAAAAAAGAATACTTTAGATCTTTTTCTTAACTTTTTTTCAGTTTCATGATCTTGGTGTCAAACACATGCAGGTAGGTTTGTTTTTGTTGTGTCTTGCACGAATGAAAGAAAGAAAGAATATAACAAATTTGTTATAGATTTTTTAAGTTAGATATGGTTCGCAACGAGCATATTTTTAGAGTAAGTGAAGACTGAAGATGAGAAAGTAAATATGTTTTTGTTTTTTTTAGTTTTAAGAGTGGTGTAATTTATATGATTATTAGAAGACTGTTACAAGTTTATAATTAATAGAATTGAATGACATTTAATTTTTTAGGTTGTTACAAGTTTATAGAATTGAAGATCTTTAATTTTCTAAGTTGTTACAAGTTTATATAATTTAAGTCATTTAATTTTTTTTCTTCAACTTTAATTATGTGTATGATACAAGCTTTGTAAAACACTTCTTTCCATTATAAGTAATTTGTTGAATCTGAATTTTTAAGCATTTTATTAATAGCATGTCCCAAATGTTTTATATAGTAGTTAGATATATAAAAATAATATGAAAATATATCTATACTATGGCTCGAAAAGCTTGATAACCGCTCGAGACGAGCTATCAAAAGCTCGAGCTCGACTCATTATATGTTTTAAGCCAATTTACTGAGCTTGAGCTCGATAAAAGCTCGGCTCAATCGAGTCGGGCTTGAACTTGAGCTCAAGTTGTTTGATAAAAGCTTGGCTCGTTTACATCCTTAGACTTGACATTTATCAATTGGTTTTGCTAATAAATGCCCACTGGGTACAATTTAGTGTGTAGTTAACAAACATAATCTTTCTTAATTTACCAAAAAATGCATTAAATGCACATTAAATAAAGTGATAAATTACTATACTACTTCCGTCTCAAAATAATTGTCCATATTTCCTGATGTCTCAAATTAATTATCAAATTAATTATCAACTTTCCCTTTTAAGTAAAAACTAGAGAATAAAGTAAATGAATATTCTCTTTGAGTGGTTAAAAATTAAATTGACCCCACTTTTATTAAACTAAGTGATTCTTGTCTCATGATAATTATTTTGAGACAGAGGGAGTATTCATGAATATAATTTTTTCTTAAATATACCATAACATACCTTTTATAAATACGTTAACAAGTGCCTAGTGGGCGCATGTTAGCAACAATAGACATTATTGTTTTGAAAAAAAAATGAATTGCTACATTTTCAAAAGATGGGCTAAGTTTGATTGCTACAAAGCTTGGGAAACCTCTTATGTTGGATACTTACACAAGTATTATGTGCTTGGAATCTTGGGGACAAGTTAGTTACGCTAGAGCTTTAATAGAAATTACTTCGGATCAAGAACTAAAGGATAATCTGGTTATAGCTATTCCTAAACTCGATGGAAGTGGGCATTCCAAGGAAAAAATCCGGGTAGAATATGAGTGGCAGCCCCCACGTTGTGAAGGTTGTAAGATTTTTGGCCATTCAAATGACCAATGCCCAAAACTTGTGCATGCAAAACCTACTGTTCAATCAAATGACAAACATGTTGACAGTGAGGAAGGTTTTTCTACGGTGATGCGTAAGGGAGGAAAGGGTAAAACTGGTCCGCGTTCTACTACTAGAAACATTGATGGGGCTCGACTTAATAAGCCGAAAGCAAATTACTATTATAGGCCGGTCTAAAAATCAACTAAGGCTAATGACAATGGGGCCTCAAAGTCAAAAAAGTGTTAATTTAGTTGATCTTAAAAACTCGTTTGAAGCTCTGAAAAGCACTCACAATGTATTTGACCAGGTGGATTTGGAGGAGAATGCTGGATTGAAAGGCGTAGCTGAAACAAGTACGTATCATGAGAGTGATAGTGATGAAGTGGAGAATGTTTTTAATGAGACCGCTAATTTTATGGATCCTAAAACTGTCACTACGGAGGGGGTAAGCACTCCCGTTGATGATCATTTAGATGTATAGTGTTGCCTCATGGAACATTAGGGGAATGAACCAATCCCCTAAACAAAATGAGATTCGGGAGGTTATTTTGGAGAATCGTTTATCTATATGTGCGATCTTAGAATCTCATGTTTCTAATTCTCGTCTAGACAAGCTATGTTCTCGGGTTTTCTGGAAGTGGAATTGGACTTCGAATGGTAACTTATGTAACAAAGTTTCGAGGATAATTCTTGGTTGGAATCCGGATGATGTTGATGTAATGATTATCTCCCAAACTGACCAAGTTATGCATACTCAAATTCTGTTCAAAGCTGATCAAAAGATGTTGTTTTGTTCATTTTTTATGCTCATAATCGTTACACTCATCGACGTGTTTTATGGCAGAATTTACATGTGCATAAGGTTTTTACGCGAGGTAAGCCATGGTGTTTAATGGGTGACTTTAATTCTGCGCTTAACTTGGAAGATAAGGCTTGTGGTACGTCTATTATTGATATATCCATGCGGGAATTTAAAGAATGTGTTGAAAATACTGAAGTTTTGGACGTTAATAAGTCTGGTCTACATTTTACATGGAACCAAAAGCCAAAAGGGGACCATGGGATATTGAAGAAAATTGATCGTATTATGGCTAACCTTGATTTTTGTGATATCTTTGTTGGAGCTAATGCTTTGTTCCAACCGTACCGAATCTCGGATCATGCTCCTGCTATTTTACGTATTCCTAAGAGTTCGAAATTTAAACCTAAACCATTTAAATTTTTGAATCTTCTTGTGCATAATGATAATTTCAAACAGGTGGTGGCTCAAGCTTGGGATTTTGAGGTCGTGGGATGTAATATGTTTCGTCTTGTTAAGAAGTTGAAGTCTTTGAAAAAACCATTGAGAAAATTGCTTTATGAACGTGGTAATATTCATGAAAGGGTAAAGTCTCTTCGGTTTAAATTGGATGAAGTTCAGAAAGCTATAGATATTAATCCATCTAATACTATGCTTCGGGAAGAAGAAGCATTCTATTTAAGAGCTTTTCATGATGCATTGATTGAAGAGGAACGTTTTCTAAAGCAGAAAGCCAATATCGAATGGCTTCGGGTGGGAGACTCTAACTCGGCTTACTTTCACAAAGTAGTCAAGAGTATAGTTACTAGGAGTCGCATTGATGTTATTGTTGATTCAAATGGGGTGATTAATGATGGTGACAATGTTAATTCTGCATTTGTTTCTCATTATATTCACTTTTTGGGTAATATTGGTCCTACGATTTCCCTTGATACTAATGGGCTGTTTTCGAAGAGACTATCAAGCGAACAAGCTGGTAACATGGTGCGTAGTGTTTCAGATAATGAAGTGAAGTCCGCTTTGTTTTCTATAGGTGATGACAAATCCCCGGGTCCGGATGGGTTCTCAGCTGCTTTTTTTAAAGGAGCTTGGGATATTGTTGGTCGAGAGGTTATTAATGCGGTTCAGGAATTTTTCGATAGTGGTAAACTTCTTAAAGAAGTTAATCACATTGTCATTGCTCTTACTCCGAAGGTATCATCTCCCACTCGTATTAATGATTATCGTCCTATTTCCTGTTGTAACGTGATATTTAAATGCATTAGTAAGATTATTGCTAATCGTATCAAGGATAGTCTTTCTTCATTGGTTAGCATAAATCAATCGGCTTTTGTGCCGGGTAGGCGTATTTCGGATAATATTCTTCTAACTCAAGAGCTCATGCATAATTATCACTTGGATAGAGGTCCTCCCCGTTGTGCTTTTAAAGTTGACATTCAAAAAGCTTATGATACGGTTGATTGGGGCTTTCTGAGGATGATTTTAATGGGATTTGGCTTTCACTCTATGATGATTACTTGGATTATGGAATGTGTTACGTCCACTTCATTCTCTTTAAGTATTAATGGATCTTTACATGGGTATTTCAAGGGTAAAAGGGGGTTAAGGCAAGGGGATCCTTTATCTCCGTATCTGTTTACTCTCGTTATGGAGATTCTTACTGTTATTCTCAAAAGAAAGGTCCAGAATTCAGAGGACTTTATATATCACCATCATTGCTCGAATTTGAATATCATCAATTTGTGTTTTGCTGATGATCTATTTTTGTTTGCTGATGGTGATGTGAATTCGGCTCGTGTTATTATGGAAGCGCTTGATGAATTTAAGATGGTGTCAGGTCTGGTTCCTAGTCTTCCTAAGAGCACGGCCTACTTTTGTAATGTTTTGAATCATATGAAGCTTGCTATTCTTAGTGTTCTTCCATTTGAAGAAGGTACGCTTCCTGTTAAATATCTTGGAGTTCCTTTAATTACAACTCGCTTGGTGTATCGTGATTGTAAGGAGCTTGTAGAGAAGGTTCAAAATAGGATTGGTGATTGGAAGAACAAGTTTCTCTCTTTTGCGGGAAGATTACAACTTCTTCAATCGGTCTTGTCATCTATGCATGTGTATTGGTCATCGGTGTTTATTTTACCCTCCCGTATTCTTATGGATCTCGAGCATCTTATGAGGGGTTTTCTTTGGTGTCAAGGGGACATGCGTCGTGGTAAAGCCAAGGTTTCTTGGGATTCTATTTGCCTTCCGAAAAATGAAGGTGGTTTAGGTATTCGAAGGCTTGAAGATTTCAACATTGCTCTTATTACTTCTCACATTTGGAGCATTTTAACCCTAAAGGAATCTCTTTGGGTTAAATGGATTCACACGCATAAGTTGAGAGGTAGGAGTTTCTGGGATGTTCTTTTTAGAGGAAGTATGACATGGAGTTGGCGTAAGCTCCTTCAAGTTCGTCCCAAGGTACGTTCTCATTTTTGGTATCGAATTGGTGATGGGACGACAACCTCAGTTTGGTTTGATAGATGGTGTGCTCGTTGTCCTTTAAGGGATTCTATTTCAGTTCGTGAAATTTTCCGGGCTGCTTTTAACACAACTGATAAGATTGTGGATGTTATTCAAAATGGGTCATGGTTGTGGCCTATTGAATGGGCTGTTCGTTATCCCATTGTGTACAATCTTAATGTTCCTCCTATTCTCCTTGGTTCGAAAGACACATTGTATTGGAGGGACAATTTAGGTGGTTTAAAAGATTTTTCAGTTGGTGTGGTTTGGGAAGATATCCGTCCAAGAAGAGCTCTTGTTACTTGGACGAATGTTGTTTGGTTCCCTCATTGCATTCCAAGACATGCGTTTCACCTTTGGCTTGTATTGCAAAGGAAGCTCAAAACGCAAGACTTATTGAGACAATGGGATGTTGGAGATGCCAACTTAAACCTGTTTCAATGTCCTTTATGCGATATAGAACCAGACTCACACGACCATTTATTTTTTGAGTGCCCGTTGGTGTGGGCTTTAGTGGTTGATAAATGTGGCTTTACTTCTGTTCCTAGGTCGTTGGAAGGCATTATGCAATGGCTGCTCCCTATTGCAAGGAAGAATTCGATCAATAGTGTGCTAGGTAAACTCATATTCGCGGCTTCCTCTTATTTCATCTGGCTAGAGCGTAATGCAAGACTTTTCAAGAACATTAAGAGGACCAACGATCAAGTGATTGGGATTATTTTGGAAACCATTCGCCTCAAGCTTATCACATTCAGATTTAAAAAGACGGTAAGAGTGGATCGGTTGATAGAAGATTGGAACTTGCCTCGTGATTCTTTTCATGTAACTAATTCAAGTTAGAGCCTTGTTTCCTAGACGTTCAGGAACTGATCTATTTAATTTTCATTTGTGTTCGTCTAGGAGTCTATAATTTCCATGAGTATGGTATGTTATGCTTATGAGTTGTTAAGGTCGAAAGCACAACTGGTACGTTTGCATGTAATAGTCTCTAAAATTTTTGGTTAATATTTTTTTACCAGGGTAAATAAACCCTTTAAAAATAATAATAATAATAAAAATAAAAAATAAAAATGATAAAGGTTTTCAAACACATCTTTCATACTTGTCATTTTCAAAGTTTCCCCAAATTGTGCGGATAAGATGCACTTGTGTTGGCAAAGCTTTCTTGTAACAACCTTTAAACATGGTTGTCCTTTTTTTCTGGAATTATTTTGTAGCAAAAACTTTTACGCAAGCTCAATAAAAAAGTAACATCTTGTTTGATATAAATAAACAAGATGATAAAGATCCTTTCAAGTTGTTATCAACATAATAGATCATGTGTGTACTGTGAGGGGAAAAATCATAAGTGAAAAAATATTTATTCATTTAACTTGTTCATGATTGGTCAACATGATCTATCATGTTAAAACCAACTCTAGAGGATCTCAATCTAATAAACAATTAGGCTTCTTAGCTTGTTATTTTTGATGAAATGGTTCTTTTGGGCGTGTTTATTCCGAGCGTCAGATTTTTTGAGCAAAAACACTAACTATTATATATTGAAGTTAGCTATATATATTTAGAAGGAACATGCGCAGCAAAATATGTATGTTTTGAAATTCATCGCAATTAAACGCCTCGTGTGTCAATCAAAGGGTTTGTGTCTCAATAGTACTCCTAGTTGTGTGAGAAGCTCTTCAACCAAAATGGCTGTAAATTTAAATATTACTTAAGACATGTGAGATAGTTTGTGGCTTTTATATTGTGAGATTGTTAGTTAAAAAAAAAAAAAAAAAAAAAAAAAAAAAAAAAAAAAAAAGTAGTTGTATGAACAACATTTGAAATAAATATGAAAATATGTATATTTTAGGAATCAAACCCCGTTGAGCTAATATACATTTGGCAAAAATATATACTATTCTAAAACATCCTCAAATTGTAGATGATATAGTAAACCCAGTGTTTAGTTTTCATAAACGTCCTCAAATACAGTTTTCTAACTAAAATCAAAACTTCATTTTTCACCCTCAACTATCAAACAAACACAAAATAATTTAAAAATATTATATTACTTAAATCACGAAAGAAAATTAAGTATTTACTTTCTAAAAAGTTTACCTAGCTGTAAACATTTTTAAAATACAATTTGAATGAGTCTACATATTTTCTCTACTACATATAATGCAAAAATGTTTTCTTTAAACTTTAAAATATAAGTAATATTCAATCTCTAAAATACCTTTTAAAACTTAAACTTCAATCTTACTTTCTCACATAAAAATGTTCTTAAAAATAGTTTTTGAAATGTTGCCTTAAAAATAGTTTTTGTTTCTAAACTTAATGTTGTTTATAAAATTACCTAATCTTTACCATTTTTTTCTTATATAAAATTCATCTCAATCTCATTTTCAGTCTCGATCTAAATTTCAATCCCAGTTTGTTGAAGTGGAACTAATCAAAAAGAAGTTCTTTGGCTCAAATCAAAATAATTCTTTTGATTTGAGCCATTGGATCAAATCAAATTACTCACACTTCCCCAATTTCACTAAAATTACTTTAAAGGATCCTCCAATTAAGTAAAATATATTTCAGTCTCTTAGTTCTCACTCCTCTAAAGCCTATACTTTATTTATTTTTTAAACCGGCTAATTTATGTGAGATCATCGTTAAACAAACTTAAAACTACAACCAAAATAAAATCAAGAGTTTAAGGTAATTACAACATAAAAGGTCTATTCGAAAATATTCCGCTCCAACACACAAGTTATCACACTCGTTACTTTTGCAATACTAAGAACATCCACTATGGTGGTTTATGAATAGGTCTAAAAACTTTTGAAGAGGTCCGTAAATTTGTGAACCATAGTATGAAATTATTTTAATCCTATGTGGAATGAAAGGTATAAGATCTTAAAAATGTTTACATTATTATTATTATTATTATTATTATTATTATTATTATTATTATTATTATTATTATTATTACTACTATTATTATTATTATTATTATTATAAAATATTGGTTATATTTTATGATATAAAAAGCTTTATGAATAAGTTTATTTATAATAAAAATATATTTATAATATAAATAAATTTATAATTTAATAATATATTAATTGTATAAACTATTTTTAGAGTTTTATAATTGTGAATGCTCCATACAATAATAATTATATTCATATCATTAACTTACCTATCTATTATCATACATATTATATTATTTATGTTTGTGATGAGGCGAAAAATGAACCACTTTTAGGTGGTCATTTAAGCCCCGGAATTGAATTTATTTGATCAAATATTGCCCTAAATCGTTCCTTTTGTGATTTTAGGTACTTTGGGAGTGAAATCTGGAAAAGGAAGCAATTCGGACGTTTTTGGAGCATAAAAGTGAAGAAAACGCCAAAGACTTAATTTTCCATGCTGGGAACAGTGTATGACGGTGTCAAGAAGGAAATCCTGACGGCATCAAGAGTAAAGTCCATGACGACCCAGAAGAAAACTGAAGGCGTCACAACAAGAGCGTCAAGAGTTAAAATCATGACGGCCTGCATAAGGTGTACACATGACGGCGTCAGATCCAGATTTAGGCAGTCCGAGGAATTATTTGGCGGCGAGATGACGGCGTCAGACATTTGTTCTTGACGCCGTCACCTACCAAAATCTATATATAGTTTTCTATTTTTCATTCATTAAAAAGGAACTTGTGTGGAGAAACCCTAGGGCCGAACTTTGTGAACCCTAACTCGTATTGTACAGTAAATTCAAGGGTTTTTACCCCTTGAATCCTTTCATGTGCTATTAAGATAAGTCTTTTCTTTAATTCAATCAATATGTCTATGTGTTGGTTGTCTATATCTCGTGCTTGTCTTAATTTCAACATGCTAGGCTAGATTTATCTTGTGTTTGCTTAGATCTAATGAAACCTAGATGTTAATTATGTGTTGATTACTTTTTTATGGTTGTATTGGATGAATGATTTCAATGTTAGGCTTAAGAAAACTGGCAGATCTCCATTTGGTAACATGCTTGAACGTCTTAGGAAACATGAACCGATGTGTACTAGGTTTTATTGGTTGTATTTAATGCATGAGTAAATTCTAATGATCCCATGTTAGGAGCTTCTTAGCCGGCTTGACATAGGAGTGAAGTAGGCACTCATAGGATTAGGGAAGTAAGTACGCCACCCCATGAATGGTATTAAGGAATACAATCCGTCATCCACGCAACTATAACAAGTAATTAACGTGTAAAAGATATCTAGGGAGTAGTGAAATCTAAGTAAACACATTTCTCCCACATATTGTTCACAACTTTAGTTTAATTTAGCTTATTTTCATTTTTAGTATTTTATTTTGATTGCATCTTTAGTATTGGGTTAGTTGAATAGCAACTAATTCTGCCCAAATCCTTCAAACCCGAGATTTTAATTTGCTTTCTAAAAAATATAAAAATACAAAAAGAATCATCCCTCATCTCTAGACCTAGTCTTTAGGTTTTCTAATCCTAGCGACACTATTCCTAGCTGAACGATCAATCCCCCGGTACTTGTCATTATACTATACTACATCGATCAGGTACACTGCCTGGTGGGGGTTGTAAGCTTCTCGAGATCCCTCGAGAGGTAATGCCTGGTGCAAACCCCACGCTACCAAGTTTTTGGCGCCGCAGCCTGGGGAATAGTTATTGTCTAGGTTAGAATCTCTTTTTATTAGGTCTACTTGCTAGATTCCTTTCTAGTAAGATTTTGTTTTTATTTTTAGGTTCTCTTTAGTCTATCTTATTTCTTTGTGTTTTTGTTCATAACTCTTCACCACCCGACATCATGGACGATGGGAACATCTTTGAACCCGTCATCCCACCACAACAAAACCCACCACTAGAACCTTCTAGGCCCCGAACCTTAGGAGAGTATTCCCGGCCTAGCCACCAAGGCTACCGAAACACCATTGAGCTCACCGGAGCCAATGTGACTCCCTTGCGATCCGACGCCATCCGGTTGGTACAAAGCGGATGTGCATTCCATGGACTTCGTTCCGAAGATCCAAATCAACATCTCAAGGACTTCCTTAAAATCGTAGATTCCATAGACCTAGATGTTGCAACTAGAGAGACAACCCGATTACGCCTATTCCAATTCTCTCTACGTGATCAAGCTAGTCAATGGCTTGAGCGGTTACCCGCGGAATCCATCACCACATGGGATGATCTCACCAATCGCTTCCTTACCCAATTCTTCCCACCGGGGAAGACTGCAATGCTTAGGAATGACATTTTGATGTTTGAACAACATCAGGGTGAAACTTTCTACGAAGCATGGGCCCGTTTTAAGAATCTCCTTCATAAGGTCCCTCATCATGGTATAAACCTTTGGTTATTAGTTCAGATTTTCTACGACCATGTTGACTATCACACTAAACGTACAATCGATAGGGCCGCGGGAGGTAAACTGCGTGATAAGAACGCCGAGGAATCCTGGGCAATTATTGAAGAGCTTGCCGCCGATAATCAAGAGATGTGGGAGTTTAATCAAACTATAAAAGCGGCCATCAACGCAATCTCAACACCTGAAGGGGTTACCAAAATCCCTGATGAACTCCTATGCAAACTCGAGGCAAAATTTGACTATTTTGAGGAGAGGCAAAGGAGACCCCTGAGTCCTAGGCGGGCTACTGCCAATTCTGTCTCGAAAACGACTCCAACACCGTTATCAGAATCACCCTCTAGAGAGAATGTCGAGACTTTTCAAAACTATGCCCCACCTTACTCCCCTCCCGAGAAACTTAGCCCGGAGTTTGAAGCTAGAATGCGAGAATACATGGCAACTCATTCAGATCGGCTCGCTAGATTCGAGGAAGCAGTTTATAAGCAAAAAGAGGAGATGCAAGAGAAAATGAATGAGATAATGAGCCTAATGGAAGAATATACCAACCAGAGAACCCCCGAGAGGATGTTACTAAGGAAAGAAAGCATTGTCCCCACTACCCGATTTGTTAATTCCATATCAATTGTCCACAAGGATAATGAAAAGGTAGAAACCCCTACTGAACAAACCTTAGAAGAGCCACCAAAATCCCAACCTTTGAGTTACTACCTGAAACATGATATAAATGAAAACACTATAACAAATTGGATAAAGGGTGACGGGTGTAACCAACCTTCCAAACAGGATTCTGAGAAGGAGGAAGGGGGAAAAGAAGAGTATGATACGTTACCTGGGGGGCCATTATTCGAGAAACTATTGGTACAAAAAGTGGCTACTAAGCAGATGGCATGTGGGAACTTTGAGATACCAGCTTGCATCGGGGATTTGAAATATCTTAGTGCTTTCGCCGACCAAGGATTGGAAGTAAATCTTATGCCCCTAACTATTTACATCCAACTAACGTCAAAAATGCCAGCCCCCACTCGTGTTAGGTTATCCCTCGCTGGACACTCTTACGTACACCCCCTAGGAATCGCAGAAGATGTGTTAGTTAATGTCGCAGAATTCATGTACCCCGTTGATTTTATGATCATCGATGATAAGGGAGATGGATGCATGCCAATAATCCTTGGGGCACCATTCCTCACCACCGCTAGAGCTGTCATTAAGTATGAAGGTAGGAAAATTGAGCTTAAATCAGGAAAAAGAAAGATTAGCTTCCCCATGACCCCGCGAAGTGGGCATGAGAATTTGAGTTGGAGAAAGCTCAAAAACAACATTGACACGACACCCATTCGCGTTCAAAAGAAAATTCTTGCATGGGAGGCAAGAATCAAAAGCTACAAGGAGGCAAAATATGAAAGAAGCAAAAGCAATAATGTTCATGTCGAGTTCGAACATAATCGACCAGCAGAAAGCCATGTACCATTCGAGGAAGGAAACTTGGTACTCTTAAGACACTTGTAAATAACGATACCACCCGATAAACCGAGTCCTTGGTGGTATGGGCCTTTCACAATTGAGAGCATGAGCCAAGATGGGATGGCTAACCTGAGAAGTAAAGTAGGTGGAGAGGTGATTGCAAGTATCGAGAGATTGAGGCACTACCACCACAATAGTAATGATCACAACTACATGGGGTTCATCATCTCAAGAGATGAGGTCACGTAGTAACCCATGACCTTGAGTCTAGCTACAAGACTCATAAATAAAGAAAAGCGCTTCTTGGGAGGCAACTCATGCTTTATGTGATTTTTATTTTGTTTGTTTGTTAATTGCTTCCGTATGCATGCTTTATTTTTATTGTTGGTAGATCATGTTTCTAAACAAAATAGTGGAAATACTTTATTTTGTTGTTTTGGCCTAGTCTTAACTTCACCCAAAGGTATTTTTGCAAAAGATAAGTGTAAGGGGAAACCCCAAATATGTTTTTTAAGAAACAAACCGATCATGAATCTCCACAATATTAAATGAACATGTATATTCGTATTTGTTAGAGTCAAATGTTTGTATCGAGTCATAATGAAGTTTTGCAAGATTTTCCAGGAAGTAGAACCAAGTTTTTCCAGAAATTTTTCGGAAACTTAACATAAGAATTTCTGCAGGTCACTTCTGACGGCGTTATGAGTTTACTCTTGACGGCGTCACGTGTAAAAATCTGGAAATTTTACCGGTTTTATTTTTCTAACGGAGTCTTAAAGTTTTTGTTGAATTATTAGTTTTATAATCTCCAGGAAATCTGCAAACATCATTCCACAAGCATTATATCTTATTTTGTTTTCTAGGTTTTAGTAACATATGTAGATTGCCGCCGATTTTATGCAAGGTTGCCTTGTCTATTTTCTCAGGATTTACAGGTTATGTATGACAAGAAGATGATTTATTTTTCTGGAAGGGAAGCTTTGATTGTTCATTTTCTTGGAGGAAGATTTAACCTGGCCACCTTATTATCCATACCGAGTGAATCAGGGGAGTATTTGATTTCATTTGTTTTACTTATTTCACTTTTACATTCTTTACTTGAACATTGGGGACAATGTTCATCTTAAGTGTAAGGGGAGGGTAAAATGATGATACCTTACAATACACTTTCGCTTGAGTTTGTTTGTTTGATAGTAGATGTGTAATAAAACTATGAGAAATACTTGTTAATGTAATTTTAGCGCCAAATTTAAAATTTTTTACAACATTTAGGAGTGAAACTTTAGCCATAGCAAGCGTCTCATGGATAAGAGATTGTATGACTAGCACATAACCGTACTATTCAGAAAAATTTTCCACCCAAATATGTGAGGTTCGCCTTTAGATTTGATAGGAAAAGCATTCATTATTAGTGCTTATGAGTGTACCGGTAGCATTTAGAATTTTAGATTCTAGAACTTGCGTTAGTGATGCATCCCGAGACCGCTAGTGAGACTACATTCGTGTAGTAGGATTCACTACATGATAAGAGGCATTAGGATCACCCTTGCGTTAAACCCGTATTATAATTACTTGACCATTTAAGTCATATTACTTGGCTAGTTAAGTCAACTAATTTTTCCCACACCATTAGCGTTGTACTCATTTTTAGTACACGAAACCCATAGTACACCCCTCCGAGCCTATCTTTTCGTTTCTAACTTTAAGCATTTTACTTAAAGGAAGAATTTGTTACACCCCACTTAAATGTACACCCAAATCGTCTTAGCCTTCCGTGTATGCACTCATCTTTAGTGCATTATTGTTATTTGTTAAACCCTAAGTTAATTATCTAACTGATTACATGGTTGCTAAGTCGAGTCATATCCTTGTACATATTGTTTTGGGACCATTGGGACTCATGGGTAAAGTACTTATTTTATGGAGTAATGGAGAAGAACATTATATATTACCCCCATATGTACGTTAATCTTAAAAGTACTCCAAGTATTTTGATTTTCTTAATTCGAGTCATTAGATTAATTTATTGTAAAGTATATAAAAATTCAAGTGTAAGGGGAATATTCATTCCCTATGATGTATTATTTTGGATGGTAGGGTAAGAGTGTATGCAAAAAAAAAAAAAAAAAAAAAAAAAAAAAAAAAAAAAAAAAAAAAAAAAAACATACGTACTACCATCCCGTTTCATTCTATGTTTATTTTATGTTTTTGTTATTTTTCATTTATTAGCTTAAGTCGAGTCTAGTCTTGGCTTAGTAACGCCATATTGTACATGTAATTAACCAAGATGATTAACTCGCCACCAGTAACTATTGCCTTTATCCAACAAAACCGTGTATTTCATATCCCTACACCTAACGTTACAACCCTTTAAAAGACCTCTTTGATAGTTTATCCTAGGTGCTTACGCCATGTGGTGGAGGTTTGATCCTTTCCCAAGCCTATGGTAATCTATTTTGCTATGACAGGTAGTGAGAGATATCTTCCATTTCCATATTGTAATTTATACTTTATTACACTCGAGAGATGTGAGTATCTAAACACTATTTGTGAGGTGCTAGTATATGACCTCCGTGCTTGTCTTTGGTCTTTAGTGGAACGATTATTTGTTGTAATTATTTTTATATTAGTGTTAAATGACCCCTAACTTGTATTTTGATTAGAATAAAAGCGCATTTGCTTGAGGACAAGCAAATCTCAAGTGTAAGGGTATATGATGAGGCGAAAAATGAACCACTTTTAGGGGGGCGGAATTGAATTTATTTGATCAAATATTGCCCTAAATCGTTCCTTTTGTGATTTTAGGTACTTTGGGAGTGAAATCTGGAAAAGACTTAATTTTCCATTGTGGGAACAGTATATGACGGCGTCAAGAAGGAAATCCTGACGGGGTCAAGAGTAAAGTCCATGACGACCCAGAAGAAACCTGAAGGCGTCACAACAAGAGCGTCAAGAGTTAAAATCATGACGGCCTGCATAAGGTGTACACATGACTGCGTCAGATCCAGATCTAGGCAGTCCGAGGAATTATTTGGCGGCGAGATGACGGCGTCAGACATTTGTTCTTGACGTCGTCACCTTCCAAAATCTATATATAGTTTTCTATTTTTCATTCATTAAAAAGGAACTTGTGTGGAGAAACCCTAGGGCCGAACTTTGTGAACCCTAGCTCGTATTGTACAGTAAATTCAAGGGTTTTTACCCCTTGAATCCTTTCATGTGCTATTAAGATAAGTCTTTTCTTTAATTCAATCAATATGTCTATGTGTTGGTTGTCTATATCTCGTGCTTGTCTTAATTTCAACATGCTAGGCTAGATTTATCTTGTATTTGCTTAGATCTAATGAAACCTAGATGTTAATTATGTGTTGATTACTTGTTTATGGTTGTATTGGATGAATGATTTCAATGTTAGGCTTAAGAAAACTGGCAGATCTCTATTTGGTAACATGCTTGAACGTCTTAGGAAACATGAACCGATGTATACTAGGTTTTATTGGTTGTATTTAATGCATGAGTAAATTCTAATGATCTCATGTTAGGAGCTTCTTAGCCGGCTCGACATAGGAGTGAAGTAGGCACTCATAGGATTGGGGAAGTAAGTACGCCACCCCATGAATGATATTAAGAAATACAATCCGTCATCCACGCAACTATAACAAGTAATTAACTTGTAAAAGATATATAGGGAGTAGTGAAATCTAAGTAAACACATTTCTCCCACATATTGTTCACAACTTTCGTTTAATTTAGCTTATTTTCATTTTTAGTATTTTATTTTGATTGCATCTTTAGTATTGGGTTAGTTGAATAGCAACTAATTCCGCCAAAATCCTTCAAACCCAAGATTTTAATTTGCTTTCTAAAAAAATATAAAAATACAAAAAGAATCATCCCTCATCTCTAGACCTAGTCTTTAGGTTTTCTAATCCTAGCGACACTATTCCTAGCTGAACGATCAATCCCTCGGTACTTGTCATTATACTATACTACATCGATCAGGTACACTGCCTGGTGGGGGTTGTAAGCTTCTCAAGATCCCTTGAGAGGTAAAGCCTGGTGCAAACCCACGCATCAGTTTGTTTGTCGATATATGATATTTAAAAGAGAACTTTATTTTATAGCTAGAAGTTTATAGTAGTATTATTCTATCCGCTGCAAGTTGTGTCATGTATACAGTAAAATCTCTATAAATTAATACTCGATAAACTAATAACATCGATAAAATTAATAATTAGTCTAGTCCCAACTTGGGACCAATACAAATTTGGACCCCAATCGATAAAATAATAAGATAATAATTTTTTTGAAATCCGAGTGTATATATATTAGTCCCAATGTAACTATAAATTAATAATTACTCCCTCCGTCCCATTATAAGTGTCCAGTTTGACTTTTCTTGATCTTTCTTATTTAACTTTAACCTTAAATAATTTTATTTGTGTTATATAATACATGATGAAAATTATATCAATGAAAATACGTTTAAAATCCAATCCATTCATATATTTTGCATCAAGTATTATATAACACACATAAAAGTATTCAATGTCAAAGTTGAACAAGTTAGACCGTAAAAAGTCAAACTGAACACTTATAATGGGACGGAGATAGTACTAAAAATTTCATATATATGTATATATGTGTGAGAGAGATACACTTCCAAGTCCTAAGATTGTTTAGTAAAAAATGAAATTCATTGTCACTTGTTATTTTCTGTTGAACTTCAAATTATATTGAGTTTATCTCAAAATCTCTTTATTGCTGTAAAGTATTGGTATGTTGTCTTCTCATATTGCAACAAAAGGTGTTAATTTTATTTTCATAAAATGTGAATATAAATTCATAAATTTTCACTGAAAGTTTTTTAAATTTATTTTTCATCTATAACAAGTATATATTGTAACTTATATATTACACTTGAAAATTTAAAAGTCATATATAAAATCTCTTTAAATTAATAAATTATTAATTTATCGATATAATAATATCTCGCTAAATTAATAAAATATCTCGGTGCCAATATCCATTTTGTAACTCATAGAATATGACGTCAAAAATGGGGGGATATAACACAAAAAAAGCAAATGCGATAAGAACCCAAAAGTCATTGATACTGTTCATCTCATCCCCCATTTTTCATTCGACCCTCGCCACTCATTTTCTCTCTCTAGATTCCCTTTTTATTATTATAAATCTGGTGACCGTCGGTACTGTTTCATATGCCTATTAGTTTTTATTTTTACCCATCATCAACAAGTACACCCATAATCATATCTCTCAGTTTTGGTATCAGTGATGCTTTATTTTTGTGTATTTTTGGCCTTTTTAACTCACCAAACCCTAGATATATCTTGTACTTTTAATTTCCTTATATGGGTAACTTTTCTTTTTTATTTTCAGATCTAGTTTTATCTATATATTTTTTTGATGAAACACATCTGGTACCAGTTAGGCTATGTCGAGATGACAGAAGAGAGTGAGCACACAAAGTTAAATTGTACATAAATGGAATTGTATGATTATTTTTTGTGCTCACTGCTCTATCTGTCACCTTGTATTCTTTTCTTGGTATCTTTTGTTTCGTTTTATCAAAATTAAACATGTTTTTGTTTGAAGACACACACCTGAAACAGTAGTCTCTTGTTGTTATCTTTGGTTTGGGATTTCTGTTTATATAAATAATGATTTTGGTACTTTATATTATATTTTATTGCTAGACTACTTAATTAGCAGTAGGGTTTAGTTTGATGTAAGTGTGACTTTACATGGTTTACTGTGCTAAATCAACTGAAAACTGACATTATTATTATATGACTCTTGTCTTTAACACTATTGTTTTTTTTAGTTCTTTTTTCACGCATGCCATAATATTTGTCACAGAAATGTTGGAACTTGAATGGATTATATGTTCTTGATTTTTATTCACAATCAAAGGTAACTTTCTTTGCATTTTTTTTTTTTTTTTTAATCTCATACAAATCCTTGAAATCTTGGTTGAAC
Organism: Artemisia argyi; assembly: GCA_030686995.1. Lineage (NCBI taxonomy): Eukaryota > Viridiplantae > Streptophyta > Magnoliopsida > Asterales > Asteraceae > Artemisia > Artemisia argyi. Next base: position 179,491,899 of record CM060684.1, read on the forward strand.
TTTAATCTACTTTAAGATCCTAAAACATATGATATATATTGATTCAGTGAATGTGACCTTTTCAAGTGATCTGCTACCTACATGTGTTTTTAATTATTGTGTTTTGATATGACCATCTTCACATCACATCACATCACATCACTTTGACTTTGATTTTTATTTTCAGTGTGTAGTGTCATAGTTTAATTAGCATGTCTTTCTTCTTGCTCTTTTTTGTTCATTGCACTTTTTCTTTTCTTTCTTTGTTAAAAAAAATACATGATGCTAATTTTGAAAATATGTGAATCGAATTGGCAGTGCTTGAATAAGTCATCTACTATTAAATTGAAACAAGTAGCTTGGTGTAACTTGACTGGAAATCAACAATTTGTGAACTTTGGTATGACGTTTTTTTTTGTTCTCTATTGTTTTGCTGCTTTGTGTTTTATCTGAAATACTTAAGTATTGTACTTTGATTAATTGATTATTAGCCGTTTAATGCTACCCTTTAGGGTTTTCTATCTTATACCTAAGAAATAATCATAGTGATTTTCTAGTCTTAATAATAAAAATTTGCAGCTTATTCATAGCAGTATGTTCCCTCTTTATTTCTAAAATTTATTTATCTAGCTCTAGCTGTTTTTTAACTGTTGGGACCCTTCGCTTACACGAGGGACAATTTACCTGTAATGCAGTTATATCACATGTGTGTGCTACTATGCTCTAGGCTTCTAGTCCGACAGTTTGACTATTCTAATATGCATTAACTAATTATAAGCTTTTATTTGTTGTAAAATAAAATGAATTATTATCACAATTTGTGATGAAGGAAGGTTACTTTCTTTTAAGGCGATTAGCATATATACAAAGGGGAGTTAGAAGGCTACAAATTAAAGGTTTGGATAGAGCGTTACATGGGTTACAAATCCACGCTATCTAATTCTCATGAAATTTCTTTTGTCTACAAACACCTTGTCGTTCGTTGATCTCCATAGATGTTTGCACCACTGTATCGGAAATGTTGCTCCTTGAAGGTAAGTTACTATACGTTCAATTGATAATATAGTAGCTAATTCACCCATAAACGGTGTGGTATTTCAATTATGTTTACTAAGTTTGTTGACATCGAATTAATACACGAGGCATAACAATATTCAATTGACGGTTTTGTATATTTTAATATTTTTTTTCTAATACTTACACAGTTGCACTACAAAGTTGATTGCAGCATGTTAGAGCTTTTGAGTAAGGTTACTTCAGTTCATGGTTGATTATTGGCTTTTTGAAGTTTGAGATACCACTCAATTTGCTATATTTTGAAGCATCACTTTTGTTTGTAAGTCCTACTCCATTTCTGTTTATATTCCAACTTATGAAGTTATCTGCTGTTGGTCAAGATTATGTTTATTTTAAGCCAATCATATATCTATGCTAGAGATCTATTCCATCATTTTATTAGTTACCTGTTTTTAGACATGTCATGAAACAATGTTGTCGGTTAGATTATGTATACATGCTCATTGTTTGTATTTTTCCAGTCTGTTTCTAAAGTTTATTATTCAATGGTTTATAAGTTTAACAACTATGGTCTTTTAGTATCAAACTGATTGTGCTATTATTATTTTATAGTCAATGTTAACAAGAAGTTCTTATGAAAGTGGTATTCTATACATCATGCCTTTCGTAGAGTCCAAGATTTGCAACATGAATCTTCAAACATTGAGCTGATTCCAACTTATAAAAGATTAGCAAGTGAAATGTCTTATGTCTCAATGACTATTTCTCTTTTTGCTGTTGAGACTTTTGGAAGGGTCATGGAGGTGTGGGGGACCCCAAAAATGAGGCCCGTTCTATGTAGCTCTTAAAAGTTGTTGCTAAGTGTTAGGTTGCAGCATATGACAATAAATGTTTTCATTAATGTGTGGTTTTTATCTCAAATAAGGTAGCTTATATAATTGTAAGAAGCTTTCCTCATATAGTATAGACCAAGTGTTAGGTTGCAGTATATGACAATTAATGTTTTCATTAATGTGTGGTTTTTATCTCAAATAAGGTAAGCTTATATAATGGTAAGAAGCTTTCCTCATATAGTATAGGCCTAGGTAGTATTTAAAGGACTTCAACTATATAATCTTGTTAGGTCCTTGGACAATTTATGGTCTACTATGCGTCTATCCGACTCTACTCACCATAGATTCTTGTAATGGTAGTCTTGTGGTAATACGACGAAGATGATTATCCACTTGAGACTGAAAGCCAACTAATTACTTCTTGGATTGGAAAGGGCGGTTAATAGCTTATATTTCAAATTCAAGCCATTGATATTGATTGGTGGTTAAGAAGGTCAAGCTCTTGTTATGTAGTTGGTATCCCAACAAATCAAGAATATTGATGCCTTTTGATTGTTTTGAGCTGGTAATCAAGTCTTGGACTTCAAGAATTTTATAATGAGCTAGAAGCCTAGAAGATATAGTTCCTCATGATGTATGCATGCAATTGGGAACTTCCATGTCAAATATACAAAACTAATTATATTCATCTGCTTTCAAATTTCATGTTGCTGCTATGTTATTACTGCTTTAGCTAATGAGTGTGGTTGTAGAGAGAGCAAGTTCAATAATTTATGAAACAAAGCGTATAATAGATAAGGGAAGGATAACAAAAACAAAAGAATAGGAGCAGAGTAGCAATATAGAGTTAAAATGAAACAAAATTAGGGAAAACACTTGATAAGGTCTGCAAGCAAATTTGCAGCAAGAATCATGTGTAGATCGTAGTTAAACTGTAGCCCAAAGCGAATTGGTATCTCAGCACTAGAAGCGTAGGGACTCGGGTGTTGTCAAGCGGTGGTGTCACTGCTGTCGTACTTGCTTGTAATAGTGGTTTTAGAGAGGAGTGGTGGCCATTAAGGTGGTGTGCGGAAACTAATGATGTTGATGAACAAGGTAAAAGTAGAGGATAGTGATTCTAGAGGATGGAGATTTAGAAAAAGGACAATAACCATATGGACCCTCTAGACAACAAGGTCAGCTAGCCTTCAGAAGGTGGTGCTGAAACTAATGATGTCTAACGCATTTAGATCGAACTATAACATTAGAGGGCTTTAAGCTTGTAAAGATACAAGAAATACTGTTCACTGACTTAAAAACATGAAAGATCATTATTGTGCAGTCATAGCTTGATTGCTGCTGGAAGATGGTTTATCTTCACACTTTTAACATGCCAATCCTATGATTAGAACCACCTAAGTTTTGTTTCTTTAGAGTATACACCCTTGAAGCTGTGATTTGTTAGAACTTGAAAGCATTAGATTCTGTAAAGGTAAGAAAAAGCACACCATTTTGATTTATCATGTTCTTGTATCTGTTAGTTTTTGAGAAGCCTCGTCTGGTTACCTCTCAGTTTTAAGTTATATCCAATTATCTCTTGCACGTCTTCTGATGAACCTTAATTTTTTCTGATTTTGAACAATGACCATTGCAGCATTAACGGAAAAACGGTGAGAGCTAATTTGAAACCACAATTTTTGCATTGGAGGATTATTTTGATATGAAGCTGTTGGGCGCTTTGATATTCAAGAGAAGAAGAAAATAAGTGGAATCAGCAGTTACATACTCTACGGTACTCGATTTTCTTGGAAACTATCCACGATGTTTATCATGTAGTAGAATTTTCTGTTACACACCAACACCATTGACATCAAGTTCCAGAGAGATTCTAATGAGTAAATATATGATACTGATATATCAATATGAGCAAGTACCTTCTGATTCTTTTTCTTAATGGCACCATTTTCCTCGGATATGATAAGTGGATTTGAATTTTTCTTAAATGTATTAGTCGCGGGAATTTGCTAAATTGTAAATCTAGTTATATTATTTCCTGTGATATTTAATTGTGCTAATGTATAAAAGGGTAATTTCTTATAAAAAAATATGTTGGGGTTTTTGAAATTGTAGTGTTAGGTGAAAATTTTGTGTTGATTAATTTGTAGTTTTAGTGTTTTTTGCTTTTAGTTTTAAGAATTGATGATTTATTGAAATGTGGGATCAATTTGAAATAAGAGTGTGGGGTTTAAGTGTTATCAAAGAAGATGATTTTAAGTTTATTTTATTTTATTTATTTTTAAATTAACATCTTTGATAACACTTAACTATCTCTTTTTATGATGCCTGTAAGAGGTTTGATATAATGTCGATATAAGCTTAGAATTGTAGAATACTATTTTGATATCATTGTTCATTTTGTATCTAGGGAATACAAATCAAATGGAGGAAGATGAGGAAATCGACGTAAAGGTTTTTTATGATGCTTGTAAGAGGTTTGGTATAATGCCGATATAAGTTTAGAATTGTAGAATAGTATGTTGACACTAATGGTACCAAAATTTCTCTTGCAGACATCATTCAGAATCTTTATATCGATTTCATCCATCTTCCTCAATGTGTCTGTATACAATGGCTTGGCTTGGATAAGTCACTGATATGGGTTTTGACAGAAATGTTAAACCATCTATTCACTTTTCAATCGGTTTATAAAAGGAGGGTGGATAATAATGAAAATATAATAGGCACCGATGATAGAGTTTGAATGTCCTTGAATGGATTTGAATAAAAGTGAGGTTATCGGCTGCATCATGGCGGGGCAAGTTTGTTAAATTTGCAGGAAAAAGTTCTGTCACGAACAAGCTTTGGTAGAAGGCTTTACTTACGTTTGACCAAACTTCTCATTGCAGGCATCACACAAAACCTTTCATGTTTAGACATTCTTAATTGGGTAGGCAATGATGATAAATCTATAACATGAGTCTTTGAAATTGGTCAAAGGTTGAAGATAACCGTATCTTGCTACTCAACAAGAATAGCAATAAATGCCGTTCTTATTCATGTAAAAATTATATATTAGCACGGGGGTTTTGTATTATGGTCAGTTTAAAAAATGCTCTCATTTCATATTTTATAACCATGTACGTATATACAAAAGTTTGTATTGCGATAGATTAGTTTAATATTAACAACAAATGTCTCTTTTTAAATGTAATATCAAGAGAAATATGTTAAGTACAAAAAACTACAGAATTTTATACATGAAAGTTAGATTTTTATTATTATTATTATTATTATTATTATTATTATTATTATTTTATTTTTTTATTTTTTTTATTATTATAACAATTTCATTAATACATAAAAAGCTTATACAAAATTGGATGGGAGTCTAGATACAAGCTGCGCTCCCATCCTTTTCTAAATACAAAAGCTTATTCTATGAAAAATAAAAACGCCACATTTAACATTATTAGAGTGGCTAATGGCAATAGATATAATACGTGAAAGTGTGTCCAGAGCCTCCGTGTCAAATTCACCGAATGTAGAGAAAGCAAATGGTATGAACTTGTAACCGTTGTCCTCGCATATAGATGCATACTTTCTCTTTTTCTTCTCCACAGCGTTATGCAATGCTACCCCGGGAGAATACGAAGTCGCCCCTATACCAGCAAACGGAGAGATTCCAGTCACATCTAAACACACATCTTTACCTTGGAGCCAATTAAAAAGTAAAAGATCTGCAGGACGTAGCTCCTTCTCATTGTCTGAAAGAAAACTCATAGGAGCCTCCTTACGTACCATAATCCCAACCTTGGAACATATATCAACAAGAATATCACGAACCAGATTATGCCTGAACCATATTATTATTATTATTATTATTATTATTATTATTATTATTATTATTATTATTTTATTTTTTTATTTTTTTTATAATAATGATTTTTCATTGAAATCACGGAAATTACATGAAATTGGAGGGGAGTTTGAACACAATCTGTACTCCCACTCCTTTTTGAATACAAAAACTAACTCGATGAAAGTTGAACTTAAGATTATTAGTTGTATATTATGCTTACCAACCATAATATAACGTTACTTTACAGTTAAGTGCAAAATTAAATGAAATAATCTTAAAAATAAGTCTGATTTAATCATTTGGGAAAAGTTAAGCTTGCATTTTGTCTTTTATTAGTTAATAAGGAATTTTCACTTCGCCACATGATGTACTTGAGTTTTTCTACAAGTAACCCCGACAAAATCTCTTTTTATAAAAACAAACGACTTGAAATGAGATTTTCTTAAATTATATAAAAGATTCATTCACTTATATAACATGGCAAATAGTCTTGTTAACATATCAATTACTCCCTCCGTCCCATTATAAGTGTCCACTTTGACTTTTTTGAGTCTTTCTTGTTCAACTTTGACCATTAATATTTTTATTTGTGTTATATAATATTTGATGAAAATTATACCAATAGAAAAGGCATTTAAAACCTAATACATTCATATATTTTTCATCAAGTATTATATAACATCAATAAAAATATTTATAGTCAAAGTTGAATAAGAAAGACTAAAAAAAGTCAAAGTGGACACTTATAATGGGACGGAGGTAGTATAACTTTGGGCGTGATAGGGGTGTCGTTGTTGGTGTGGTTGGGTGCCGTATCATCATCAACTCTTACCACCAAACCAACCATCAAACCTTTGTAGTAGCTAACACCAAAGCCAACACATAAACATAGGGCTGAGCATCAAAGGTCCAAAACCGAACCAGACCAACAAAACCGATCGAACCGACAAAAACAGAGCCGACTCGACAACCTGTCGGTTCGGTTTCGGTTTCACGAGGTTTCGGTTCGGTTCGACTCAGCCCAAAACCGACAAAAACATACCTAAATGAACCTAGACCGAACCGAACCGCCGGCCCGACACAAAACAGAACCAACCCGACGGCCCGTCGGTTTGGTTTCGGTTTAAGTTTTTCATAAATTTCGGTTTTCGGTTTTGTCGTTTCGGGTCGGGTCGGTTTTAGACCGACCCGTCGGTTTTCGGTTTTGTGTATGTTTGTGACAAACATACACGACTTAAATAAAAATATACCTCACAACTCACACACATAACCTATCTTTTCTTCTTTTACGTTTGATTGTCGAGATCACTAAACCAACAACAAAACCACCCACCATGTGTATTGGTGGTGGTGTTGTTTTAAGGCTTCACATGTGGTCAAGACTCAAGAGGAATGACCCGTAGTTGTTTCCATTTCGTTTACGTTTGATTGTCGAGATCACTAAACCAACACCAAAACCACCCACCATGTGTATTGGTGGTGGTGGTGTTTTAAGGCTTCCCGTGTGGTCAAGAGGAATGACCCGTAGTTGTTTCCATTGTTACACCCTCCTAATGCGTATGAAATAGGGTTTTCTTTTCTAGATCGTGTACAGTGTACCTATAAGGTTATAGGTAGCTTAGGGTTACGCTAGGATTTTTAGTATAAAAAGAGGATGTGCTATTTGCACTACTAAAGTTTTTTATATTTGTAAATATTTAAATCGTACATAATATGATGTATATGTGACATATATTTGCAGGGACAAACATTATAATATATTATATATACTAAAAGGCAGTACTTGGTACTGTAGCAACACTGTTGCTACAGTGATTATAACAGCAGTTTTGTGAGTCCAGTACTGTAGCATGTTACTGTAGTAATACTGTTCATTTTTTTTTTTTTTTTTTTTTTTTTTTTTTTTTTTTTTTTACCACCTCATGTTAATTTTTAATTTCAAAGTTAGTCTCAAAAGACTAACTTTAAAAAAATAGTACTTGCGGTTATCGATCTTTTGTAAATTTAGTCGTTAATAACAAAAATAATTTTTTTCAATCGTTTTATTTCGAGATTAGATTAACCACAACATTTCAGCAATAATTTTTTTCAAACGTTTTATTTCAAGTTTATATTAACCACAATATTTCCACAGCAACGAGCGGGGTACCCGCTCGTTTTTAGCTAATGATCATATTGTATCTCACTGTTTAATATTAAGAGGAAAAAAAAAAAAAAGAAACAAGTTTTAATTTTCTTTAAAGATGGGATCTTCCTCCGAACACAATCTGCGTCGAATAAACCAAAGGGCTTGTGTCTTAACGGTACCGCTTATTATGTAAGAAACTCTCTAATCAAATGGCTGTTGGTCCAAGTCCTGTTTAAGTCATGCGAAATAGTTTGTGATGTATATAACTATATTATTGTGAGATTGTTAGTTGTTGTCGTTACAAAATATATGTCGACGCTCATATAGCTACAAAATTCCATCTATGACTGGTTTGTGGTGTTAAAAGGCTTTTTACTTTTGTTGTAAAAGTGGTCCTAGAAGTCGAAGATGCTCCAATTGTGACAAAGACTCATCAATCATCAATGCCATGTTATTGAATTGTCATTACTATATATAGTAATTCAGCGTCAAATGACGCCATGTGACGTAACTTGGGTTCCCAAAATTTTTTTGGCCCAACAACAAGCCCACTTTGGCTCAGGTAAAAGCTCAAAATATTATTTACAAAACATACCCTCTATTATATAACGGGTTAAAAAACAGCCCACAACACTATTTACGAAACCCCCTACTATATAATGACTTGCAAAAACTACTTTAAACTTTTATCTAACATATATTTAGCGAGCCCCACCGCAAAACTCCATCAAGAACCATGCCGTTTCAATTTTTTTTCGGGACTTTTTAACCCCGCACCAAACACCTGACCCACTTTCTACTTAACAAAAAAAATACCGTGCAATAATCAACGACATGAAACAATTGCCCACCTCGTTTTATAACGTTCAATACTAAACAAATGTGGATTGTACAACTGAAAATATCTGGTTTTGCAGATAACCTGACGATAATATTTGCGCTTTATCAATAACAACTTTTATGGTTGTCAACAAAATATAAATCTGTGCATGTATAGTTGTACCCGCATGCATCGACAAAAGATGGACTGCATGTTAGATAAATGTTTATCATTTTAGTCAAAAGCTTATCCTATTTTTCAAGAATTTTTTCATATGAAAATAGAAAAATTAAAAATCTGTTTAATTAAAACATTTTTAAACAATTTTCAAAAAATATGAAATTCTTATTTTCTAAATTTTAACTAAAGGAAAAACTCATTCTACTTTTCTCATTTTTTTCATTTTCTAAGAAGTTAGAAATAGAAAAACGGGAAAAAATTTCACCAACTAAACGACCAGTTAATTTTTATACTATAGTGAGCCCAATACATTCTATAGTTTTTCAATGGGTAAATTGCAAAAATGGTCACTAACGTATCACGAAATTGCAAAAATGGGACCGAGTCATAAAGACGTGCAAATTTGCCACTAACGTTTCGTAAAAATACAAAATAGCCACCGAGAGCCAAATTCCGTTAGTTTGCTCGTTAAGTTCCAAATCATCGAGTGTAGTTTCGTCTTTTTAGTCCCTTTCCCGCCATTCACCTCAATTGCCAGTGTTTGTTTTTCAAATTTAGTCCTTTAAAGCAATGGTTTATATATGTGTCACAATCTCTTCTCTTCCATGAACATTAAATTCACAAGTAAAGATCTTGAGAATGGTTAAGCTTTGGCAAAATCGCGCATGCAGTACTCGATTCCTGATTTAGGAATCCTTTATAGTAAGAATACTCTGTTCCATTTTAATGTTTTCCATTTAAACTTGTTATTGTTGTTGGAAGTAATTGATGTTTTATGTGTTACACAGATTTGAATCAAAAGGTGTTTTCTTTGCAAATCCATCGCAATGGTGAATTTACCTCAAAACCAGGAAGAAGGTATCTCTTTGGAGATAAAGATTAGTTTGACGGAATTCATTCTAACGTTTTCTCCATGGAATTATTGGGCCAAATGTTAGAGGATTTAGGTTACTCGGATAGTACCCTTATGTTTACTCACTTTAGGATACTTGGGGAGTCACTGGATGATGGTTTGCTACCACTAAAGTCTGACGAAGATGTGAAGACACTTGTGGAGTATGTTCCTATATTTACATAATTGGAGTTGTATATTGAAACCGGTGTTTTAATTGTTGAGTGTAAGATGATGGATCGAATGATGACTAAGGGCAAAGGTGTGGTGATAGAAGAAATAGTGGATGATGATGTGAATGAGGCTGCTGGAAAGGGTGTTGATGGTGAGATTGGAAACAGTGGAAAATTACTATTGATAGAGTGGCATAAAGAGTGGCATAAGACAAGCCAACCTGAGAAGGCTGGACCTGTTTTTGATACTGATTCTGACAGTGACTTCCCACCAACATTTTGTGCCGAAAAAATGATTGCAAATCATACAAAAAGGATGAGTGATGAGTATCAATTTAGAAGGTTATTGGAAGAGATTGACCAAGAGTTTGTGGTGGAGGATTCAAGCATGGTTTAAAAAAACGGTCTGAGGCGGCGCCTCGAGGCGAATCGGACATAAAACGCATATGAGGCGGCGCCTCAGGTGGTTGATTTGGAACGTACGCCTCTGGTGGGTGAGGCGGTGGTGAAGCGTATGAGGCGGCGCCTCAGGGCCGAGGCGGATTATTCTTTTTTTTTGGCGGGTCATGGTATTTTCCAGTGGAAACTTTGTTGGAGGGAAGATGGTGAAGTGTGGAGAAGATGAAGATAAGATGAGAGAGAAGAAATACGGACTAGTGTGTAACAGCTGTTACTTTTTTGAGTGGCAAAAGTAATAAATTTATTTGGCTTGCTTTTTATGTTCCCAAAGTGATAGTACTTATTTGTGTAACAGCTGTTCCTTTTTTACTTTTTGTTTAAAATAAAATATTAAAGCTTGTTTTTTATTATAGTTTGAGGTAATTAATTTAAAGTCAATTTTCCAATCTTCCTATTTCAACTTGTAATTATAAACCTTTAATAGAAAGAAAGTTTAATAAACTTAATAAAAGTTTATAAATATGTATAAAAAAATATATAAATACCTTCAATCCAATTAATACATCCAATCCAATTAATAATATCTGCTCTCTTCTTCTCTTTTGATCAAATATTCCTCTTCTAATCCAAATCAAATATTCCTCTTCTTATCGTGCGGATGAGAATGAGGAGTTGGAAGATGATACAAATTATGTTGTTTGATTGATTATGAACTTTATTTGATGTTTAGTATTTTTTTTATAAGACATATAATTTCTATATATTTTTTTTAATTACGCCTCGACCTTACGCCTCGGTTCGCCTCGAGGCTTACGCCTCTTGAGGCGAAGGGAAAATGCCTCGAGGCTCGTTTCCGTACTTTTAAACCTTGGATTCAAGTGAGGAGTCTACAGATATGCTCGATTTTTATGATCTCGATCTTGATGATGCGTATTATGATGACACAAGTGATGAAGAGGTTGATCAAGGAACTAATGCTGAACGGCATGATGAAGAGGTGGATAAAGGAACTAATGCTGAATGGCATGATGATCCATACCATTTTGTTGATATTCCTGAACCTGAAGAGCCTGAAGAGCCTCTAGAGCCTCAAGAGCCTCCTGAACCTGAAGAGCTTCAAGAGCCTCAAGAGCTTGAAGATCCTCAAGAGCCTCAAGAAACTCAAGAGATTAGTGACATGTTTGCTGAAATTGATCATGCGTTGGATGAACTTGATGATGTAATTGCAGCTAAAGAAGGAACACAGGTGTATGCTATTTTTGCTCAACCAATTAGTTTCAGTTTGCTTCCACTTGTGGTAGTTGGTGAAGAAACGGTTGCAATTTTAGATGTTGCTGAGTTTGATGGTGATGATGGTGAACAAGTAGCTTCTGATGGTGTTGATGGTGAACAAAGAGTTTGTGATGGGGATGTGATTCCAGATGATTAGTGTGCTGTAGGAGTTGGAGATGAGGGATGTATATCAGTTGTTGATGGAGATGTGATTAAGGCTAAAGTGGTTGCTAAACAAGGAGATAAGCCAGATAGGGCTGTGATACCAGATGAAGTGCTTGAAAAAAATAGAATTGGTCAAGATGGAGTGGTTGCAGAGGAAAAGTTTGAAGATCAAGGAAGGTCAATCAAGAGGAGAAGACTCATGGCTGGCAAGACACCCAAGGATGATGCTAAATATTGGTTATGCTTTTATGTTTAAGTCAATAATCTGTTATACTTCTGCTATGGTGTTGTAGTGGAAGATTATAGTAAGTACTTGTTCTAAAGTTTATCTACTGGTTATGTAATAATTTATTAGGGTCTATGGTTGCATAACCTTTTATCTAATCTAATGGAAGCCAAAAAAACTAGGCAATTTTGGGATGTGTATGTTGGTAACCCAACCATTCAGAATTTATTACCCAAACACGCCTAAAACACATTTCTATATGTAATTATGCCACCTATTTATATGATATAACCCAAGTAAAGTCCTCATTCATCCATTAACAAAATCACACAAACAGAAGTTGTACCAAAAGGTATAAAAATGTCTCGTTTTGTGCTTCTTGAGGAACTAGCGGCGGCTTCTAAGACAACTGAGTTACCATTCGGAATGACCGTTTATTTTGATAGGGAGACACACCAGGATATGAAGTATGCGAAAGATCTGACAAAGGCATATGAAGAGTTGCTTGATATTGTTAATCAAAGGAAAAAGTACATACATGAAATGCAACTTGTGCGTCCCTCGGTGCAGATGTTCAAGTGTTTGGAGTATTTTAAGAAGCTTCAAAAGTCCGACGTTGTCGAGCTTTTGGAATTGAAGTAGAAGATTGCTGAAGCGAAGCTGAAGGTTGTTAACAAGCACGCATTTGTTAAAGGACTTTAGGAGTATGTGATTGGGTCATTGGGATATGCTAACCATGATTTATTTGGTTCCATTTGAATTATAATGTTTATGCAAAAGGATCAAGGAAGAATTATGTTATGTTGCTTTGTTAATTATGTTATCTAGTTTAATGGAAGCCAACAAACTAGGCACTTTTGATTAACTATATGCAACAGGTATATTGATTTGCAAAAGTCAACCATTATTTTCAATTTGGTCAATTCTGGGTAATTTTGTGCATGTACATTCATGTGCAAAAGTCAAAGTTGATTGTCATTTGCAAAATTCAAAGAGAATACAAGTTAATTTGGGCGATCCTGGGTAATTTGGGCTATTCTGCAAAAGTCAAAGTTGATTGTGCATGTATATTCATGTGCAAAAGTCAAACTTGATTGTCAATTTGGGTAATTTTGGGTAGTTTTTTGCATGTACATTCATTTTGTGCCGTTTTCGGTAATTACTTCCAAAAGATAACAAGTAGCCAAAACAAAAGATCAAGATAAGTTAAATTTACAATCATAGCGTTAACCATTCACCAAAATATCAGGACCAAAAGATCGGTTACTGATAAGGCGAAAAATGAACCATTTTTAGGGGGTCATTTAAGCCCGGAATTGAATTTATTTGATCAAATATTGCCCTAAATCGTTCCTTTTGTGATTTTAGGTACTTTTGGAGTGAATTCTGGAAAAGGAAGGATTTTGGACGTTTTTGGAGCATAAAAGTGAAGAAAACGGCAAAGTCTTAATTTTTCTTGCTGGGAACAGTACCGGACGGCGTCAAGAGCATTTTGATGACGCCGTCAAGAGTAAAAGTGGTGACGATCCAGAAGAAACGTGACGGCGTCACCCAAGGCCGTCACGTGTTAACTTGTCAAAACTTGTGCGCGGAGTAGCTGATATTGTTTTGGTCATAACTTTTGCATACGAACTCGGATTTAGGTGATTCAAAAGCCCACGCGAAGAGGACGAAGAGATCTACAATTTGGTGAAAAATGGTCATGATGCCGTCAACAGTAACGGGCTGACGCTGTCAAGATGGGCCGACAGGAAATTAGCCTATAAATATAACATCATAACATCACTTTTTGTAAGCCCTAAACCCTAAGGTCGATTCCTGGGTTTAGGTAGGTGTTTTTCCAGCAACTTAGAGGGTTTCAATCACTCCATAAACATCATGTATTGGTTTAATGATTCTATCTCAATTATGTCTTTCATACTTATTGTTGTTTGCTTTTCTTTGATTATGTTTTGCTAGTTCACCTTGTGTCTACTTACGATTGTGTGAAACTTGTATATAATTGATTAGATCTTATTGATTCCTTGTTGATATTTGTGTCTATCTTCATCAATTAGGGTGTGACACTTCGATAGATCTAATTGGTTTAGCTTATAATTCTTGTTTCCTATTGTCTCTTGTTTAATTGAATGAATTCGATGTTAGGCTTAAGAAAACTGGCAGACTTCCATAGGGTAACATGCTTGAACGTCTTAAGAAACATGAACCGATGTGTACTAGCTTTTTATGGTTGTATTTAATGCATGAGCGAATTCTAGTGATCCCATGTTAGGAGCTTCTTAGCCGGCTCGACATAGGAGTGAAGTAGAAGCTTATAGAATTGGGGAAGTAAGTACGCCACCCCATGAATGGTATTAAGGAATACAACCCGTCAATTAAAACAAGGTGTGACAATTCAATAGGTAGAATTGGATAGCTAGCAAGGAGTAACATATCATAGGTAGACATGCTTCACCTGCCTTGTAGAACCTTAGTTTACTTTTCTTGTTAATTAGTTTAAATAGTAGCTTTTGGGTTAGTTGATTAGCAACTAATTCCGCCCCTCCTTCCAATACCCGAGAATTTTACTTGCTTTTCATAAAATATAAAAACATAAAAAGAATCATCCTTCACCTTTAGACCTAGTTAGATTAATTTCAATCCTAACGACACTATTCCTGAGTTAAATGATCAATCCCCCGGTACTTGTCACTATACTATACTACAACGATCAGGTACACTGCCTGGTAGGGGTTGTAAGCTTCTCGAGATCGCTCGAGAGGTAAAGCCTGGTGCAATTCCCACGCATCAAGTTTTTGGCGCCGTTGCCGAGGAATAGTTATTATGTAACACCCCCAATTCATGGTTGCAGCGGAATTCGAACTGGGTGTTACTTGACAGCACAATAGTCACAATAATAGAAAATGAACTCCAATTGAGTCGTTTTAAAAGATTTATCATTCAAATTATATAAATATCAGAGGTTACAAAATGAGGTCCCAATTGGTTCCATGTTTACAAATCACATTAAGTGAGTTTTTGAATGATAATAAAATTTATAGCCCTCTTGAGTATCCGTGTCCTTCCGTGCCATCCTTGATCGTCATGAACCTGAAATACATGCTTGAGAGGTCAACACAAAGGTTGAGTGGAATTCGTAGAGTTTAGTTAAATCGTTTGAACACAATATGTTGGTAGTGTGAGTTATAGGCTCACACCAATGTTTGGAAAACAAAAATCGTTATTTATTTCACTAAGCTCATGTAACCAAAACATTAACATCGAACCAACAAAATTGGCATTATAGAAGCCCTATCAAGGTACTTTTGCCGTTATACCGCTAAATCTCAAATATAGTGCATTTGTGTGAACTCGTCGTTGTTCAACACAAATGGGATTCGTCAATCCCAATAGATCTATTCACAATATTCGCGCTCACTAAAGGTAGTGACTAATGGTTCATGATATAGGGACTTCGAACATGGCAATCGTTACTTAGTGATAATAAAACATCGTCGGGTAGCATACAGTAGAAAGCATCGTGTTCGAGTAGAAAAATAATAGCATGTATTCCCCCCATGGGTTTGTAAAATAGTTAAACAATAGAAAGTGGGGCTACGAACTCACCTTAAGTTATGTAGTGAGTAGTGAATGTGATGGTCGAATCGTGTAGGTTTCTACGAGCAACCTATAATAGAATGTCGCGACTTAGGATCGGAGTAATGTCTAAGGAGACATAAACACGCCAATATATATATCTTGCACTTAGTCCATGATGTGGTATGATGTATAGTATAAGTCTTTGAAAGAAAGATTCATGAAACATGTATGTTTTGGTATATCGTTTACTACCGTTCGGGCCGACATAATTCAGAAGTCATGTTAGTAAGCGTTCGAGGAGCCAGGACACTTTAATTCGTAAATCCACAACTCAACTCGACGGCTTACATAATGAACTCCTCACATGAGGCTCCCTACTATTGTAGTAGTTGATGAAATATATAGATATAAGTTTTGATCCGAAAAGTTACATGTCCGATATTTGAATAAACTTAGGAAAGTTTATTAGTACATGAAGATTGTTATTAGGGGTAGTTTCATAAGTCTTGAATGACCATTTTCTCTTGGTAATATCTCATGGTTTCCTTTTAAGTGAAGTAGATCCAAATTGCTTGTTCATGTTATCGCCTAATTCATTGTTTCATGTTTACGCCTATGTAAGTTGTTATGGTCATTTCGTCATGGCCTAGCCATGACCTTTGGTCCTTGTTCCAAGGTCATGAGACACAACCTTGGCTCTAGCCATGGTTGTGGTCTTGATTATAGGTCATAAGACCTCTTGTTTCCTTTAAAGTATAACCATAATCTAGTGACTTTGGTCTAAAAATGGGCTGTTTAGAATTTGAAGAATTTTATCACTCGGAAAGCGTTTTTAGGTCTTGAGCTTCTTTCCTCCTGAACGAAAACGGCGTTCCGGACAACTTTCGTGTTTTAACTTTTTGATGAATCGGACCAGAAGTGTGACTTTCAAAACCCAAATTTGATCAGAATGGTATTTGGCAGTTTTGCCGGAAATCTTTGGTAATTTCAAATCGCCATAACTTTTGACTCGTATACTCGTTTTGGGTGGTTCAAATTGCTATGGTTTCCTTGTTAAGTCCTCTACTACAATATGTAATGATCAAATATCATATTTTTACCATTTTGATCAGGTCTTACCAAGAAATTCACTAGTTTGCTTGTTATAGTAACTTGTCTTATCAATCAATAACAATAACTTGTTTTGCTCACTTTTATACATCATGGACATTAATACAAGACAATATATAGCACAAATAGTATGTAAATAACATGAACATGATTATTTAACAAGAATCAAGTTAGGGTTTGGCTCACAACTTTTGGCTTTCAAAGATGAAAGGAAGTTAACATGTAAGGATAGGACTTTGATAGACTTGCTTCAACCCACTTCACTTCATGCAATCTTTCTACCCTTGGTATTCTTGAAAGATGGATGATGAAGGTTTAGGTGACTTGAGTGGATTCAAACTCAAGAGAAATCACCAAGTATATAAGGTTATGGAAGTGTTTTGGTAACCTATGATCAACTAAGGTTTCTACCTTGAAGAAGCACTTGAACCTTGCTAGAAATTGGAAGGAAATAAGCTAAGTGTGGAGTGGTTTTGGGGTTGGGGATGCACGGCACAAAGGAGGGGAAGGGGGGTATTTATATGGCTTAAAGGAGGTTAGAAATGTTGACTAGTCCAACCTTGGAGGCCAAGGTGAACACATGGATGAAATCTAAGGCCATCAAGCTTGAGATCAAGCCACCTAGTGTGAAACCCCCCCCCTAATGGCGGTTCATGAGCTTGGAGAGCAAGGGTGTGGACTTTTCTTGGTATTATCCAAGATACTTGGTTAGTTTTGACTCCGGGAAATGCCAATCGTAAATGATTAAGCCTCAAAACGTAAAACCGGGTGTCGTAAAATTATGGAACTTGAAAGTATTGATAAACATGTCAATAAGTTCCATAATAAAATATAAAATGAGTGGCAGGTTCCATTTGGGTGGTAAACCCTGCTAAAAACTGGAAACACGGGTCTAAAACGCGTAATACGTAAAATGTACGAATTTTGCGTAAAACTGAGAAAAGAAAATGTTACTTTTCTAATATGATATAAATGATTTAAAATGACTTATAATGTCTAGACTGGGCTCAGTCTAGTGTCGGTTGGTGTTAAATGTCTTTTAGACATCAAACCGTAAGCCTAAAAATCAAGGAATGACTTTTGGTCAAAGGAGGAGGGAAAAATTATGTTGACTTTTTCTAATAAGTTTGAAAACTCAAAACGTCTTAGAAACTCGTTTCGTGGTCTAACGGTTAATCGCCCATTCGGTTAAGCGTGCTCATGTGAGAATAGTACCGACATGGGTGACCTGCTGGGAAGTCTTTGGTCATGTTTTTCTCAGTCACGATTAATTCTCAAATAAATCATGAGTGTGTCAAACATTTTTCTGATGCGGGGTCACTTAACGCGGTCGAGTTTCGTTGTACGTAGAATTTCTGAATGACGTTTTACCCTAAAACGTGTAATTCCTTAATAACTTTCACGAAAATGATCTGACGAATGTCAAACATTTAATTTGCCATGGAAATGATTTATCACTCAAGAATATCAGATAAAAATCAACTTTCGGGAAAGTTTCGGGAAAAATGAATAGTAAAAGTGAATAGTGGAATTTTCCGGAAATGGTAATTAACCTGAAATTGCGAATTGTTACAGTCTCTACCCCTTACGGGGAACTTCGTCCCGAAGTTCTATGTGTGTCATATGTTGGAGTGGTGTCGATGAAAAGATGTGGTTACTTATGAGGATTAGAGTGATGTAGTTTGATTTGTCATTTCAGTGTATGGTGTAGGACCAGGCATACTTTTATGTAGGAAAGGTATGGTAATAGTCGAATATCAAAGGAAATTGATATAGCAATCGAATATTAATAGGAATTGAGATAGTAATTGCAATCATAGCCTAGTAGGTAATCGGTTGTTGTACCTAGTGTTTATTGACTTCGTACTTATGTTATTTCGGATACAAACAAGCCCACTTGCTTATAATTCTTTATTTACATAGAGAGGCATCCCAAACAATGTAAATAAGGAAATATAAACTTATGGTTTGGTGATTTACAATGTCTTTATTTAAATGAAAAGGCATCCCAATCCATTCAAATAATTACAAATCATCCTACACAACATTCATACTTAGTCGATAAGTTACAAGGTATTAAGAGATGATACTGGTGTTCCAAAAGTACAAGATGAATATTCAATCTTGTAAAGCTGGTGAGAGTGCTTGTGGTGTAACTAAGGATGATTTGAGCTTTAAAAGTGCATCAAGATCTGTTAATGAGTTTGTGGTTCCCACGGTTGTGAAGATAATGATGTGATATGTTGATGAACAAAAGTGTGTAGTGTATGCTTAACATTAATACTCTTCGGTATAGATGTTGAGTTTGCTTTAAAAATCTTAAGAGATTTTAAAAGTTTATGATGGAATGGTATCCTTAGGACCTAAACAGGATAGTACTTCTACAGGATAAAGAGAAGAATTGATAACTATCCCAAGATAGTAGTTCGGATTATCTCATAAATGAAAACTTTCAAGAATGAAATTAGGTAGTACAAATAAGGTGTTAAGATTTCGCTGAGTGGTAAAACACTATCGTGTCTCTAGATCATTTTAAAGAATTCTGGTGGTTTATCGAGTTCAAGTAGGAAATCAATCTGAACATAACCCTAGTACAACTACTCTCAGTATTTGAAAATTTTAAGTCGAATATAGTTAGTCAGACTATATTCCACTGTCCCTAGGTTAAATATAGGTGACTAGTCTATATTTAGCCAAGGTTCGATAAAATTTTCAAATACTTAAATTAGGTATACTTGTGATATGTCCGTTGCTTTCGGGAAACTGTCCACTAAACAAAGGCAATGTCAAACCCTTCAGTTGCAAGTCCCGTCCATACAAGACTTGTAACGTATGTTTTCATATTCCATTGCATAGAAGATAGTAAGGGTAGGTACGTATGGAAGGGAAGTTTTAAGTAGTTCTAAAATAGAACATACTTGGCCAGGATCACGAACTTTTAATAATGAAGGTTTCAGAAGAAAACTTTGATGAATGTAGAGAAAGTTCAGCTTTTGTCGATGATGGATTAGTTTGTCCTTTAGAAATCTCATATTTCTTGTTTAGAAATCGATAGATTGTGATGGGTTTTTGATATCATATGAAATGATGTTGATGAGGTGGTGGAATAATTCCAGAGACCATTGCACAAATCACAATGTCTCGAAAATAGATTAGACCATTGTGTGACTCAAAACATTTGAGAAATGATTAAGACCATTGTGTCATACAATGTCCGGGAAATAGAAAAGACCATTGTAATTAGTTACAATGTCTTGGATATAAAATGTTGGAGTAGGAACATGGTTGGGAGAATGTGGTTGTGTCGAAATGCCATAGAATAGGCATGTGTAGATATGTTTAGATAAAATGATTGAAAATAACTCAAATGTATATATAAATATACTTATATGTTTGTGTAGCATAACATGCTTACAAAGTCCATAATCGTCTGGAGGACGGAAGGACACGGATACTCAAGAGGGCTATAAATTTTATTATCATTCAAAAACTCACTTAATGTGATTTGTAAACATGGAACCAATTGGGACCTCATTTTGTAACCTCTGATATTTATATAATTTGAATGATAAATCTTTTAAAACGACTCAATTGGAGTTCGTTTTCTATTATTGTGACTATTGTGCTGTCAAGTAACACCCAGTTCGAATTCCGCTGCAACCATGAATTGGGGGTGTTACATATTATTTAGGTTGAAATTTATTTTGATTAGGTCTACTCATTAGATTCCTTTTTAGTGAGATTTTTATTTTCTTTTTATTAGCTTTCTCGTAGTCTATCCTTTCTTTGTGTATTTGTTCGTAGAAACCTTTCCATTGACTCTTCCGTTCACCATTATGGAGAATGCGAATCCACCATACTACCGACCACGAAATCCATTCTACCCTAATGACATCTTGATATTCAAACAATATTGAGATGAACCCATATATGATGCATGGACTCGTTTTAAAATTTTACTCCGAATAGTCCTTCATCATAGTTTCGCTTTAGCATCCCTAACCCAAACCTTTTACTATCGTGTCGACCGATGTGACCAAATGTGCATTGAGGATTTTGCCAATGGGGACTTTAGGGAATTAAATGCTGAAGAGGCATGGGATGCCATAGAAGATTGTGCCCAATATTATTATAGATTAGACAACCCGACAAACAACATAACAAATCAATTGACAACAAATTTGAAGGATCATGAAACAAGTTTGTTGGGGGATGAATATACTCATGTTGAGATACCTAGTTAGATGGCACCTAATATCATAGTACAAAACAAACATATAGGTAATCTAGACACAATGGAGGATGAGGTGGACAATCCAAGCCCACAAAGTACCCCACAAGTCCTACCATCATTTGAGGCACATACACTGCCCGTGACTTACCCGAAAAAAGTAGAAGAGACTATAGGAACCCCAATTGAGGTAGAACCCTTGAACCAAGCACCACTAGAGGATATAGGTTTGAATACTTGTAGTGATAACCTTACTCCTAGTTCTAGGGAATTTCCTAATGTTGATGAACCGGAACCTCAACCTTTCCACAACTTTCCATCCTTAGATATACATCTACGAGACAAAAGAGGAATCGACCCACCCATCAACCAATATTATCCGGGTAGTTTTAGGATGAAGGAAGCCATTTACTCACCCCCTTCACCTCACGTGGCATATTTCCACCCTAAGGGTGTGTATCGCTACTTTCACCCGCAATTAATCCTAAGTGTAGGGAAAACCTCCCCTATTTTCGTTAAATAAAGGTAGAGTCAGGCTCGTGACTCGAACAAAAACAAGCGCTTGTTGGGAGGCAACCCAACCCATGTTTTTAATTGTTTGATGTTTTTATTTTATTTGTTTGTTTGTGTCATATATGCTTAATCATAGTTGTTTAATTTTCATGTTTCGAATAATTTGTGAAATATTTTATTTTGTTTTTAACCTCGTCTTAATTGCATATAAAGGTATTTTACAAAAAGATAAGTGTAGGGAAATTTATATTTTGTTAAAAAGAACTAAATTTGAACATGAAAACTTCACAATTCATGATTAGCATATATTCTATCTTGTTTGTGTGTCAATAATTGTGGATATGTTTTATGAGTTCCTATTTGTAATTCATTCAACAAGTATCCTATCCTTTTGTTGCTTTGTCTTGTTTCTATTTCTAAGTCTGGAATTACATCTAGTTGTGATTTTTGTTCGGTTTGATGCTTTGGTTTTTGTGTTTGTTGATTACAGGTCAAGAAGATGATTTATATTTCTGGAGGGAAGCTTTCAACGTTCATCTTCTTGGAGGTAGATTTAACCATGTTGTCACATTATCCACACCGAACGAATCAGGGGAGTATTAGTTTCTTTCATTCTTATTTATTTTTACTTTTACATCTTTTATCTAGAACATTGGGGACAATGTTCGGTTTAGGTGTAGGAGGGTATATTAGAAACTATTACTCCACTTGGTTTTTATTTTGTTTGATAGTGAATGTGTAATAAAGCTGAGAGAAATATTTGTTAGGGCAATTTTAGCACCAAATTTAAAATTTTTTGCAACATGTAGGAGTGAAACTTTAGTCTTAATTAGCGTCTCATGGATAGGAGTTGTATGACTAGCACAAAAACCATACCACTCAAAAATTTCCACCCCAAATATGTGAGGTTCGCCCTTAGATCTTTAGGAAAAAGCATTCATTGTTGGTGGTTATGAGTGTACCGTTAGTATTTAGATTCTAGAACTTGTGATAGCGATGCATCCCGAGACCGCTAGTGAGACTACATTCGTGTAGTTAGGATTTACTACATGATAAGAGACATTAGGATAACCCTTGTTCTACACCTGTAATATAATTACATTGACTTCATAGGTCAAGTAATTCTCCCACACCTTTGAGTTGTACTCATTTTTAGTACACGATACCCCTAGTACACCCCTCTGAGCCTATCTTTTTGTTTCTAACTTTAAGCATCTTACTTAATGGAAGAATTTGTTACACCCCACTTAAATGTACACCCAAATCGCCTTAGCCTTCCTTGTATGCACTCATCTTTAGTGCATTATTGTTAATTGTTTAAACCCTTTGTTAGTTGTCTAATTGATTACATGGTTGCTAAGTCGAGTCATATCTTGTACATATTGTTTTGGGACAATTGGGACTCATGGGTAAAGTACTTGTGTTATGGAGTAATGTGGAAGAACATCATATATTACCCTCATAGGTGCGTTAATATTTAAAAGTACTCCAAGTGTTTTGATTATCTTGATTCGAGTCATTAGAATAGTTGATTGTGAAGTATGTAAAAGCTCAAGTGTAGGGAGGAAACGAGCTCCCTTTGATGTATTATTTTGGATGGTAGAGTAAAAGTGTATGAAAAAAAAAAAAAAAAAAAAAAAAAGTTAGAAAAAGAAAAGAGAAAAACATACGGGCTACCATCCGTTTCTTTTATATATGTTTAAGTCAAATAGTGTCTTGAAAATACAAAAAGAATCGTAGTTAGTTTAAGTTGAGTCGAGTCTTGGCTTAGGAACGCCTCATTGTACATGTAGTTAACTAAGACAATTGACTTGCCACCAGTAAAATATCCGTTTATCCAACAAAACCGTGTTTTCTATATCCCCTACACCTAACGTTATAACCCTTTAAAAGACCTCTTTGATAGTTTATCCTAGGTGCTTATGCCAAGTGGTGGAGGTTTGATCCTTTCCCAAGCCTATGGTAATCTATTTGCTATGACAGGTAGAGAGTGATATTTCTTCATTTCCAATTATGACATATAAATTTACAACACCCGAGAGATGAGAGTATCCAAATACTTAATGTGAGGTGCTAGTGTATAATTTCCGTGCTTATTTTGACTAAGGTGGAATGATCATTTGTTGTAATTACTTTTATATTAGTGTTAAATGACCCCTAACTTGTATTTTTATTGGTGGAAAAGCTCATTTGCTTGAGGACAAGCAAATCCCAAGTGTAGGGATATATGATAAGGCGAAAAATGAACCGTTTTTAGGGGGTCATTTAAGCCCGGAATTGAATTTATTTGATCAAATATTGCCCTAAATTGTTCCTTTTGTGATTTTAGGTACTTTTGGAGTGAATTCTGGAAAAAGAAGGATTTTGGACGTTTTTGGAGCATAAAAGTGAAGAAAACGGCAAAGTCTTAATTTTCCTTGCTGGGAACAGTACCTGACGACGTCAAGAGCATTTTGATGACGCCGTCAAGAGTAAAAGTGGTGACGATCCAGAAGAAACGTGACGGCGTCACCCAAGGCCGTCATGTGTTAACTTGTCAAAACTTGCGCGCGGAGTAGCTGATATTGTTTTGGTCATAACTTTTGCATACAAACTCGGATTTAGGTGATTCAAAAGCCCACGCGAAGAGGACGAAGAGATCTACAATTTGGTGAAAAAATGGTCATGACGCCGTCAAGAGTAACGGGCTGACGCCGTCAAGATGGGCCGACAGAAAATTAGCTTATAAATATAACATCATAACTTCACTTTTTGTAAGCCCTAAACCCTAAGGTTGATTCCTGGGTTTAGGTAGGTGTTTTTCCAGCAACTTAGAGGGTTTCAATCACTCCATAAACATCATGTATTGGTTTGATGATTCTATCTCAATTATGTCTTTCATTATTATTGTTGTTTGCTTTTCTTTGATTATGTTTTGCTAATTCACCTTGTGTCTACTTATGATTGTGTGAAACTTCTATATAATTGATTAGATCTTATTAATTCCTTGTTGATGTTTGTGTCTATCTTCATCAATTAGGGTGTGACACTTCGATAGATCTAATTGGTTTAGCTTATAATTCTTGTTTCCTATTGTCTCTTGTTTAATTAAATAAATTCGATGTTAGGCTTAAGAAAACTGACAGACTTCCATAGGGTAACATGCTTGAACGTCTTAAGAAACATGAACCGATGTGTACTAGCTTTTTATGGTTGTATTTAATGCATGAGCGAATTCTAGTGATCCCATGTTAGGAGCTTTTTAGCCGGCTCGACATAGGAGTGAAGTAGGAGCTTATAGAATTGGGGAAGTAAGTACGCCACCCCATGAATGATATTAAGGAATACAACCCGTCAATTAAAACAAGGTGTGACAATTCAATAGGTAGAATTGGATAGCTAGCAAGGAGTAACATATCATAGGTAGACATGCTTCACCTGCCTTGTAGAACCTTAGTTTAATTTTCTTGTTAATTAGTTTAATTAGTAGCTTTTGGGTTAGTTGATTAGCAACTAATTCCGCCCCTCCTTCCAATACCCGAGAATTTTACTTGCTTTTCATAAAATATAAAAACACAAAAAGAATCATCCTTCACCTTTAGACCTAGTTAGATTAATTTCAATCCTAACGACAATATTCCTGAGTTAAACGATCAATCCCACGGTACTTGTCACTATACTATACTACAACGATCAGGTACACTGCCTGGTGGGGGTTGTAAGCTTCTCGAGATCCCTCGAGAGGTAAAGCCTGGTGCAATTCCCACGCATCAGGTACATAAACCACTACAACCAAAAGACAAACATTCAACTAACAAACTAGACTAATTGCCACTAAATGCCCAAACACCATCCTCCAACAACGACGCCACAAACCCATTGCCTTCATCCAGAACAATCACAAGTGGAGGCGGCGGCAGGCCCTGGGTAGGCGGCAACAGGCTTTAGGGAGGCGGCATCACACTCTGGTAGTCCTGGTGCTCCTGATACTCCGGCTGATCAAAAGTGGTAACATAAGCCGAAGTGGTGGTGGGGTTCATAGGTTTTTTCCTTTTTGTGTTTTTTCGACTACCATCTCCAACAGGGATGTTCCGAAGAACACCACCATGAGTCCAGTGTCTATGGCAGATATGGAAAAAGTGACGCGGTTGTGATGTGCTGTAGTTGTTGTAGTAGCAGAACTTAATGTCTTCTGAGAAACAACGGGGACATGGCCTTTGAAGTGGGGGTTGTGTCAGAGTTGTTGTGGTCACCAACGTTGAAGTTTCTTGGTGTATGATGGTGGTGGTAGTTGTGGTTATGGTTGTGGTTATGATGGCTGTGTTTGGTGACATTTGTGGTGATTGCATTTTCGTGTTTTTTTTACTATTAACTCGAGTCGTGGTGAAGAAGTTGTGGGTTGTAGGGGGTTTATGGGTGTAAAAGTTTGATTTTACTTTGCAAATTTAGCCATTGAGGTCTAATCGCATTGAAATCCAACACAGAGGTGATTATCGCGGCAAGTGATTAAATATGAACAGTAAAAAGACGAAACTACCCTCGATGACGTGGAACTTAACGAGCAAACTAACGGAATTTGGCTCTCGGTGGCTATTTTGCATTTTTACGAAACGTTAGTGGCAAATTTGTACGCCTTTATGACCCGATCCCATTTTTCCAATTTTGTGATACGTTAGTGACCATTTTTGCAATTTACCCTTTTTCAAAAGTAATGCAAACACCATTTCTCAGTTAGCTTACATACTTAAAAGAAATCAAGCATAACTTGGTCTTAAATCTTCCCCATAAACTAACAGTAAAGTGACTCCATGGAAAGTTAAGGACATTATTATCATATAACAACGAGTTACATGTGACTTCATAGCAAAAATGATAAAACAATAAATACTCTTTTATATGGTTGTGCGTTTGATTCGTAAATTAGTGTGTTTTGATTATATTTTTGAAATTTGAGGTTTTGATGAAATTAATATGAGGATAAATTTTGTTTGTGGATTTGGGGGTTTCAAAATTGAATGAATTAAGAGATTTTGTGATTTGGGTTTAGGTTCTTGATGCTTATCAAACTTTAATAAAATGAAAAAGGAAATTAATATGGTTTTCTACAGGATTGCGCATGCATTTTCGAAGAAGGACTGAACCTGCAATTTGAACAACCCACGAAACGATTTTTGCAATTTACTAAACAATAACCTTCTTTTTTTTTTATGTCATACTAGAAGCTACGCGAAAATTTGGCTTTTTCTAAAGCAAAGATTAAAAAAATCCAATGGATTTAAAATTTATTTTTCGGTAAAACAATTACGAATATTTTTTCGAGAATCCCTAAAATCTAGCTTGAAGTTGAAGCAGACGTCCAGAGGTGCCTTTCTTGATGGAGTCCTTTCATTACGTTGTGTTCTTGATATTGATATACAGGAGAAAGGAAAAGAAAATGAAAAAAATTGTGTTCTCAAAATTTTTTATGAGGAAGAAAGGAAAAAAAAAAGTTGGAGGTTTAAGTATTAAGAGATAATGATGATTTTATTGATTGTTGAATACACAAATACATGATACGAATAAATATGTTACTACAGACTCTTCTAGACATGGGCTTTGAGCTCGTAACACAAATATAAGACATATAAGGGCTAACACTCCCCGCAGTACGAGCAGCGAAATCGTGAAAGCTCGGACTGGAGATTAAAAGCTAATAAACAATAAAGTAAAAATTAATAAATAATTGTTGAAGAAGACATTCGACGGCAAGTTGAAGCACATTTTCAAGCAGCAGCAGACATAAACACGCAACAAACCGGATAAACCAAAATATCCATACCAAACAGGATAAAACCAAAGTATCCTGACCAAACGGGATAAACCAAAGTATCCCTTACCAAACGAGATAACCCAAAGTATCCCCTACAACTAAAACAAAAGAAATTACAACTAAAACTCATGCACTAACATCAAAAGAAAAGATTAGAAAATGAAAGTTAGGTTATAAAACTCCAACCCCCAAAGAACCTTCCGAACAAACAGCGAATGTTTTTCCTTAAAAAAACATAAAGATCCACCTCACAAATAAATATCAAAACCTGGTGGGAGCAATGTTGCCTCAATTTTTTTTTTTTTTTTTAATTTATTTATTTATTTATTTATTTTTAAAGGATGGACTATCGACTTTCATATAACACATAATAGTATTCCCTTTTAAACAAATAGCTATAACTCACCAATCATAAGTATCAAATAACAAAGAAACCCACTGTGTCGCAAACCACTTTAGTAGCAGACAAATACAACAATAAACTAACCGTTAACTACAATATACAGATGCTCTCAACACACTGTAATCAACATTCTGGAAGAGAATGAGCCGAAGTGTATGAAGAAAAGCTAGCAGCAGAGTCATTATGACACAAAGGATGCGGCTGCTGACTAGAAGACCAAATATAACTCGAGGTAATATGAAGATAGGTGTAGGGAATTTAGAGGAGATAAAGAAGGGTAACCCTACGAGTTTGAGAAAATTAAATGAGAGGCACGAGATCTATGGGAAGAAAAGAAAATAGGAGAAAGCATATAACAAAGATGATGATGGGAGGAAGCCCCTTCGGACCGCCAGCCAAAGCCGACGGCCGGAGAAGGAGCGGTTTAGGGGAAGAAGCGGCTGTGTTTTAGGGTATAGTTTTGGAAAAGATCGTGGTTTAATGGCCTGATAACATATAAGTATTAAGAGATAATGATGATTTTATTGATTGAATACACAAATACATGATACGAATAAATATGCTACTACCGACTCTTCTAAACATGGGGGTTTTGAGCCCGTAACACAAATACAAGACATATCAAGACATATACGGGCTAACAGGAGGAAGTGGAAGAAAGATGTAGTGTTTTTGTTGTATAAAATTTTCTTCCCACTTTTGGGCGGAAGAAGGAAGAGAATCAATTCTCTTTTCTTTTCTCTCTTATCTCTCCTCTTTTTTTCTTTTATAAACTTAACTTGAGAACACAGCGTTAAAGATTTAGAATGCTCTTGGGACACATAATCTTTGGACAAAGAATTTAAATGTTGCAAGTTGGGACTCAAAAATAAAACAATTGGTGTAGTAATAAAACTGTACTATATTTGTACATTACAACAGGGCTAGCAAATATGTGTCGTGTTTGAATTAACGAATTCAAACATATTAATCTATACTACCTTATAATGTATTTAGGACATCTATATTTAGAAGTCTTAAAATGTTTAAGACCAAAAACATTTCTTTAATAGGAAATATGCATGTACACCATTTTAATGCACATAATTTTCAGACTTACAAGACAAGAAGCATAGTGTACACCACTTTAATGCACATATTAAAAAAAACACCACATTAATGATATTTAATGTAATCAATTAATTAATTGGTCAATAAATACAATTAATACAATTATTAAAACACCCCTTATATCACAAATACAAATTATCAAGCATATTGTACAACCAAATTAAACACAATTCATACATTAAATGTCACTAATACAAATAATAAAACACATTATACAAATATTCAGGCCCGAACGGGCAATGGGCTAAATGGGCTTGAGCCCGAACAAGTGCGGGCCTAATAGGGTTGAGCCCGAATGGGCACGGCCTAAACGAAATTCTTGATATCCGTAAATTTATTATCAAAAAGAACATAATAAACTAAACTACATGATTCACCGAAAAATTTAATTTCAGAGTACCCGCCGCTGCAACGCGCGGGTACCCTGCTAGTTAGTTTTAAATATACGAATTAATGGGCTACCATTAACCAAGTCTGATTAGTTTTAAATATTTAATGGGCTACCATTAAATAAATAGTACTGTATGTCATTTTGTTTATGTAAAAGTTAAAACACCAATACTAGGTGGTGCTCTTGAAACTTTGTGTTTGGCCAAAAAAAACCAAAACAACAGCGCATGCTGACTAATTATACGAGGAATATAAAAGTTCTGCGCAACTTGCAACATGATAGTATTTATTCTACTTTGAATCTGTCCTGCTTCCAAATTCAAAAAGGGTCGTTTAAACTTATGTAGAAATAAATCGCCGTTGATCATTCTTTAGCATAAGGCATAATAGCATCCCGCTTTCAACTCGTTATAGCTAATCACTAGTTTGCACAAGAGAAAGAAAGGAACACTTTAAACGCTTTTAACTACAAGGTTCAAAAACTGACAGATCAACAAATTCACTACTTTTAACCCTTTGGCGCATATGTTACTTTTGTACTAGCAAGGTTTAACTAAGGTTTACTAAACTACAAAATAGAAAAAAGTTAATAGAATAAAAGGACTGATGTTAAACCAGAACACGTCCATTTACCATGCAGATCTACACTACACATTTGGTGAAAGAGCCCCAGCAGCAAAAAGAAGATTCCTTCGCGAAAACTGTCAAAATCAACAAAAAATAAGTAATGCCTTTACACTTTCAAAGAAAATCATCTATTCCCTTGTCTCATGACAAAAAAATCCAACATCTATATGCCCAAGTTTAAGAGCATGGTCCAGCTAATTAGAGCTTATTTATAAAAAATAAAAAAATAAATAAATAAATGCTGTTCTCAACTTAATGGACCATGCTCTTACAAGTGTCATTGTGAAAACTATTCATGAGGTGGGAAATTGGTGTGTAACTCTATAAAGTGATTAACAATGGCATGCTTACTCTTAACGAATAAACTGGCGTGGATTTGGTGGGCAGAGTCTTCAGTGATCTGAGCCTATTTGTATTTCCAGTTTTACTACGGAAACAAAAGAGAACGGATACATTAGTCATTAGGTGTCTTCAGTACGTGATATATCAAAAAATTAACCAAGTAAAAGAAAATTAGAGGTGGCCAAATGGCAGCTTGGGTAATGGATTATAAAGACTTATTATTAGTACATGTCATAACGAGTTAGTTGGGTTGTATCAACCCTCATACACTTCTTTTATTGATTTTTAGATATATAATGTGTTTAATAAGATATTAAGATTATAAATATTGTATAAGCACCATCACAATCTAGTTTATTATCAATAGAGCGTTTTTAGCTCAACTAATTTTGACATTAGAGCCAAAACATAAACCAAATCAACCCATTTTTAAGGTAAATGGTTCAAGATTGCCACCTTTAGAGAGCTTCTTGTGAAATAGCTTACCTTTCGTCAGATTTTGGCTGTTTCGCACTTGAGTTTACATCCCATAGTTTGACGGTTGAATCAGCAGAACCCGATGCAAGAAGCGATCCCTCACAACTGAAACATTAGGCAAGAATTAGATGTCTGTGTTAATATCGACAAAGAAAAGATATCTCTAATTTTCACACGAAAAGAAAGTTCACCTGAAAGCAAGTGACCAGACACAGGATGTATGGCCCACAAGAGGAGTGATGCAGCGACCATTAGAAACATCCCACATCATTATAGTTCCATCTTCATCACCAGATGCCAGATATCGACCATCAGGTGACATTGCTAAAGATAAGATGGAACTTCTATGACCAATGAAAATTCGCATGCATTCCCCATTTTGCACATCCCACATACGAATAGTCTTGTCACTGGATCCAGTAGCAACGTAATTGCAGTTCGGATGCCATTGTACACACTGCCCAAGAGTATCCATTTCTAAGCAGACTTGCAATTAAAAGAACGATATAATAATATAATCAAGCATATAGAGAGATATTACTTACATCAACATCAGATAGATGTCCTGCCAGTATTCGTAATGGCTGTACTCTGTCCATTGTCCAGACCCTAGCTGTTCTGTCATGAGATGCACTTGCAAAATAATGACCATATGGACTAAACTGCAAATACGATTAAACAAGGAGAAGGATAAAGTAAAAAATTAGCAGAAAAAAAATGAGAAGCAGAAAAACGCATTTTGTTTTATATCTGAAACACAAGCATCAGACAAAACTGTTGCAGAAGTAGACAGTAATAAAAGTGGATTTTATGTTTGGACTTGTATTTTATAAAAATCCATGTAATAGCATTCTGTATGTAATCCATCACTATATTTGTGCCATTATTTCAAAAATCATTAATCAATTAAAAAGTATATACTATATGAGTCATTTATAATCTGAATAGTTTGATACCAAACGTATAACCAAAAAACACTTTATATTTTGTTGTCTATAGAAAACCCGTAGAAGACATGGTATAATATATGCTAGTCAATCGTTTCTACCTGTACATCCCAAACGGGGTAATTGTGGCCCTTATAGCAGACTAAGTTTGTATTGAACACTGTGCTCCATAAACGTACTGCAGTAGATTATAAACGAATCAGTAGGTACTTCTATTACTGAAGCAAATAGAACATGCACCAGTGTTCAAATAACATACTTGTTGAATCTGATGAAGATGATAGAAGAAAATCTCCCCAAGGACTAAATGAGGCTGAATAAACAGGTCCAGAATGTCCACGGTACAAAGTGTAAGATCTTTTTCCACCGTTTGATCCTTGTGTGTTTTCACTCGCAGCCGAATCAAGTTCACCCGCTGACAAAAAAAGAATATAATAATTCAAAATTTTCAAAATTAAAGAAAGGTAACAAGTTGGATGACTTACAACTGCCCATACTCCCAATTTTTGCCATATTCCACACCTGGCACACGAGGGTTAAGTTTATAAATCAGAGAACAAATACATAAATAAATAAACTGGTCAGATTTAACGTGAGAAAATAAATTAATTAAACATAAAAACTTCAGTAAGAAAGACCTTGAGAGATGAATCAGAAAATCCTCCAGCAACCAATGCTCCATCATGGGATATTGTTGAGCAATTTAATCTGATGAAGAAAGTTGACACATATTAAAAACTTGATCTTAACACACACCCAATTACTTAATGCAAAATGGAACTTTGCAACAATAAACATACCCATTATGCGTGTTAATAAATGTGTAGAAACAAGCTGAAGGAAGTGTTGTATTGCTCAATTGTACACGATTGCGAAGGTCTTCTAAAATAGAATTTTCGACATCTGCTGGTCTGTAATACACAAAAACATAAAAAAGATACTGTACTTGGTAGAGATACCATACATAAAAACAAGGAATAAAACAGCTCATGAACATTAAGCTTGATATTTTCCATAGTATGCAACATACATTGTTGGTAAAGCAAGCTCGGGCTTGACACGTGGTGCAGCAGCTGCCTTGTCACCATCTCCTCGAGCAGTTTTCCCTGCAGGACCAGCAACCTTGTCCTTCTTTAACTTCTTATTGGGAGGGCCACCTTGTTTTCCACCCTCTGTTGATTTTTTCTGAAAATAAACACGCCCAAAAGAGCCATGGATATATGAATTGCTCATTTGTAATTAATCAATGTAAAGAGTACAAAAACTGCAAGCACATTGCGTGTAGGCTCCTGCCCATGATTTTTTAAATAGATATCATATATAGTAAATACTGTATAGTACACACTTTGAGGCACCCACAATTTTTTTTATTATTAAACGTGATAAATAGGCATTACAATAAATCAAGATGAAGTTTTCTTTATAAAAAAGTAACCGTTACAGAAGGAAAATCATACATACCTTATTCTCGTCCATCTCTCCTTCCTTGGCATCTCCTTCTGTCTTCTCTGAATCTGAGAGCATCCCACCTGTCTTATCAAGCCGATCTTCTATAGAATCTTCAAGCAACTACAGAACTTCTCATAGTCAACACAATATTCTTCTTACTATAAATTTCAAAGGGTAATAATTTACGCTATTATATTACATGGTCGAACATAACATTATTGAACAGTTCCAACAAGAGCCTAATTTAAGGAGCAAGGCTTTCGGCAATTATTGTCTGTAACAGCCATGTTTAGTTCAAAAATCAACTTTGTTAGTTCCTGTGGAAATTTGAAACAGGTTTACAGTCATGCTCTCAACATCCCAAATTCCATTGGTTCGAATTGGAATTCTACATCATTAAGCTTCTTATATAAAATGAAGAAAGAGTTAGATCTTTCAGTCTGCTACGTTTTACTTTGAGTCTATTAATAATAGTTTAGAACTAACTGCTTTCTTTCTTCTATAAGGAAATGAGACAACTATATCACCATGAACACAGGATGACGAATGGAGGACTGAAAATACAATGGAAAGAATTAACAACAGAAATGTAAATCAGAGTGCCAGATTGACTAACCCCCCAGTGTATTTCTTTCTGATTTATTAGGTTAGCGGCATCTTGACCACTCCCAACAAGCGAAAATGCTTCAGCATCATCCGCGATTGAGCTAGGCTGTCCAGGAGAGACTAAAAAGGGAAGACAAAAACAATAATGAGTCTAAAGAAGAATTAGATTACATTTTTTTTGCATCAGACACCCAATATACTACACTCCAGAATAGATGAAATTTGGTTGTAATAGAAAAAGTTACCTTGGAAATCAATATATTCATTAATAATACCAAGCATCATAATCGATTGTGTCTTGTGTAGATATTCCAGCAGAAGCTCATAAGAATACTGCAGAGGAGCAACAAAACTTATTAAAAGAATGCAATATATTAACTTAAGGTGCATGGACCCATAGCCAAAAGGAGACAGACTAACTTGCAATCCAAACAATAGACTGAAGATGTAAGCTGGTATTCTTGCAAACATACTGTGTTTATACATGTGTGATGCAACAAGGTTGTTCAAGTTTCTAGAAAAAGCAGGAAGCAGATAAGTGAAAAGAAAAAATTTTGTCAACTGATACGGTTTCAAAAAAGATCTTCAGTATTGTACTATTGTTATACACAGGATACTGTATATATGTAAGCATATATTGCAGTACATTGCTGAAAAACTACTATGGCATATCATTTCCTAGCAAAAGCAGTATAGAGAAACTTGGACTTCGTTAGGTTTGTACCAAAACATGGACTACACAGGCTCTACGACTTCCATTACAGGCTCTCATACGCTCATACCCATATACCATCATTGTTAGTGATATGCCATATGTCACATCCTAATTTTATCATGTGTAAATAGAGCTAATAATATAACGGAAATGTATAATCATCGTACAATACTAAGGAGGACGCACTTGGGAGGAGTATTAAATAAAAACTCTTGGTTCAGTGTAATTGACGAAGATGAGAAGTATGATACAAACTGGATATAATCTTGAGATATAAAAGATAAATAATAACAAAGACAAGTAAATAAAGATAGATGACCTAATGGTCTATATATAATAAAATTAACTATAATATCTAATCTTTATCTTAAAATTACAGCTCTAACAATCGATATATTTATATACTAGGCGAGTACCTGTGCATAGCAACGGGATTTTATAGCGGCAAGCAGTTATAGTTGCGATATTGTAGTTATTCATTATCATCAATTATGAACTATCAACTATGAACTAACACAATAATAAAAAGAAGTTGTACTATGGTGTCTGACATAATAGAGTTTGTGGATGAATTTTAATTGGATTAAATGCAAAAAAAAAAAAAGTCTCCTCTTTTTGAATTAGAAACTACATTCAAAAAAAGGTGTCAAAAGTTGTCATGCATTTTTTTTGAAATTTTGGGTGGTAACATTGTTTTAATTATTATGTGGGAATTTAAGTTTTAAAGAGGTATTTTGGGGATTAAACAACTCATTTTTAAGTTTTTAAGTTTAAGCAAAAACATTTTTGCTTTATATGTAGTAGAGATAAAGATAAATAATATAAGGTATCCAAAAATAACTATGATATCCAATCTTTATCTTGAAATAAAACATATCTAATACATAAATAAAACATCTTTAATACTTGATAATAAACTTATATTTCCAGATCGTATCGAAGTTCTCTTGGCCAATATCATCTAGAAGCCAGATCAAGACACCTACCTCTTTTGTTCTGTGGAGTTTATAATAGACATGAACATATACTATATCTTATGCTTTATCATACAATTCTCTAAGACCTACATATTACGAACGTTTAGAACCCTGCTAAGAATATTGCAGAATTGTCCTTTCTATAAACAGAAGAGGATAGTATTGTATTAGATACAAAATTCGTTGATGTATCAAACACGGGCGGTGGCATTTCACGAGGACCAAAGAGGCCAGGGAGGGGGGAGGCGAAGTTAATAGAAGTGGATAATCAACCACTTATCTTGCAGCCTTAAGTAATTTTCATCTACAACATGAAGGCCAAAATTTTGTTCTTTAACTTATCTTATACTATAGATAGTCATAAATGAATCAATCCAGTGGCATGTTGATACAAGAAAGCATAAATTACGCTAATCATGTTACAAATATAGTAACCAAAAAATAACCTGACATATCTTTATCTTCACTTTACTCTGCCTTAAAGTATGAGCAAACTCCATCTCCTGCACACTCGTGGAAAAAGAGTTTATTAAGACAAAAGTGCAGATACTTCACAGAGATTACAGGTTCAGGGTATTAATAATTAACCTCCAGATGAGATGGAGAGAGAACGCCTTCCAATTTTGTAAGGTCACGTGAATGCATCATCTCATGATCTCCTCGAAAGGTATTAAAAAAGGTTCGAGCTGAAAATCCAAGAATCATTTTTTTAAGGTTAAATGAGAATCTCAGTTAAAATAATGATTGCATGTATGTTGTAAGTTCAAGATATAATATGCCTACCTTCTTGAAGATGACCTTTCGCTATGAGATCCATGAAACAGTGGATAAATACTGGATAGAGAACACGAAGAAGTTCATGCTGCATTATTAAAACATTAAAACAGATATTAAATTAATATCTGAAACTTGGGTGCTTACACAAAAGAAAACAAAGAGAGACACGGATCAACAATAATGTTGAAAATGAATTTAACAAAAAGAAACGCAAAACATTAAAACAACGAAAATTGTCACTCAGATTCACAATTAAGAAATAAAGAGGGTTCGGAATCCGCAAACAGTTGCCCAAGATGGATCATTCAAGAATTAATTTTATGACTTGATCGGGTTAGTACCCTATATCCAGATATTGATTCTGTCGTAGACATATGTGACTTGTCATATGGTCACTAGCACTGTGATTTAACTAACTACAGTTTGCATACATCAAAATGAACTACCTAATGTATAATAATCAACTGAGAGCTGGTTCAACTGAAATCAATTTCAAACCAAATAAGATATGAAATTCAGTATATCCGAACCTTGTACAACTCCAATGAGCTATCGGTCCACGACCTTAACTTGCTGTATCCATCATGGTACAACGCAGGGATACTTTCGGACCTGAAAAGCATAATTATTGATCAATAAGTTAACGCAAAATC
This sequence comes from Artemisia argyi, assembly GCA_030686995.1. Taxonomy (NCBI): domain Eukaryota; kingdom Viridiplantae; phylum Streptophyta; class Magnoliopsida; order Asterales; family Asteraceae; genus Artemisia; species Artemisia argyi. The sequence continues at coordinate 179,528,515 of CM060684.1, forward strand.
TACATGGAACAGGAATTAAAGTTACCACTAAAAATTGCACACACACAAACCATATATACAAAATAGCAAAAATTCAATACCGATTTAAAAGCTCAAAAGTAATATGTATGCAGTCCTACCCCTACCAAAAGGTAAAGAGACTGCACCCTGAAAGACCTTCAGCTTATAAATTGTTATGCAAAAGATTTATATAAAAGGCGCGGTTTAATCTGGAATGGATTGATTAATAGTATTCCGTATTTTTAGTGAATCTAAAATAAATCAAACTTTTGGGTTTTGCATACGCTGTAAAAAGGATTATATTATATAAGCAAATAAATACTCATAACTAGTAGCGAAGAACAATGTGATAATAGGGGATAATATATTACTGCGAAAAACTATTAATTTGCTTAGCAAGATCCGGGTCTAACTGAGAAGCATCAGTGGCGTTTTTGTTGTTCTGCTGCTCTTGTTGAAAAATCTGTTCGGTTTGCGTAAATCCCCTTTTCCTCAGATACTTAAGTATCATTTTATCATAGTCTTCTTTGTCCATCTTTGTCTTCCTTACTGAAACACATAACAAATACGCATCATCATTAAGTAAAAAATTGCGTAAATTCAACATTATGAGTTTATGACATTATGTGCAACAACTATATTTCAAAACACAACCTTAATTATCGGAATCCTATTTTATATTTTACAAAGTAAGCCGTAACTTTGGCATAACAACCAAGGTGCAAATAAACCGGAAGTGGTCACGCCAACCTCCAAAAAGAAAGGGGTCTACTCGGTTAAAGTCTACGGGGCGGTGGGCTTAAACCCCGTACCCAAAAAACATTTAAAAACACACAAAGAAATTCGACATAATGTGCACCAACTATATTAAAAGCACATCATTCATCAGAAAATTTATTCTAAAAAATGAAGTCAGTACTTAGTTAAACACGTATTTCAAAACACAAACTTAATCCTCGGTCATTTATACTACGCTAGTGTTTGGATCATATAAGGGGGTGATTGTTTCGGCTTATGGCTTATTTGATTTTGATCTTATGTTTCATAAGCTCACTTTTGTGGCTTATTTTAAATCTTTGAGGCTTATATTATAAAAAGCTTATATTTAAGCCGAAAAGTTTCAAAATAAGGCACAAAAAGTGAGCTTATGAAACATAAGCCCAAAACCAAATTAAGTCATAAGCCAACTATAAAAGCCGAAACAAGCACCCCCTAAATATGTATCATTTCGTTACCTAAAGAACGCAAATTCATAATCTTTAAGCAGAAACTAAGGGTGCTTTTAGTTGGTGAAAAATATTGCATTTTTCTAAGAAATTTTTCATGTGAAAATGAAAAATTTGAAAATCCGTTTAGTCACACCTTTTTCCAACAATTTTCAAAAAAATGAAATTATCATTTTCTAAATTTTAACTAAGAAATTGAAAAGCTCATTCTATCATTCTCACTTTTTTCTTTCTCATTTTTTTCTCAATTCCAAAAAAAACATATACACCATTCTACTCCTAATCTCTCGTGTCATCTTCCACCGCCCACCGTCGCCGCCACCGCCGCCATCGTCACCACCGTCGCAATTTGAGGTAATCTTCTTATCATTTTTGAAAAAGGAAAATATAACTCCAACTAAACGGGTTTTCAAAATTCTCAACTCATCTCTAGAGAAGAAAAATCATTCCCTTCTCAAGGAATTTAGAAACGAAAAAAGAGAAAAAATATTTCTGCAACTAAACGGCACATAAACATCTAGACAATGCCCCTAAATCCTAAACAAATAGAAACTGAAAACAACGGGTATTTCTAAAACACATATAATTTTCCAACACTCAACAATAATACCCAATCCCGCCTAAGCGAACACTTAACCGGACAAATGAACGGACACGAAATCACTGAAAAGCATAATACATAATTAAATATATATGTAAGGAATAGTAAATTAGGGCTGGAAACATAAAAACAAACACAATGGGAATAAAATTGTAAATTTGTGCAAGATTTATGTGAAATTGATTTGTAATTAAGTGTAAAGTAATCAAAATTTCGAAATTTACCTGAGTGTTGAATGAATGCTGAAATCGGTGGGTGTTTTTTAATTTTTTTTTTTTTTGGTGGGGGGGGGGGGGGGGGTTAGCGGAAGGGGGAGAAGGAAAGTGTTTAAGAGACTTTGAGATGGTGTTTGGATCGGTATTTAATAGGTGTTTCAAATTGGTCGAGAAATTAAGCTCGTGGGTTTTGAAAATAAAAGAATGGTTTGATAGGTATAGAAAATGTTTGATAGAAAAGCATGGAATGGAATGAAAAATGGAATCACAATAATAGAATCATATAGATGGATGGGGAGATAGGTGACTTTCTATCTCATTCCACCCTCTATCTCACATTCTATCTTTCGAAAAGTCATAATCAACGATATTAAATTAGTAATTTAACAAAAGGGGTGTTTCTTTTTTGCTTAATGTCCTTAATGGAAAAAAAAATTTTGATCCTGGTTGTGAAAATGTTGTTTCTTTTTAACTTTATATGATGAAAAGGAATCTTTTGGTCAAAAAATATGGTTGTTTACAACCACCTACCTCACATATTCATATGGCAGCCATCTGCCCCTCTTCTCCTCCGTAACCTCCATTCTGTCGGCTCACTCGTCATCTTCATACTGTATTTGTCCCTCACAATTGATCTTTTTCATGTGGTTCGATCTTTTGATTTTGTCGTGCTTCTCGAGTTTTTGGAAGTTTGCAATTATTGAAGTTTAATTATGGTTTGATCTTTTGATTATGAATAGTTATAGAAGAATTGATTTGAGAATAAATGAGTGAGACGTAATTTGGATGGTTTCATTTTTTTAATAAAGATATTTCTTCTCTTTTTGCACTAACAAGTTAAATTCCCAACTATTTGACTTTCTTAATTTTGATCTTTGAAATTCATTTTGAACATAGTTTCGAATTTTGATTCTTGATTTTATTTGCAACTGATTTTTTGGTTTACATATTGATTTAAATAGAAGGGCAAATAGGTCATTTAGGGTCTGTTTGGTTCAAAGTGGGGAAAGGGAAAGGGAAAAGGAAAGGAATGAGTGAGGTGGGTAATGAATACCTTACCCCCCCCCCCCCCCTAAAAAAAAATTACTCTATAATGGTTGATTACCCACTACGGGGTAATCAATACCTTTGCCCCTTACTAACCAAGCACAAACAATGAGAGATGTGGGCCCTTAATCAATCCTTTACCCATTCCCCAACCCCCCCCCCCCCCCCCCCCTTAACCCCTCACCAAGCACTCCCTCATTCAGGATGAAAAATAAACATGTATTTGCTTATATGATTCTTACTCAAAACAACTTTATTTGTCTAAACAGGATCTATATATTAAAAAAAAAAAAAAATATATATATATATATATATACCTAAAACTATGTACACAAACCAAGCAACATTTTATATGTATAGATAATCACTTTCATTCCAAAAAAATTACAAACCAATACCGATAGTAATTGCTATTTGCCAACCAAACACGCCCTTAATTTTATTTGTTTGGTATGTGGGGTTAGATTTTAAAATAGTATTTGATATCCGTAGAGAAGGGTTCAACAAAACCAATTACTACATATGGGTTTTGACGGAAAACTAATAGAAATGGTGCCACTCATGTCATTCAGGGTCCGTTTGGTTTGTTAAGGGATTTGAATTTAGATTTAGATTTGGTGTAAGTTTTAAGGAAAAAAAATATGAGAGAGAAAATATATAAATAAAGAAAACTAATTAATTTTTTATTATTATTATACCATTTATATATTTTCTCTCTAATCCATGGGTCCACACTTTTTGAACCAAATAAACTTTTTGGTCAATGAGTCGATGCCAACAATATAAATACCATCAAACAAATGGCTCATCAATATTTTTATAGAGTAAATTGCATTTTTGGTCCTTAAGGTTTGGCCAAATTGCAGGTTTGGTCCCTAAAGTTTCAAAGTGCAACGGTAGTTCTCATTTTGAAGTTTTTGCTGCATGTTTAGTCCCTGATCAACATTAAATGACTAAATTACCCTCACCTTCTTCTTTTTCTATTTTATTTTCAGTTTTCTTACATGAATGGTCCCTGTGTTGTGCCGGGTTTTCCAAATTTAATCATTTTTTTTCTTTTCCTTTTCTTTTCTTTTTTGTTTTTCTTTTATTTATTTATCTATTAATATTAGTATTAATTTTTTAATTCAAAAATATTCAAAGATACTCCAAAGAAATTTCGTCTGTTTTTTAAGTTTTCGTCTGTTTTTTTACATTTACATTTTCACAATTTTTTTAATTTTACGTCTTTTTTTTTTTAACGTTTTTGCCCTTCCTTAAGTTTTCGTCCACCTTTTTATGTTTTTGTAAGGTATCCTACGTTTTCTTACATAAAAAAGGGATGCATTCGTAAAAGAATGGAAAAAGGAAAAAAAAAAAAAGATGAAAACGTAAGAAAACGGTTGAAAATAGACGAAAACATTAAAAAAACGGACGAAAACGTAAGAAAACGTAAAAAAACGGATGTAAACGTAAAGAACAGACGAAAACATTAAAAAAAAACAAAGTAAAACGTAAGAAAATGAACGAAAACATTAAAAAAACGGGGTAAAACTTAAAAAAAAAGGACGAAAATGAAAAAATACAGACGAAAACATAAAAAATGGACGAAAACATACTAAAAAGCACGTAAACAGACGAAAACGTTAAAAAACATACGAAAACGTAAAAAAATATGAACGAAAACGTACAAAATGTAAGAAAAACATATAGAAACGAACGAAGGATAAAAACGGACGAAAACGTATACAAATTGATGAAAATGTACAAAAACGGATGAATATCTTTGAAAATATTTTGAACATTTTTTGAATATTTTTGGAGTATCTTTGAAAATTTTTGAATTAGAAAAATAATACTAATATTAATAGATAAATAAATAAATAAAAGAAAAAAAAAATCAGGACTAAATTTGTAATATCTGGCACATCAAAAGGACCATTCATGTAAGAAAACTAAAAAGAAATTAGATAAATAAAAAGGCGAGCGTAATTTAGTCATTTAATATTGATTAGGGACCAAACATGCAACAAAAACTTTAAAATGGAGACCACCGTTGCACTTTCGAACCTTAGAGACCAAATCTGCAATTTAGCCAAACCTTAAGGACCAAAAATGTAATTTACTCTTTTCTTTTATCTCTTTGTTTTCTACTTATAAATGTGGGACCCAACAATTTTCTTAGTAATTAAAATAAGAGTAAATTACATGGATGGTCTCTGTGGTTTGTCAAAAGTAACAACCTACGTCCCTCGAAGTTTAAAGTTGCACTGGTAGTCCCTAAGTTGGTAAACAAATATCACCACCAGTCTTTTAGTTTAACTGGTGTTAAGTAGTTACGTTATAATTTACACGTTAGCTCCTTTAGTTAAATATTGTTGCATCGTTTATCCATAATAATAACGGCTGTTTATAATTTAAAGTTTCCATATGTTGTTATCTGTTTTTACAAGTTCTCGTTCGTTTTCTTACGTTTTTATCCGTTTCCGTCCGTTTTTATACGTTTTTTACAGTTTTTATACTTTTCGTCCGTTTTTCTTACATTTTATCAATTTTTGTCTGTTTTTCTTACGTTTTTATCCGTTTTTATATGTTTTCATCCGTTTGCATACGTTTTATCTGTTTTTATACGTTTTTGTCCATTTTTTCTTAAGTTGTCAAACGTTTTTATACGTTTTCATCCATTTTTAAACGTTTTCTTGCATTTTTATCCTTTATCTTCCGTTTTTATACGTTTTGACCATTTTTATAAATTTTCATCCATTTTTCTTACATTTTCATCCATTTTTATATTTTTTCACCTGTTTTCTTACATCTTCATACGTTTTATCCGTTTTCGTCTGTTTTTATATGTTTCGTCCGTTTTCATACATTTTATCCGTTTTTATACGTTTTCGTCCGTTTTTCTTAAGTTGTCATATGCTTTTATCCGTTTTTATACATTTTCGTACATTTTCTTTTATGTTGTCATACGTTTTTATCATTTTTTATACGTTTTCGTCCGTTTTTATATGTTTTCATCCATTTTTACACATTTTCACTGTTTTTTTTTATCCGTTTTCTTACATTTTTATTCATTTCCATAGGTTATTACACTTCTTCATCTGTTTTATACGTTTTCGTCCGCTTTTATAAGTTTCCGTCCACTTTTATATGGAAGAAAAAGTATAAAAACGTATAAAAGCGTAAGAAAAACAGACGAAACGTATAAAAACGGACGGAAATTGATAAAAATGTATAAAAACGGATAATAACGTTTGACAACTTAAGAAAAAGGAAGAAAACGTATAAAACGTAAGAAAAACAGACGAAAACATATAAAAAGGGTCAAAAACGTATAAAAACAGATGAAAACGTATAAAAACATAAGAAAAGCGGATAAAAATGGACGAAAACAGATAATAACGCAAGAAAACGTATAAAAATGGACGAAAACATACAAAAACGAATAAAAACATATGAAAACTTTAAATTATAAACGGCCATTATTAATAAGTATAAACGATGCAACGATATTTAACCAAATGGGCTAACATGTAAATTATAATGGAACTAACTTAACACTAGTTAAACTAAAGGACCTGTGGTGTTATTTGTTTACCAACTTAGGGACTACCGGTGCAACTTCAAACTTCGAGGGACGAAGGTTGTTACTTTTGACAAACCACAGGGACCATCCATGTAATTTACTCTTAAAATAAATACTATATCTCAAATTGTTTATCAGTTCCAAATTTGAAAACAAACAATGATTTATGAGTCGAGTTATATTAAATACCAACTTTTCTTACATACCAAGGCACTCATCCCCACCATCCATCTACAAAAAATCAATTGTTGAGATTAAAAGCATTTTAATATTTCACTCATTTTTTATAATTTAAATATCTCTTAAACTGTTAATCGTTAAGCGAAAATAATTGCACCATCGCGAAGAGCATTTAATTATCTTTCTATAGACGGGCACTTTAATATACTTTCGACAAAAAAAAAAAAATCATTTTTTTCACCTTTTTTTTATAGCCGAAAAAATCATATGTGATATATCACATATGATATTCCATGTCACATGTGATATGTAATATCATATGTGATATTAGTGTAATATCACATGTGATATGTAATAGACTAATATCACATATGATATGTAATATCACATGTGATATATCATATATGATTTTTTCGGCAATGAAAAAAAACGTGAAAAAAATGAAAAAAAATGTCTAAAATATATCAAAGTGCCAATCTATAGAAAGATAATCAAATGCTCGTCGTAACGGTATACTTTTTTTCGCTTAATGATTAACGGTTTGAAAGATATTAATATTTGAAAAAAATGATGAAAGTGGTTTTTTAAATTATTGGGATTAATCTCATCCATTAGATCAAATAAAGATGGAGGGGTGGAGATTAGTCACTTGGTATATAAAAAAAATTTGTTCATCAAATGATCTTTCATGATTTATAATATCATTTCTTTTATCTCTCCTACTTTCTTTCAAACCATTATCAAATCCAAATCCAATTCTAATCCTTTTTATACCAAAAACGCACCCTAAGTTTATGAGTTTGATTCCCATATTTAATTATTAAACATACTAACCAAATATGTATATGGCAATGAAAGTCATTCTTCATTTCTATACCGGCAAACCAAACACCCTCTTACAATGTGCTCTCGAGTATATTTAAGGAAGAAAAATGAAAAACAAAACAAAAATTGTATTTTTAACTATCACTTAGTGAGGGAAAGAAAATGAATAGTGATCGGTTGATTTTGAAATAAGTGTTTATACTCGAAATTGGCATGAAAGTATTTACTTTTCATTTTTTTTCTTACTAAATAAAGCTTGAGAACTTAGTTAGGAAATAAGTTTTTTTTTAAAGGTAAATCATTTACTAAACTACAATATATACATTCTCACACAATGAATACAACTTCACTTTTATTATTTGTCCAAATTTAACTCACAACCGTTTGGTTAGAGACATATGAACCTGGTAAACGAACAAATAGGGGGTCTTTCCGGAAATGTGAAACAAAAGTTTTTCCCTTGCGTCTTGGTCACCATATTTGTTCGGACAATGTATGGTAACGAATTTTGTCATTGACGCGCGTTGAGGCGATTTTTTATGATTGTTTAATACATATTTTAAATAACTTTAATAAACGATGATAATTCTTTAAATGTACGTATTCGAGTAACGTTTTTTAAATATGTTTATAATAATACGTAAGTAAAAACTATTGCAATATTAGACTCATTTTAGTCGAATTTTCTAGGTCTTCAAAATTTTAAGACATAAGTAATTCAAAATTATTGCTTTCGAAAAATACAGTTATGATGAACACCCATGTATGATGAACATCTATGTATGATGAACATCTAGTATGATAAACTTTTATTGATGAACATTCAGACCATAATTGATGAACATTCAGATCATGATTTATGGATACTTATAGATTTTGTGGATATTGATGAACTTATGAGGCAAAGTATAGATGAACATTTTGTATTGATGAACTTGGATTGATGAACATAAATTAATAAACATACGAAAAAACTACAAACATTTTGTATCGATGAACGTAACAACCATTATTTTGATGAACATTACTTGATGAATCTAATAAGTTGGTTGAGCTACTGAAGACAACAACTCACAAAAAACCAAATTCATAACACTCATATCCTCAAACAACACCTTCAAACTCGGTTTATTCACAACCAAACACTCCAAATCACATTTAGTCATTTGGTGATTCTCTAACGAACTTGAAAATTGGTTTTATTTTATGAACATTGTGTGATTAACACTTACTTTGATGAACATTCCGTGATGAACACTTACTTGTTGAACACTTACGTGATGAACATTTTGCAATGAACAATTACACATTCAAAGTTTAAAACATTGTTTATCGTTGTTAAAACATCATACCTTGACTTTTTCATCAAAGATCGAAGCTTTTACCAATAATCAAAATATTTATATTCTAATTAACACCTTTAAACTCTAAAATCATAAAATTATTTCATTGAGGCATTTTATCAAACACTTTATGAGCACTTTCATAAACACTTGATTTGTTTCAAAATTATAAGAAAGAAAAAGAAAAAGATGAAACATTTGATGTTACATAATATTAATTTTAGGTTTGTTAATCAATCTTAGGCATAATAATTTATTTTGACTCATAGCTAACGAAACTCTAAATTGATGACCTTCAATTTTATGAAAATTGTTGTAAGTTGTAGCGATTGAACAAATTTATGATGAAACTAAACAAAAATCGCAACCTAATTTTGTGATTTTGAATGATTTAAAGTTGAATTGGGGTAGGCAACGTTTGTTAGACATATGGTGAAAGAGTGAAAAAAGATAGAAGATGGAGAAAGAGAAGGAAAAAAGGAATCACACGTGTTGGTTTTAAAGGATTTTTTAGACTTTGCATAAGTGAGTGTTTACTGATGAGGCGAAAAGTGTACAGCTTTTAAGGGGTCATTTAAGCCCGAATTCGTGATTATTTGATCAATTATTGCCCTAAATCGTTCCTTTTGTCATTTTAGGTACTTTTGAAGAGAAATCTGGAAAATGAAGCATTTTGGACGTTTTGGAGCATAAAAGTGAAGAAAACGGCAAAGTCTCAAATTCCTTGCTGGGAATAGTACCTGATGACGTCAAGACATTATACATGACGGCGTCAAGAGTGACAAAAGAGGTGGACGTGGAACTTATAACGTGACGCCCCAGAACATTTTCTTTGTTAATGGCCTGACGGCGTCACCAAGGCCGTCAGGGTCCAAATACTAGTGACGGCACAGAGCTTATTTCTATATGACGACGTCAGAAGTGGATCTAGGCAATACGAATTTCAACTTGGCGGCGAGTTGACGGCGTCAGAGGCTAATACATGACGCCGTCAGCATGCTTAGTCTATATATATTTTTCCAAATTTTCATTGTAAAGTGTGGAACAAGTTGTGAAATATCACACACAAACCCTAGGTTGAATTTCCTGCATATTGAAGGGGTTTCAAACCCTTCTTTCTTCCATATTTTAATAAAGATAAGTTCTCCAATAATCATTCAATATGTCTATGTATTGTTTGATTCTATCTTATGTTTTTCTTTCTTTTAACATGTTAGGCTAGGCTTTTATTATGTTTGCTTAGATGTAGTGAAACCTAGATGTTGATTATTGTTTGATTGTTTGTCTATAATTGTTACGGATGATTGTATTCGATGTTAGGCTTAAGAAAACTGGCAGACTTCCATTGGTAACTTGCTTGAACGTCTTAAGAAACATGATCGGAGGTGTACTACGATTTTTGGTTGTATTTAATGCATAAGTGAATTCTAATGATCCCATGTTAGGAGCTTTTAATCGGCTCGACATAGGAGTGAAGTAGGATCTTATAGAGTTAGGGAATATTGTACACGGCCCTACGACTAGTATTAAGGAATATAACCCGTCATCCATGCAATTGTAACAAGATAATCAACCGGTAAAAGATATTTTGGGAGTAATGAGATATAAGTAAACACAACTTTTCTCATTATTGTTTCCACCACATTAGTAAATTAGTTTAATTTTCATTTCTTTTATTTTATTTTGATTGCATTTGTAGTTAATTGGGTTAGTTGGCTAGCAACTAATTCCGCCCACTCCTTCAAAACCCGATATTTTACTTGCTTTCATAAAATATAAAAAATACAAAAAGAATCATCCCTCACCTCTAGATCTAGTTTAGTAGGCTTTATAATCCTAGCGACACTATTCCTGAGTTGAACGATCAATCCCCCGGTACTTGTCACTATACTATACTACAACGATGAGGTACACTGCTTGGTGGAGGTTGTAAGCTTCTCGAGATCCCTTGAGAGGTAAAACCTGTTGCGAGGGCGCAATTCCCACGTATCAAGTTTTTGGCGCCGCAGCCGGGGAATAGTTATTGTCTAGGTTAGAATTTCTTTTTATTAGATCTACTTGCTAGATTCCTTTCTAGTAAGGTTTTATTTTTATTTTTAGCTTTTTTATAGTCTATCTTATTTCTTAGTTCCTTTGTTCGTAACTTTTACCATCCGACATCATGGAAGGTGGTAATATCTTTGATCCCCTCAACCCACCACAACAAAACCACCCACAAAACCCACCACTAGCAAACCAACCTCCTAGACCCCGAACTTTAGGAGAGTATTCCCGTCCTAGCCACCAAGGCTATCAAAACACCATTGAGCTCACTCAAGGAGCCAATGTGTCCCCCTTGCGATCCGACACCATCCGGTTGGTGCAAAGCGGATGTGCATTCCATGGACTTCGCTCCGAAGATCCTAATCAACATCTCAAGGATTTTCTAAAAATCGTAGATTCCATAGACCTTGATGTTGCAACTAGAGAGTCGACCCGATTACGTCTATTCCAATTCTCTCTACGTGACCAAGCTAGTTAATGGCTTGAACGTTTACCCGCGGGATCCATCACCTCATGGGATGATCTCACTTCTCGTTTCCTTGCTCAATTTTTCCCACCTGGAGAACTACCAAGCTTAGAAATGATATCTTGATGTTCCAACAACGTCAAGGCGAAACTCTATATGAAGCATGGACTCGTTTCAAGGACTTACTCCAAAAAGTCCCTCATCATGGCATAGATCTTTGGCTCCAAGTCCAAATCTTCTATGACCATATCGATCTCTCCACAAGGCGGACCATTGACCAATCGGCCGGAGGCAAGCTACGTGATCTAAGTACAGAAGAATCATGGGAACTCATAGAAGATCTTGCTCTCTATGACAACGAAAGTTTGAATGATCCCCGTGATTTGAATAAAACGGTCAAGGCAATATCCTTGCCTTCGAACAATTCTAGCACTCCCGACCGTAGGATCTTGGAACTTGAGGACCAAGTCAAGTTTCTCATGAAATCCTACGAAGCTCCTAAGCCTTCAAACCAAGTGAACAAAATCACTTCTTCATGCAAATTATGTAGTGGTCCCCATGACACTTGTGATTGAGTGGAACTCCCCGGACAAGCTTTTGCGGATTACGCATCCTCGCGTACCGACGAAGCGGGAGACAAGTGGTACACTTTCAAACCCGAGCCAAACCCTTACGGTGATTCCTACAACCCTTCTTGGAAAAATCACCCGAACCTTAGGTGGAAATAAAACCAAAACATGGCCCAAAACAATTTTTCCAATCCACCTAGTCGTTACTAACCAGACGATCCGCCCTCTAACCGTACTTTCAACAACAATCCTTCCAATAACTATGGTAGTACCAATAATCTTGAAGGATTGATGTCCAAGTTTATGGCATCTCAAGAAACTCGCATATCTAAGTTTGAAGCCGATTTCAAACAAAAGCAAAGTGAGATGACCAATAAAATTGACACATTGTTGAAAGTTCTAAATGACCGAGAAATGGGAGCACTCCCAAGCGACACGGTTAAGAACCCGAAACTAAACGTTAATGCCATATCATCGGTTTCGTCACCTACTTCCTGTCCACAATACTATTCGGTCAAAGCAATGAGCACGTGTTTCATGCAAACCTAAATTCTTCAAAAGGACCAATTGAATAAAACATCTGATATTAAACCGGTTAATAACATAGTTAAAACACCTCCTACACAAGACCTTGACGATGAATTCAAGGAGCTCCACCTTGAACGCCCCGTCATTGATGTCTTAGCCCGTGCCCCCTACTATAGTGCCCTCCTAGAAAAATATGAGAAACTTAAATTGGGTAAAAATGGGACCACCTTCGTTCAAAACAAGTTGCCTAAGAAGCTTGATGATCAGGGTATATTTGTTTTGCCTTTTAAGATAGGAAAATCCGATGCTTTCGACACACTAGCCGACTTAGGATCGAGCCTCAACTTGATTCCCTTATCCCTTTTCACCACTCTTAAGCTAGGAAAGTTAGAGGAGACGAAAGTAATAATTGGTCTAGCGGATGGAAATGTTGCCTACCCGGTTGGAATGATCAAGGATGTAGTAGTTCACGTAGGAAGATTGGCTATCTTAGCGGATTTTCATGTCCTAGATATGGTTAGTGATACTACTTGCCCATTGTTAGTAGGAAGAGGATTTTTAGCAACCGCTAGTGCCATGATAGATTGTAAGGAGTCTAAGATAGCGGTAGGAGATGGTGAGACTTGGTCGGTTTATGATGTTAAGAAGCATAGCTACGATTGTGAGGACGAACCGACACCACATTGGGTAGAGATGAATAGGAGACCATCTAGATATGGACCTTGGATAGAAAGGAACTTTATAGGACCTCAACGCCCATTCTATCTAGAAAAATATTTCATTGATAAGACACATTCGGTGAAACAACTCATAGCTAGAGATGAGGAACTAAACCCTTTTGAGGATCCCCTAGTCTTTAGGAAAATGATTGAGTTCTTAAGCGTAATGCCTATCAACCTAGAGATTAACAAGTGGAAAAGGGAAGGGGATAAGTGTAAATGGAATTGGGATAAGCCACCTAAGGAAGGTGACAGATCATGGCATATGAAGATGATTCTATATGATCCGGATGGAGAAAAGTTTGAGAAGTCATACCGTACCAAGAAAACTGATAGGAAATTGAAACCTAAGTTTGATCCCAAGGACGTCCTCGACGAGGAGCTCACACATATAGGATATCCCATGACCTTGAGTCTAGCTACAAAACTCGTTAATAAAGAAAGCGCTTCTTGGGAGGCAACCCACGCTTTTTGTGATATTTTTTATTTGTTTGATTTTATTTGTTTCCGTATGCATGTTTTATTTTTATTGTTGGTAGATCATGTTTCAAACTAAATTGTGAAAATGCTTTATTTTGTTGTTTAACTTCGTCTTAACTTCATATAAAGGTATTTTGCAAAAGCTAAGTGTAAGGGGAAACCCAAACTTGTTTATAAGAACAAAAATGATCATGATTCGCCACAATATTAAATGAGCATGTATATTAGTAATTGTTAGAGTCAAATGCTTGTATCGAGTCATAATGATGTTTTGCAGGATTTTCCAGGAAATAAGGCATAAGTTTTTTCCAGAAATTTTCCGGAAACTTAACATAAGATTTTTCCAGGAACATTCTGACGGCGTCAGGAGTTACAACCTGACGACGTCAGGTACCAAAATTCTGAAAAATTTTGCGAGTTTTGTTTATACCGGAGTCTTAAAGTTTTTGTTAATTCTTTAGTTTTATAAACTCCAGGAAATCTGCAAACATTCATTCCACAAGCATTATATCTTAAATTGCTTTCTAGGATTTGTTAGTATATATATATGTGGAAAACTAGAAGGGAGGTTGAATAGTTTACCGTTTAAAATCTTTTTAACTTGTTTAATTATCTTTTGAAACTTTCCGTTTAATCAAATATATATACACAAACACAATATATAACATGCAAGTATAAAGAAATAAATGATCAAACCACAACACGAGTATTTATCGTGGTTCGGCTACAGGGACTCTTTTTCCTTGCCCTACGTCCACGCCCCGAGTATCCAACTCGAGAGTTTCTTTCACTAGTCAACAAGCTCCTTTCACCGGCGGAGAAAACCTTACACGTCGCTTATACACGTTTACCGACACTAAGCTAGATGTCGAGTTCTTTTACAAGGGTACAACAACTCCCGTTAGTTCTTTTACAAAGGTACAACAACTCCCGTCACACTTTGTATTTTGAGGACTAAAATACTAACCGACCACTACTGAAAATACACAATCAAATGAAGTGTAAACTACACAAGTCTACACAATGCTAAGCTATCAAGTCTTGCAACGTTGTGTTGAATACTTGTAACTTTTTATGAACTCGTGAACTTCTTTGCTACAAAAAGAAACTTCACATATGAAATGAGATGTTAAAGGGTTAGATGAAAGAATAAATGAATGTGTGTGAAAATATGATGTAGAGTGATTAGCCAAAATTCAAACATATGGCTTGGTATTTATAGCAAAACCTTCTGCAGGTCTGGCGGATACGGTGGAACCCTCAGATGGGTTCCGCCCGTGTACCCCCAGGGTTCCGCCAGGCTTGCAGTTGGTTTTGCAATAAATCATACAAACCAAACAAGGTCACATCTCATAAAAGCTAGTCAAACACAAACTTGTGCAAGAAGACTTATAGTTAGTCAAACACACTTTCTTTCCATAAATGTATATTGACAAACTTATCATAAATGTGATGTGACATTTCTATTTTAAGAAATAAAAAGTGTTGTGTTTTATGTGAAATGTAAAATATAGCAAATGTCTAATTATGCAAGTCTTAAAACTAAGATTATGATTTACTTAGAAACTAAAGTTTACATTTTGTTGTTAACAAAACTTAGCAAAGATCGTAAAATATAAATAACATTTTTAGGCGATATTTGTATTAACAATCTCCCCCTTTTTGTTGATGACAAAACATAAACTTTGTTTTTAAGTAACTCACAAAATTTTAGTGTTTAAGACTTAAAAAAATTTATATTAAACTTGTTTTACTTAAGTGATGAAAATCATTTTAAGTTTAAAGGTTTAATATATGTTTCTCCCCCTTTTTGTTGAAACAAAAAGTAGAGTAGCGAGGCAGAATAATGCACGTGCTCCCCCTTGGACGATACTCCCCCTAAAAGGAGTGCCAAGATGTAACACCCCCAAAAGTACCGCAGCGGAAGACTGTGTCATAGGGGTGCTACTTCATAATACAAAGTACAAGTTATAGAAAACGAACTCTAAATGAGACGTTTTGAAAAGTTACCATTCGATTAATGAATTCAAAGTTACAAACATGAGATTCCAAAGTATGATACATAAATGTATACAATTGTTTTGAATGGTAATTGATAAAAGCGTAAGTCTTCAGAGTATGCAGCTTGACTCTAAGTTCCATGCACTAGCTATCGCCTTACTAACCTGAGATAAACATGCTAAAGTGTCAACACAATGGTTGGTGAGTTCATAGAGTTTGTCTTAAAACAGTTGAAAAAGCCTCAAAAGAATGTTCACACAGCAAAGGCATTGAGAATCCACTCAGTTGCAAGTCCCGCCATAAGAGACTTGTAACCTGTGTGTTCACAACCCACTGCTACAATATAGTATGATTAAGACATGTATAAGTTCATCAAAACAATTAAGCAATTGGTAGTGAGTCTCTACTTCATCTCCGAAGACCTCACTTGGGAGCCAATTCCCAAAGAAAACTGGGAGCCACTTCCCAAAGAAAACTGGGAGCCACTTCCCAAAGATAAAGGATTACTGGGAGCCACTTCCCAAAGATAAAAGACAGTCATGTATGTATGAAATCAAGTATAATGCCATCAAGTATAAGACAATCAAGTATAAAACAATCAAGTATAAATGTTTTGAGTATTTGTACAAGTAAGCAAGTAGTTGAGCATGTATCCCCCCCAAGAGTTAAAACAAGTACGAAAAGAGTAGGGGCTATGACTCACCTTAAGTCTATGTAATGAGAAATGAAAGTGGTAGTCGAATCGCGTAAGTCTCTAAGAGCAGCCTATAATAGAATGTTGCGACTTAGGTTTGGAGTAATGTCTAAGGATACGAAGAATTGCCAATATATGTCTTGCATAATGTTCATGATGTAGTACTTAGTATATAGTGTAAGTCCTTGAATATAAGTCGTTTATGAAACATGTATAGTTTGTACATCTCTTACTACCGTTCGGGCCGACATAATTCAGAAGTCATGGAGTAAACGTTCGAGGAGCCAGGACACTTTAATTCGTAAATCCACAACTCGTCTCGACGGCTTACTTAATGAACTCCTCACATGAGGCTCCCTACTATTGTAGTATTTGATAACATATATATATAAGCTTTTTGATCTTTAAAAGTTATATGGTCTTTAGCCGTGGCTTTGCCGTGACTTTGGTCATGTTACCATGGTCTTGAGACTCAACCTTGGCTTTAGCCATGGTTGTGGTCTCGGCTTTAGGTCATTAGACCTTTTGGTCTTAGTAAAACATAACTATTATATAGTTACTTGGTACTTAAAACGGGCTGTTAAGAATTTGAAGAAATATCTCACTCGTAAAGGGTTTTCAGGGCTCGAGCTTCTTTATTCCTGAACGAAAACGTCGTTCCGGACAACTTTCGTGTTTTAACTTTTTGATGAATCGGACCAGAAGTGGGACTTTCAAATTGGCAGAATGCAAACAGTAGGGTTTAGGCAGTTTCGGCGTTTTGGTTTCGCTAACTTCAAATGGTCATAACTTTTGACTCGTGTACTCGTTTTGGGTGATTCAAATTGCTATGTTTTCCTTGTTAAGTCCTCTTTAACAGTAAGTAAGTGTCAAATATCAAAGTTATACTATTGTGGTCGTGGTTTTCCATAAAAATCACTAGTTTGCTTGTTTACTTGTCATAAGTTAACATATGTATACCAATACTTGTTTTATCCATTTTTAAACATCATGAACACAATACAAAGACCATATATAGCATGAAAGAAACATAATAAGCATGAAATGATATTGAGCAAGAAAGTGTATAAGGGTTTGCTTACAACTTTTGGCTTTCTAAAGAAAGGAAGTCAAGTATAGAACTAGGACACTAAAACTAAGCTTGTAAACCCTTCACCATAACTCTTGTAACCCTTGCTAGCCTTGATCTAACCCTTATGAAAACCATTTAACTTCAGCCCTAGTAACCTTGTGTAGCTCCTAATTCAACCATGGAATCACCAAACAAACTTAAGAACTAGGTAGAGAATACTAAGACCTTGAACTTGTATGTGTAACTTATAGTTTGAAGATCAAAGGATCATGGTGCTAGAGATTAATGGTGTGGCGTTTTTATGATGAAAAGATGAAGGTATGAGCTTGCTTTTATAGCATGAAGAGGAGGTTAGGAAGGTGTCTAGGAAGGTTCATTGAGGAGGTTACTTTGGTAGGCTAGATGTTATCAATTTTGCTTCCTAAAGACACTTGTAACCATCCTAGAGATCAATGGTTAAAATTTAACCACACATGGTGACTCTCCCCCCCCCTAAGTCAGTTTGTATATGGATAGGGTGACTAGATGAGTAGTCATGGTCTTTGGATGATAATATCCTAAGTATGTAGCTAGTTTTGACTCCGTAAATCGCTAACCGTAAGTTTTTAAGTCACGAAACGTAAAACCGGGTATCCTAAAAATATGAAACTTGAAAGTATGGTCAAACATGTCAATATACTCCATAATAAAATATAAAATGAGTGGTAGGTTCTATCGGGTGCTAAAACCCTGCTAAAAACTGGAAACACGGGTCTAAAACGCGTAATTCGCGTAAAACGCTGAACTGAAAAACGTAAAATTCCGAAACTTTTGGAATTGTCCTAAAATGAGAGAAAATCATATTTCTATTGTTTATAATGTTTTATGGATATATCGGGATGCTGGAAGGACGTTTAAACCTAAAAGTAAATCTCGGACACGGCTTTGTGATTTTTGCAGAAATGATCCGACGAGCGTCAAACTCTCGGATTATCGTTAAAATAGTTTAACTTACGAGAATATGAAATAAAAATTTCTGAGATGAATAGTGAAAAGTGAATAGTAAAATGTGAATAGTAAAAGTGAATAGTGAAATTTTCGGGAATAAAAGTTAACCTGAAATTGCGAATTGTTACACAAGATGGGAAACATGAATTTTGATCCTACAAAAAAATGGTTAGTTGGTGATATATATAATCAAGCTTGTAGTTACCACACATAATGCAACCACAATGACAACTCAAAAATGATCAACCAACAATGCAAGTATGTAAGTAGTAAAAGATATCATTTCAAGTAAAGTTTGACTTGTAAAAGTCAATGACAAGAAATGAAAATGATCCTCCTACTTCTAAAAAAATTAAAAATAACCAAGAAATAAAAGAAAAATCAAATCCTACTTTCCTAAATGGGGCAAAAGGCCTCCAAATGTTGTCTAGGATTTGTTTGGGTGGGAAAGAGCATCCAAACGTTCTATGACATGTTGGAATGCAAAACGGGTTTCGTCTTGAAATTGGTGAAGCAACAATTTGATGCTTTCACCCATTTTCAACATTTGCTCACAATGTGAGCAAACATGGGGATGAGTGGGTGGAAATGGGTTGGTTTTGGGTTCTTGGTTTGAGGATGGGTTGGTTTTTGGTTCTTGGGTGGAGGATGGGTTTGGTATAGAGTCAAACAAGGTGGTTTGAAATTCCATTGCTTGATGGAGGTGATTCTCGACCATGCTTTGAATTTCCTCATAGGAAGGAAAGAAAGACTCAAAGGTTTGGGCTTGAGAATGTGGTGGAGTTGGGTGATCATGGTTTTCAAAGTTTGGTTCTCCATAAAGAGGACCATGGATGTCATGGTAGATAGGGTGAAACAACAATGGTTTGGGTTGGTGGTACTCTTGTTGTGGTAGTTGGTTGTGGTTAAAATACTCATTTTGGTTAAGAAATGACGTTGGTGTTTCATTTGTAAAAGGTGGTGGTTGTGTTGGTCTTGGTGGAAGATCATTGAGATCTTGGACAAAAGGATGTGGTGATGTTGGAGGAGACCCAAATAACTCCATAGGTTCAATTTTAGGTAATGGTGATGGTGATGAAGTTTTGGATGGTTGGGTTGGAGCACTTGGTGGAGTTGGGTCAAAGGGAAATTTTGTTAGTGGTGGAGTGGTGAGCTCATTGGGTTCATTGGGTGATGGAGATGGAGATGCAAGGTTGTTCATTTTTGATTGGTGTGGTGAATTCATCCGAGGATGAGGAGCTTATGTTGATGGATTGGTTAGACCAAAGTGGTTTGACACTTATCCGGGCGGTTTTCTGAACGGGTCTTGATGGTTGAGAGGTGATAGTTGACTTAGTCATTGTTAAAATGGTTTAAAGATCAGAGATTGTGATGGGGAAGGTGTGATTTGATAGTGTTCTAAGATGGTTCAATTTATAGTGATGAAGAAGTATGGGAAGGAGTGTTTGGATTTGATGTCTAGCCATACAAAAATGGAGGTTCCTATGATTTGGAAGACTAGTGTGGGTTGTCAAATCATGGAAGTCAATCCAATGAAAATGGTGAAGTAAGAAGACAAAGATTTGCACTAAATGCTTAGTAGTTATGGCAAATTGGTTGAAGGTATATGTCTTAGGGATTTCAAGGAACCTTTGGAAGGGTTCATTCCTTTATGTGTGAAGGTTCATTGTGGTGGTTATGGCTAGTTTTGAAATTTGGCGGGAAATGGTTTTCTTTGAGTTGTAAGGAATGTGAACTACCCTATTGTGCTTAACAAATTGCAGGAAATTGGTTTCTATCTAAAAGGATGGTTTGTTGTTGAGTGGATGTTGCAATGTCGAAAGCTAAAAAAAAAATTGCAGGAAAACTGGCGGAACCCTCAGATTACACAGGCGGAACCCGAGTGAGGGTTCCGTCGGATCCGTTGGGCCATTTCTGGGTTGCCCAGAAAATACACTGGCGGAACCCATTATAGGGTGCCTCTAGATCCGCCAGGCCTGAAAAAGTAGGCAGTCCGCGATTTTGACCCGCGAGACGATTTTCAAATTTCTTGAAAACTCCTAAAACCAAAAATATAATTCATATATGGTTAGGAAATGCAAAAAATAGACATGTAAACACGCATACCATTGGACTTTAACCGGGGGCTAGCGAATTTCACTATACTTAGTGAAAATTTCATAATCATGAAAATTTGACAACATGGCAAATGTTGTCATCCTGCATCTTAGTTAGTTCAAACATGTTCCAAATTGTATCAAATATCGTACCAACACACAAATACATAACACATATTGTTTGAAACGACCAAATTGTTCAAATAGCACCTTGTGCCAAACACTCCTACACACCCGCTGTCATTGACGGTCCACCTTCTTTTTGAGCTTTCCAAGGAATCTCCCAAGATTCTTGAACATCCCCTTTGTTTGCTTGAACTCCGCCGACTCATTCGGAATATCCGGAAGTTGGGAAAGGTATTCTAGAGGTGGGAGCCTAGAGTTGGGCAAAGTGTCATCTTCACTCATTGAGGATGATGATGAGGAGGTAGGAGGATGAGGACGTTTTCCTTGGGCTTTGTAAACTCTCTTATCACTTAGTGGGACAAAGGTGTGTGGAATGAGAGAGTAGTCAAGGCGAAGACTGTTAGGAGTTGGTGGAATGGGAGAGATGAACCTAAAGAGACGGGTCAAGAGCATTCCATACGGCATACTCGTTGTGCCATGCACGGGAATGTTGGCCATTCTCTTGGCAATGTAGTAGGCAAGGTTGAAGGGTTGCCTAACGGACAAGGAGTAGAACATGTAGCAAAGGCAAAGATTTATATGATCTCGGTTTCCAATGGTGTTAATGACATTGGCTCTAAGTACTTCCTCCCATTTCTTGAATTGGGGCTTGAGTTCATTAAGTTCCATTCCATATGGGTCCTTATCTACCTCATTTCCCGAACGGGTTCTCCTAGTGTTGGTTGTCCTAATGAAGAGGTGGTCACGAAGTTCATCTTTGGACACAAGAGGGGTGTCATAGGGATAGATGCGGTCAAAGAGTGTGTCAAGAGTTGAGAGGGAGTGCAAGTCGGAGTAGATGCAAGTACCATGGTTTGGGACACCTAGGATTTGAGCAAACTCCTCGAGAGTGAAGGAGTATTGATGACTACTAGCCCTAAAGTTAATAGACATGCGACCATACTCATCCGTGGAGAGAGTGACGGATGCATAGAATTCTAAAATAAACCTAGGACAAATAGGCTCATCGATTTCTAAGAGACACTCAAAGTTGATTGTGGCAAATTCCGTGTAGAGGTTTGTGCCTTTTAGGAAGGATAGGTCAATGGTTCTACCCTCATGGACATAACATTTTTCTAAGGCTTTGAAAACGTCGATTTGAGTTGGAGTAAGACCTTTGGTTTTGTGGTGTTTGGGTAGGTACTTAATGGTGTCCTTGTGGTCGTAGTGGGTTAGAGGAGGCATGATGATTCTTAGAAAAACAAAATTTCACATTTTAGTCTAAGTAAACGACTATTGTAATGTGGGTGTTCTAGTGTGTGCCTATATGAAAACAATGTGGAGGTGCGGTTATCTTGACTCATTTTGATGCTTCAAAAACGTTTTATAATGCAAGTTTTGTTATAAAATAAAAGATAACCCAAGCGCTCCTAGTTCAATGTAGCTTCGTTTGAATGTACCCGAAAATACATATTGGTTATGTATTCCCTTTAGCATTCAAGAGACATTATGCAAGTGATGTTTTAAACATAACGTTTTGATTTTGTATTCACAATGTGAGACGAAAAAATATTTTTCCTATTTGTGAGAAATTTTTGGAAGAATTTGACATGGGGTGTTTTAGCAAACATGTTTACACTTAGTAAGAATGCAATTCCTAACTATGGGGAACATGATTAGTTTTGTTAAACACCTAATTTCATGCATGAGTTTCTCAAGTTAATGCATAACCCCAAGTTTTTGTTTTTGTGCAAAAATAGAATTCCTAGACTCAGATCAGGATTGTAATCAAGTTTAGAATACTTACAATGATGATTGATTAGCAATGTGAATGAAAGGAAGACCAAATTTTCGTAGGTATGGATGATTGGTAAAGTGAATAGTAGCAGTTTGGAAGTGGTGGTATGAGATAATGGGTGTTTGGTTTAATGTAAACAATGAAAATGGTTCTGCAGGTCGGCGGATACGGCGGAACCTAAAAATGGGTTCCGTCCGTTGTGGCTGAGGGTTCCGCCGACCCTGCTGAGAAAAAGAGTTATGGATTTGTTTTGATTTTTGTGATTTTTGTCTAATGTCTAGAACTACAACGTAGGTTCCGTGAGTCCTAAGCCTAGCCTAAGAAGGTTAAAAGGTTCTCGTTTAAGGGGTTTTGTGAGAATGTCGGCTATGTTGTCTTCGGAAGAAACTTTCTCAATTGAGATATTTCCTTTTTGAACGTTGTCACGAAGGAAATGATGACGGATTTCAATATGTTTGGTATGAGCATGTTGAACCGGGTTTTTGCTAAGATCAATAGCTCCTTTGTTGTCACAAAGAATAGTGATGTCGTTAAGTTGAATTCCGTAGTCGACAAGAGCTTGCTTCATCCAAAGAGCTTGTTGACACGCCTTTTCGGCCGAAACATACTAGGCTTCCGTTGTTGAGATAGCAAGAGCCATTTGCTTCTTAGAGAACCATGAGGTGAGACAATGTCCAACAAAAGTACAAATACCACTTTTGCTTTTTCTATCAACATAGTCACCGGCATGATCCGAGTCGGCATACACTATGGTGTCTATTCCTGTTCCTTTGGGATACCATAAACCTTAATGTGTAGTGCCCTTAATATACCTAAAAATCCTTTTAACGGCTTCGAGATGAGTTGTCTTAGGATCTTCTTGAAAACGAGCACATAGACAAACACTAAACATAATGTCGGGTCTACTAGCCGTTAGGTAAAGTAGAGTTCCAATCATACCTCTATATTTAGTGCTATCTACGGATTCACTTTCCTTATCCTTGGTGAGTTTAGTTTCCGTGGACATGGGTGTTTTAATTGGTTTCGAATCTTCTAATCCAAATTTCTTAAGCATGTCCTTAATATATTTAGATTGGTTAAAGAAGATACCATCTTCTAGTTGTTTAATTTGGAGTCCTAGGAAAAAGTTGAGTTCTCTCATCATACTCATATCAAACTCGTCATGCATGATTTTTGAGAAATCCACACATAATTCTTTACAAGTTGATCCGAATATAATGTCATCAACATAGATTTGGACTATGATAATATGTGAATCTTTCTTCTTAGTGAAGAGAGTATTATCAACTAAGCCCATGGTATACTTATGGTCAACTAGGAAGGTTTTAAGTCGATCATACCATGCTTTTGGAGCTTGCTTAAGTCCGTAAAGAGCCTTTTTTAAGTTTGTAAACATGATTTGGTTTTTCAAAATCGATGAAGTCCGGTGGTTGAGCAACATACACTTCTTCATTTATGACTCCGTTTGGAAATGCACTTTTGACATCCATTTGAAAGAGTTTAAAATTGTGTGCACATGCATATGCAAGTAAGATTCTAATTGACTCGAGCCTAGCAACCGGAGCAAAAGTTTCATCGTAGTCAATGCCTTCTTGTTGATTATATCCTTGTGCAACTAGCCTAGCTTTGTTTCTAGACACAATTCCATTTTCATCCATTTTATTACGAAAGACCCATTTTGTTCCAATTATTGTTTGACTCTTTGGTTGAGGAACTAATGTCCATACATCATTCCTAACAAATTGGTTTAACTTTTCTTGCGTTGCAATTACCCAATACTCATCTTTAATGGCTTCATTAATGTTTTTCGGTTCAATGGTTGACACGAAACAAAAGTAGTTGCTTTCATTTTGAACTTTTGATCTTAGTGTTCTTTCGTTAATGTTGCCTATGACACCATCTAATGGATGACTTTTAGATTCTTTGACATTGACAAGTTCTTTGTTTAATAGTTCATCTTCCTTGTCATTACCTAAGATCTCTTGACTTTCTATTGCTTGGCTTTCAACTAAGTCATCATCTACCAAAGGTGATGTCTTAGAGGGAGGTGGACACTCGTCAAATGTTACGTTCAACGATTCCTCGACTCTTAAGGTTTCTTTGTTCAAAACAATGTAAGCTTTACTATTTTGTGAATATCCAAGAAATACACCTTCATAAGACTTTGGGTTAAATTTGGTGAGATAATCCTTGGTGTTAAGAATGAAGCATTTACTCCCAAACACTCTAAAGTATCCTAATGTAGGCTTTTTACCTTTATATAGTTCATAAGGAGTTTTATTCAAAAATGGTCTAATTAAGATTCGATTTAAAATGTACGTTGATGTGTCAATGGCATTACACCAAAACTTTTGTGGAATGTTTTGTTCATTAAGCATTGTTCTACTCATCTCTTGCAACGTCCGGTTTTTACGTTCTACTACACCATTAGATTGAGGGGTACGTGGAGCCGAAAAGTTATGAGTAATACCATTAATATCACAAAAGTTTTCAAATTGAAATTCATTATCAAATTCACGACCGTGATCCGTTCTAATAGGCACAATACTAGACCCTACTTGATTTTGAATTTTCTTACTTAGAATCTCAAATTTATCAAACGCTTCATTTTTACTTTTCAAAAATTTTGTCCAAGTATATCTTGAGTAATCATCGACTATGACCAAAGTGTAGAAGTTACCTCCATAACTTTGTATAGCGGATGGACCAAATAAATCCATATGCAAAAGTTCTAGACACCAAGATGTAGAAACCAAGTTTTTAGCCTTATGGCTACTATGGACTTGTTTACCGACTTTGCAAGCATCACAAAAGTGTTGGTCATATTTCAACTTAGGTAGGTTTCGAACTAAGTCTTTGGAGGAGAGGTTTTGAATTAGTCTCATGTTAGCATGTCCTAAACGTCTATGCCATAAAGTTGAAGATTCATATAATGAAGTAAGATAAAGTCTGTCTCTAGATGTTGGATCCATCTTCATGACGTATACGTTGTTCTTAAGAACACTTTTGGCTATGGTTATACCATCTTTAAGTATTTTACTTCCGTTTTCACTAAAAAGGACATTATACTTATTACGGCAAAGTTGACTAATACTAAGGAGATTAAAACCTAAGTTATCAACATGAGCTACATCATCTATAAAAAGGGAGTCATGAGAGATTGTACCTTTTCCGATGATTTTGCTCTTAGCTTTACTACCAAACGTAACATTACCTCCATCACATTTGTGATAAGTAGAGAAGAGGCTTTTATTACCCGTCATGTGCCTTGAACAACCGCTATCTTTAATCCATTCATCCGGTTTCAAACAAACTTTGAGGCACACCTATTTTACAAAAAACACTCAAACATTTGGTCCCTAATTTCTCATGGGTCCATTTTGGTTAAGCATACCATTAACTTGTTCCAAGTATGAAAGTAGAACATAAGGGTTCCATGACATGTAATTTGGAGTTTGGTAATGTCCAGGAGTGTTTTGGTTCCAAACATGTTGGTAGTTTGGTCGTGTGTTTTATTAGATCATTTTGACTAAGTCTGGTGAGTGCTTATTCACTCACTATTATTTGACCAAATACCAACCCAAAACGACTATTTGAGCTAACAAATGCCAAGAAAACACGTGTTTTTTATGTTTGTAATGTGCAGGTACGGATATTACGATAAACGAACAAAACAAAGCAAAACCGAGCACGAGAGTGGAAAAGGATTCAAAAGCCGATTCCGGAAAGCATTTTTCATATTGGAGCCTGAATTGTCAGATTTTACCCTTGAAGAATCAGAGAATAACAAGAAATACCCTTGGATTACAATTTTGAAAAGTGACAAAAACAGCCCTTGAATTATCAATATTCTACACAATTGGTCCTTGGTTGTTTATTAATACAAAAACCTGAAATAGCATTAATCCAAAGCCTGGTCCACAACTATAACCCAAGCCCATCACCTAATATTACCCGAAACCAACACCACCCTCTGGTCAACGGGTCAAAGGTCAATACTAGTCAAAACATAATAAATAACTCACACCCCGCCTAAATTTCCCCCAATTACCCCCATTTACCCAGTTCCATGAACCCTAACACTATTCACCATTCCCCCAATCCAAAAATTAACCGTAATTAAGGGTATAGATGTCAAATCAAGGGCGTTCTAGAAGGAAAAGGGAATGTCAGACGTGTCAGAGAATCTAAAGAAGCACACGGGGGACACATGGCAACCTCTGATTTGTGGAGACGCGTCATAATTCATGATCCAAGGGACCTAATCAATTGAGCAATGATGGGAAGCAATCCAAGGGCTCTGAGAGGATATAAACAAGCACAACTCACACGGATTGCCAGCTTGGCAATCCGTGAGCTCATCTCTCCCCTCCTCCTATAAATAGAGGCTCAATCAAGCCATTTAGGTGTGTAGGATTTAGGTAATGAAACTCTGTTAAAATTTCTTTTGAATTGTATTGTAGTTTAGTCAATGTAATTTTACTTGTTATTTTAATAAAAGTGCTTATTTCTTTAATACTTAGCTTATTGTTCATCTTAATTTCTTTCTTATTCTGCTTTAATGTCTTTCATAACTCTGCTTTTATTAGTTTCATTTAGCCTAAATTTCATTTACACTTATATTCTATTTTAGAAATCAAATAAAAAAATATAAAAAAATCAGAAAATAAAAAAAAAATAATAAAAAAAATATACATATTAGTTATAACAGCTCACAGTGAGTTTATTTTCTTTTTATACATTCCATTTAAGCTTTGTAGCTTATTAGTGGAAGTGATTTGAGTCAGTTAATTGTTGAATCATTTGATCATTGGGAGCAATAGTTGCTGAGGTGTTTAGATAGCTGATACAGAAGCCTTGAAATCAGCCTATCATAAAGATAGGCGACTGTGAACTCCCTCTTTTCTAGCTGAGGGAGAATTGTGGTAAAACTTTGTTCCATTTTCAGATTCTAGCATTAATAGAGATAGTGTAGTAGTAGCTATAATCTGTTTGATCTTTGAGTTTTGAGTATTGATTAGTATAAGCTTTGTTAGTATAATTGTTAGACTAGTACTGTTGTAGTAGTTGCTAGTTTGAATCTGATTTGAATTAGTTTTTGATACTGATAGTGATAACTAGTTGATAGAGATTGTGCATCTGAGTAGTACATTGAGATTTGATCATCTGTCTTCTTGCTTGTCACTAGTAGATTTTGAAGTTTGATCTCATATCTGTGTTATCTCCTTATTGTGAATCTGAGATTTATATTGGATTGTAACTTGAGTTAAATTTGGTCTGAGTTATTTCATTTCATAATCTGATTCATAATCTATCATTGAATGTGATCTGTTGTGAGTTTTGATTGAGACAGCTTCATAAGGAGTGTTTGGTTTGAGATTGTCTGCTGAGTTTAGAAGATAGTAGGTTAAGTCTGATTGCATTCATAGCTTTAATATATCAGTTGTAGTCTCAGTAGTGTATAAAATTGGTAATTAGTTTGTTAAAAGTCAACTTTAGCTTAATCTCTCATTAACTGTTACTAAAATAAGCTTCTAGGTATTATAGTTTGCATAATAGATACAATTCAGTTAAATTTAGCTTTATTAAGTTTCATTACAGCTATATATAACATAAATCAGTACTTAGGTTTAGTAGAAATTCATAAAAGTCAAATTAGTTAATATTTTCAAATAGTCAAAATAGTTGAAAGCTGAGTAATTGGACAGAACTTTGGGTTAGTTTCTAGACTTCATTGTTAATTGGAAATTCATATAGATAGTTGTTTTTGAAAATTTGCTAGTAGGGGATCATAAATCAAAAAGAAAATTTGTTTTTGAAGCTCAATAGCTTAAAGAAATTTATGCTTGAAGTTGCCTGTGTGGACTCAGTATTCCCCTGCACCACAGGTTGTGATATCTTTACTTGGTCTGATCTAGATAGGATTTAGTGTTTGGAATTCATAATTCTTGGTTGCTTTGTGATCTCTAGTTGGTAGAATTAAAGTAGACACCATTAGCTTTTCAGTAGTAGCTTATATCATCAGCTTATTCTGCCTTTGTAGTTCAATACTTGTAGCTGATTCTGATTGAGAATTTGTAGGACTGCTAGTTTAGATTTGTGCTTGTATCTTTGTTATATCTAGTGATTTGTGATACATCTGAGTAGTATAAGCTTTGTGATTGGTCATTTAGTCTTTGAATTGGTTTTTGCAACTTCTGCATAGCTTATTGTGCCATTCTCACAGCTTATTGCTTCAATTCTGAGTTTTTGTATGATTTTGAGCTTATATACTTCATTGATTGTTACATTTGAGGTTTCTACATCATATTTGATCTGTGTTCTAAGTTTCAATCAGAATTGGTCACAAGTGCTTATAAATAAGCACTTGTGATAAGCTGTTTTTGTAAGAAAAAGCACTAAATAAGCTGTTCATTTCTCCAAAATTTTATTCTGAGTTTATTTTCCTATTTTTGATTTTCTGGTAAATTTTCAGATTTTTCCTTAGCTTTTTACTATTTCTCTCAATTAATTTTGATTATTTTCTATTTTTAAATAGATTTTAATTGTCAAAAAGTCATAAAAATTCAGAAAAAGTTCAGAAAAATACAAAAATAGTTTCAGAAATTCTTTTATAGTATTTTAGTATTTTCAGATTTGAAATTTTATTTTTCCACCTTTATTTTCTATTTTTCTCTATTTTTAATTCACTTTTAATTCTAAATTTCATTTTTAATTCATAGAAAATAAAAGAAAAGTCTAAAAAAAAATATTTTTCTTTTTCTTAAAATTCTTTTTATTAGTTTTAAATTTTTAGAAAATATTTCCAAAGTCGTAGGATCATTTTTCGATATACGTTACGTTTTAATTTTTACAGTTGCGTTTCCGATTTTACGTTTTTCAATTCGGTGCATAGTAAGCTTGTAATCTTTGCATGCTTTATCATTGTTTGTGAATATTTGAATTCCTTGATTGCTATTTTCACTCTATCACTCTTTCACTATTCACTTACACTACACGATTCCCAAATCGATAATTCAAATTTTCCATTTGAGCCTTCGTTGGGAAGAACGACCCGGGAATTACTTTAACCGGTATTTCCTCGGAATATAAATATACTATAATTGACACGAATCAAAGTCCTACTCCAGATTTAGCTCTAAATTCATTTTTACTAAGTCCTACTCCAGTTTTAAAGGCATGTTTTGTTCCATTTTTATATGTGACTTTAACAAATTTTGAACGATCCGATGTGGAGGATGTTACTGCTGCAGCAGACCTGGCGGAACCTTTGGGTTCAACGGGCGTAACCCTGAATTGGGTTCCGTCTGTTCCGCGGGCTGCTGTAGCAGTTTTGTTAGTTTCTTGTGCATTCTTTTCTTGTTTCGTTTGACCCTTTGAAGTTTCTAATTTCATGAAACCTAGTCCTGTTTTATCAAATGGTGACTTTTGAAGTTTCATAATTTCATCCGCACAAGAAATGCTCTTATCGAACTTCTTAAACTTTGTGGTTTGTTTTATTAGATCATTTTGAGTAATTTTAAGTTTCTCAACTTCGAGTTTAAGCTCTTCACATGATTTGCATGATGTGTCAATACCTTTACTCTTTTCTAATCTCTTAGCTTTTTCTTTTAGCTCATAAACTTCATTTTCTAAAAACTCCTTTTTAGTTTTCAAAAACTTATTTTTGTTTATGATTTTTAAGCTCAATTCACAAAGTTTGTTATATTTTTTTTGTAAGGTGTCATCATCAATAGAAGAATAAGATGAGTCGGAGAGTACCTCATTTGAGTCGTGAGCCATGAGAGTAATATCATCATTCTTTGGCTCATTGTCATCTCCTTCATAGTCACTCCAAGCACCACCCACAAAAGCTTGTTGAGGCTTGCTCTTGGGTGGTTTTGGACATTCTCCTACGAGATGACTTGTGTCTCCACACCTATAGCATTTCCTTTCAACCTTTCCTTTCCTATCATCACGATCTTTTTGGAAGGTTTTCTTGTCATCTTTAGGTTGCCTTACAAACTTCCCTCATCTACGAAAGAACTTCTTGAAGTCTCTAACGGCCATAGCATATTCCTCATCATCACTATCCGAAGTAGATTCTTTATCATCACTTGATTGGACTCTAGCTTTCAAGGCAATGGACTTAACTTTTTCTTTCTTGCCTCTAACTAATTTCAAATCTTTTTCCATTACCATTTCATGAACTTTGAGGTTTCCAATTAGCTCGTCAAGTGACATGCTTGAAAGATCCTTGGATTCTTCAATTGCCGTCACTTTTGCTCTCCACTTCGGATGGAGTGCTCTAAGGAATTTTCTGACAAAATTCTTACTACAAAAAGATTTATCAAGTGCTTTAAGTGAAGTAATAATAGTGTTAAATCTAGCAAATGCATTATCAATAATCTCATCTTCGGGAATAACAAATTGTTCATATTGTTGAACAAGAAGATCAATTTTGTTATCCTTAACTTGTGAGTTTCCTTGATGAGTGACTATTAAAGATTGCCAAATATCTTTGGCGGTTTTACACATAAAGACTCTTTCATATTCTTTCTTAGGCAAAGCATTGTAAAGCATCATTTTAGCTTCATTATTTTTAGCAATCAATTTCTTTTGATCATCATCATTACTATTAGTAGCTATATTATCACAATCAAATGATTATATACCATAAATCTATATCTTTAGATTTCACGTAAGTTTCAAAACGGTTTTTCCAATATATAAAACCATTTGCTTCAAAAAGTGGTGGTCTTTGCATAGATTGCCCTTCTTTGTAATTTTCAAAATCCATGGATCGTTTCAAGTTTTAAAATACAATATATTTTAAAAGCTTGAGTAACGTAGCTCTTGATGCCAATTGTGGAAAACTAGAAGGGGGGTTGAATAGTTTACCGTTTAAAATCTTTTTAACTTGTTTAATTATCTTTTGAAACTTTCCGTTTAATCAAAGATATATACACAAACACAATATATAACATGCAAGTATAAAGAAAGAAATGATCAAACCACAACACGAGTATTTATCGTGGTTCGGCTACAAGGACTCTTTTTCCTTGCCCTACGTCCACGCCCCGAGTATCCAACTCGAGAGTTTCTTTCATTAGTCAACAAGCTCCTTTAACCGGCGGAGAAAACCTTACACGTCGCTTATACACGTTTACCGATACTAAGCTAGATGTCGAGTTCTTTTACAAGGGTACAACCACTCCTGTTAGTTCTTTTACAAGGGTACAACAACTCCCGTCACACTTTGTATTTTGATGACTAAAATACTAACCGATCACTACTGAAAATACACAATCAAATGAAGTGTAAACTACACAAGTCTACACAATGCTAAGCTAACAAGTCTTGCAACGTTGTGTTGAATACTTGTAACTTTTTATGAACTCGTGAACTTCTTTGCTACAAAAAGAAACTTCACATATGAAATGAGATGTTAAAGGGTTAGATGAAAGAATGAATGAATGTGTGTGAAAATATGATGTAGAGTGATTAGCCAAAATTCAAACATATGGCTTGGTATTTATAGCAATACCTTCTGCAGGTCTGGCGGATACGGCAGAACCCTCAGATGGGTTTCGCCCGTGTACCCCCAGGGTTTCGCCAGGCTTGCAGTTGGTTTTGCAATAAATCATACAAACCAAACAAGGTCACATCTCATAAAAGCTAGTCAAACACAAACTTGTGCAAGAAGACTTATGGTTAGTCAAACACACTTTCTTTCCATAAATGTATATTGACAAACTTATCATAAATGTGATGTGACATTTCTATTTTAAGAAATAAAAAGTGTTGTGTTTTATGTGAAATGTAAAATGTAGCAAATGTCTAATTATGCAAGTCTTAAAACTAAGATTATGATTTACTTAGAAACTAAAGTTTACATTTTGTTGTTAACAAAACTTAGCAAAGATCGTAAAATATAAATAACGTTTTTAGGCGATATTTGTATTAACAATATAGATTGCCGCCGATTTTACGCGAGGTTGCCTTGATTGTTTTCTCAGGTTTAATAGGTTATATATGACAAGAAGATGATTTATATTTCTGGAGGGAAGCTTTCAACGATCATTTTCTTCGAGGATGATCTGACCTTGTTTACACACTATCCACACCGAACGAATCAGGGGAGTATTTGTTTTCATTCTTTTACCTGTTTTACTTTTACAATTTTTAATTAAACATTGGGGACAATGTTCATCCTAAGTGTAAGGGGGGGTAAATGATGATACCTTATAGGATACAATTGCACTTGAGTTTGTTTGTTTGATGGTAGGTGTGTAATAAAACTAAGAGAAATACTTGTTAGTGTAATTTTAGCGCCAAATTTAAATTTTTTTACAACATTTAGGAGTGAAACTTTAGCCTTAACAAGAGTCTCATGGATAGGAGTTATATGACTAGCACAAAACCGTACCATTCAGAAAAATTTTCCACCCAAATATGTGAGGTTCGCCTTTAGATTTGATAGGAAAAGCATTTATTATTAGTGCTTATGAGTGTACCGGTAGCATTTAGATTCTAGAACTTGCGTTAGTGATACATCCCCAGACCGCTAGTGAGACTACATTCGTGTAGTAGAATTTACTACATGATAAGAGGCATTAGGATCACCCTTGTGTTTAAACCCATATCATAATTACTTGACCATTTAAGTCATATTACTTGACTAACGAAGTCAATTAATTTTTCCCACACCTTTGCGTTGTACTCATTTTTAGTACACGATACCCCAAGTACACCCCTCCGAGCCTATCTTTTCGTTACTAACTTTAAGCATTTTACTTAAAGGAAGAATTTGTTACAACCCACCCAAATGTGCAACCAAATAGCCTTAGCCTTCCTTGTATGCACTCATCTTTAGTGCATTATTGTTATATGTTTAAACCCTTAGTTAATTATCTAATTGATTACATGGTTGCTAAGTCGAGTCATACTTGTACATATTGTTTTGGGATGATTGGTACTCATGGGTAAAGTACTAGTGTTATGGAGTAATGGGGAATAACATTATATATTACCCCCATATGTACGTTAATCTTAAAAAGTTCTCCAAGTGTTTTGATTATCTTGATTCGAGTCATTAGAGTAGTTTATTGTAAAGTATGTAAAAATTCAAGTGTAAGGGGAATGTATATTCCCTATGATATATTATTTTGGATGGTAGGGTAAAAGTGTGTGTAAAAAATAAAGAAAAAAAAAATCGAAAAAAAGAAAAAGAAAAAAGAAAAAAAAATAGGAAAAGAAAAGTGAAAAAACATACGGACTACCATCCCGTTTCATTCTATGTTTGTTTTATGTTTTCGTTATTTTTGATTTACTAGCTTAAGTCGAGTCGAGTCTTGGCTTAGCAATGCCATATTGTACATGTAATTAACCGGGATGATTAACTCGTCACCAGTAAATATTGCCTTTATCCAACAAAACCGTGTTTATCCTATCCCTACACCTAACGTTATAACCCTCTAAAAGACCTCTTTGATAGTTTATCCTAGGTGCTTACGCCAAGTGGTGGAGGTTTGATCATTTACCAAGCCTATGGTAATCTATTTGCTATGACAGGTAGTGAGAGATGTTTTTCATTTCCATATTGTGATATATACTTTATTACACCCGAGAGATGTGAGTATCTAAACACTATTTGTGAGGTGCTAGTGTATGACCTCCGTGCTTGTTTTTGGTTTTTAGTGGAACGATTATTTGTTGTAATTACTTGTATTTTGATCAGAATAAAAGCGCATTTGCTTGAGGACAAGCAAATCTCAAGTGTAAGGGTATTTGATGAGGCAAAAAGTGTACCGCTTTTAAGGGGTCATTTAAGCCCGAATTCGTGATTATTTGATCAATTATTGCCCTAAATCGTTCCTTTTGTCATTTTAGGTACTTTTGAGGAGAAATCTGGAAAATGAAGCATTTTGGACGTTTTTGGAGCATAAAAGTGAAGAAAACGCCAAAGTCTCAAATTCCTTGCTGGGAACAGTACCTGACGACATCAAGACATTACACATGACGGCGTCAAGAGTGACCAAAGAGGTGGATGTGAAACTTATAACGTGACGGCGCAGAACATTTTCTTTGTTAATGGCCTGACGGCGTCACCAAGGCCATCAGGGTCCAAATACTAGTAACGGCCCAGAGCTTATTTCTACATGACGGCATCAGAAGTAGATCTAGGCAATACGAATTTCAACTTGGCGGCTAGTTGACGGCGTCAGAGGCTAATACATGACGCCGTCAGGATGCTTAGTCTATATATATTTTTCCAATTTTTCATTGTAAAGTGTGGAACAAGTTGTGGAATATCACACACAAACCCTAGGTCGAATTTCCTGCATATTGAAGGGGTTTCAAACCCTTCTTTCTTCCATGTTTTAATAAAGATAAGTTCTCCAATAATCATTCAATATGTCTATGTATTGTTTGATTATATCTTATGCTTTTCTTTCTTTTAACATGTTAGGCTAGGATTTTATTGTGTTTGCTTAGATGTAGTGAAACCTAGATGTTGATTATTGTTTGATTGTTTGTCTATAATTGTTACGGGTGAATGTATTCGATGTTAGGCTTAAGAAAACTGGCAGACTTCCATTGGTAACTTGCTTGAACGTCTTAAGAAACATGATCGGAGGTGTACTACGATTTTTGGTTGTATTTAATGCATAAGTGAATTCTAATGATCCCATGTTAGGAGCTTTTAATCGGCTCGACATAGGAGTGAAGTAGGATCTTATAGAGTTAGGGAATATTGTACACGGCCCTACGACTAGTATTAAGGAATATAATCTGTCATCCATGCAATTGTTACAAGCTAATCAACCGGTAAAAGATATCTAGGGAGTAATGAAATCTTAGTAAACACAACTTTTCTCATTATTGTTTCCACCACATTAGTAAATTAGTTTAATTTTCATTTCTTTTATTTTATTTTGATTGCATTTGTAGTTAATTGGGTTAGTTGGCTAGCAACTAATTCCACCCACTCCTTCAAAACCCGAGATTTTACTTGCTTTCATAAAATATAAAAAATACAAAAAGAATCATCCCTCACCTTTAGACCTAGTTTAGTAGGTTTTCTAATCCTAGGTACACTATTCCTGAGTTGAACGATCAATTCCCCGGTACTTGTCACTATACTATACTACAACGATGAGATACACTGCCTGGTGGGGGTTGTAAGCTTCTCGAGATCCCTTGAGAGGTAAAACCTGTTGCGAGGGCGCAATTCCCACTTATCATTTACCTAACTTTTACACGATCGTGACTCGTGTCAATATACAATGACCCAATACTTGTAATGTGTGTACATAGAGTTGTTTGTCCGTTCTTCTTACGTTTTTTCTGTTTTCATATGTTTTACTTCCGTTTTTCCACTAAACAAAAAACTCCATGTACACACATTACACGTATTTGGTCATTGTATATTGTCACGAGTCACGATCGTGTAAAAGGTACGGTAAACACCCACTTTCTGTAAAGTCTAAAAAATCCTTTAAAACCAGCATGTGTGATTCCATTTTTCCTTCTCTTTCTCCATCTTCTATCTTTTTTCACTCTTTCACCGTATGTCTAACAAACGTTTCCTACCCCAATTCAACTTTAAATTATTCAAAATCATAAAATTAGGTTGCGATTTTTGTTTAGTTTCATCATAAATTTGTTCAATCGCTACAACTTACAACAATTTTCATAAAATTATCAATTTAGAGTTTCGTTGGCTTTGAGTCAAAATAAATTATTATGCCTAAGATTGATTAACAAACCCTAAGTTAATATTATGTAACATCAAATGTTTCATCTTTTTCTTTATTTTTTTTATAATTTTGAAACAAATCAAATGTTTATAAAAGTGCTCATAAAGTGTTTGATAAAATGCCTCAATGAAATAATTTTATGATTTTAGAGTTTAAAGGTGTTAATTAGAATATAAATATTCTGATTATTGGTAAAAGCTTCGATCTTTGATGAAAAAGTCAAGGTATGATGTTTTAACAACGATAAACATTGTTTTAAACTTTGAATGTGCAATTATTCGTTGCAAAATGTTTATCACGTAAGTGTTCAACAAGTGTTCATCACGAAATGTTCATCAAAGTAAGTGTTAATCACATAATGTTCATAAAATAAAACCAATTTTCAAGTTCATTAGAGAATCATCAGATGACTAAATATGATTTGGAGTGTTTGGTTGTGAATAAACCGAGTTTGAAGGTGTTGTTTGAGGATATGAGTGTTATGAATTTGGTTTTTTGTGAGTTGTTGTCTTCAGTAGCTCAACCAACCTATTAGGTTCATCAAGTAATGTTCATCAAAATAATGGTTGTTATATTCATCGATACAAAATGTTTGTAGTTTTTTTCGTATGTTTACTAATTTATGTTCATCAATCCAAGTTCATCAATACTTTGTCTCATAAGTTCATCAATATCCACAAAATCTATAAGTATCCCTAAATCATGATCTAAATGTTCATCAATTATGGTCTGAATGTTCATCAATAAAAGTTTATCATACTAGATGTTCATCATACATGGGTGTTCATCATAACTGTATTTATCGAAAGCAATAATTTTGAATTACTTATGTCTTAAAATTTTGAAGGCCTAGAAAATTCGACTAAAATGAGTCTAATATTGCAATAGTTTTTACTTACGTATTATTATAAACATATTTAAAAAACGTTACTCTTATACGTACATTTAAATAATTATCATCGTTTATTAAAGTTATTTAAAATATGTATTAAACAATCATAAAAAATCGCCGCAACGCGCGTCAATGACAAAATTCGTTACCATACATTGTCCAAACAAATATGGTGACCAAGACGCAAGGGAAAAACTTTTGTTTCACATTTCCGGAAAGACCCCCTATTTGTTCGTTTACCAGGTTCATATGTCTCTAACCAAACGATTGTGAGTTAAATTTGGACAAATAATAAAAGTGGAGTTATATCCATTGTGTGAGAATGTATATATTGTAGTTGAGTAAATGAGTTACCTTTAAAAAAAACTTATTTCCTAACTCAGTTCTCAAGCTTTTTCTAGTTAGAAAAAAAAAAGAAAAAAAAAATATTTTCATGCCAATTTTGAGCGTAAACACTTATTTCAAAATCAACCGATCACTATTCTTTTTCAGTTGTATTCATTTTCTTTCCCTCACTAAGTGATAGTTAGGAATACAATTTTTGAGTTGTTTTTTTTTTTTTTTTTTTTTTTTTTTTTTTTTCATTTTTCTTCCTTAAATATACTCGAGAGCACATTGTAAGAGGGTGTTTGGTTTGCTGGTATAGAAATGAAGAATGACTTTCATTGCCATATACATATTTGGTTAGTATGTTTAATAATTAAATATGGGAATCAAACTCATAAACTTAGGGTGCGTTTTTGGTATGAAAAAGGATTAGAATCGGATTTGGATTTGATAATAGTTTGAAAGAAAAGTAGGAGAGATAAAAGAAATGATGATAGTATATGTAACACCCCCATTTTTCACTGATCGCAGCGGATAAAGTGTTTGAGGTATTACTTCATAGAATCACAGATACAGTAATAGAAAACGACTCGAAAAGAGACGTTTTGGAAATTTAGTTATCATTCATAATTATCAGAGTTTTAATTATAAAATATATACTTTTATTTTTGATGAGGTCCCAAAAATCTAAGAGTTAGGTTGTGTTTGAATGATAACCATGAAAAGTCCTCCGAGTTCAGTACCTCCTTCTGCCATGGATCCATAGAAGTAGTATACATAGAATACATGCTTAAAAATTCAACACTAGGTGTTGAGTGAGAATCATAGGTTTAGGGGTTAGTGAATACAAGTTCC
Source organism: Artemisia argyi (assembly GCA_030686995.1). Taxonomy (NCBI): domain Eukaryota; kingdom Viridiplantae; phylum Streptophyta; class Magnoliopsida; order Asterales; family Asteraceae; genus Artemisia; species Artemisia argyi. Next base: position 179,566,894 of record CM060684.1, read on the forward strand.
ATGGGTTCAGTTGTTACACCCATCTAGGAAAATGCAAGTTTTGTGATAATTGTGATGCATGCACAATTATCAGGAGTTTAGTATGTTGCACTAAGCTCATGAATCACACCTTAACGATCTGGGTCATGTGGGCTGCAGACCCAAATGAGGGGATGGAAGGATAACTTGCCAAAGTTATACCTTGAGTGGATTCACATATAGTACTTATTGGTACCACCTAATGGGGTGTTAATACCAACGGGAGTTGTCAAACTCCAATAGATCTATCAACTATATTCGCGTTCGCGTGGGTAAAATATCCCAAACGATTAGATTAATGAATTTTGGTTATGTAGTGGTGGCTATTAGTTTACTCGTGCAAACAACCAAAGAAAAAGACTTGCATTCGGTTTTAAGTAAAGCATTTAGCATGTATCCCCCTTACAGGGTTTATAAAGCATTTAGAGTGAAAGCATTTTAAAAAGTATGACGCTATGAAAACTCACGAAATTTAAAAAGTATGAGGCTATGAACTCACCTGGGTTTAGAGTAATCTAAGTGATGCAAATAGTGACTCGGAAACTAGACCGCCTTACTTACGTATCCTAGTGTGTTGTTGGTTTTGTATGTATGTCAAGCTTTAGTTATCATGTTTATGTTTCTCAAGTTATTGTTTGTAGGTTTGTTAATGTTTTATATATAACATAACACCGTTCAGGCCATTGTAATTCAGAAGTATATGACTCCTCACATGAAGCTCCCTACTATTGTATTATGTTATCAACATAATACCGTTCGGGCCATCATAATTCAGAAGTTAATACTCCTCACACAAAGCTCCCTATTATTGAGTTATGTTGTTATTAGGGTTTAGTTATAATCATATCACCGTTCGGGCCATCATATCTCAGAAGTATATGCAATAATCGTTTGAGGAGTCAGGGCACTTTAATTCGTAAACCCAACAAACTCGTCAAAAATGAAATTCGTTATATGCGACCCCAACGTCATCCCACAAGGAAGCACAATAATACTCCTTTTTTTTTCCTAAACTCAGACCCCGTCAAACTAATCAAATTAGGACAACTATCCCTAGTTGCATTCAGCTTCAAGCTCCTATTTTGCGAAGGTAATTCAAGCCGACCCGACTCTAACTCTTCCCAAAACTTTTTCCCAACAGAAAAAGCTTCCTTAGCCGAATTCTGTATCCCACCAAACCGATCTTTCGGTTCACCGCTTAAACTATTTATATCGAAATTCAAACTAGACAAAGTCATAAACTCGCGCATTTTCCTAATATTACGCCTACTACTCAAAGGCGTTTTCGCGACTATTTGGGGATCATTTAACAGGCGAAAAGGGGCTTTCTTAATTTGCAACTCCTCTTCACTATCTGAAGCACTATTATCTAAAACATAAGGCTTAGTATAAAACAAACTATTAACCTCATTTTCTTCTTGATCACTAACTATTTTCGACACAAAAGGTACTTCTAAATACACCATTAACACATAAAAAACACCTAAACACATCAAAAACTGAACCCATCTTTTCTGTTTCAACTGTTTTAACAACATTATATTCAATTTCATCAAAACTTACAAAACCCTAACGGAACAAGCAAGTCAGACCAAGAAGACCAGCTAATACTGATATCCAAAGACTTAATATAACAGAACAAGCAAGTCCAGGCAACCAGAAACCAAACAAAGATACCCATAACCCAAACAACAATAGGAGCAACTAATAAATCATCATCAGAGTCCAAGAACAAGAAATCACCCCTTTTATTCTGTAACGGTCATATGTGACACACTAATCATCACAAATACTTTATTTTTTTTGGGACAAAATGTGCTTTGTGTCAACTGGCCCAAGACTCATTGGGGACTATCTTTTTTGACCTGTTACCACTACTGTCAAGTGCTCCTTTCACCACAGTAACAGGAGGACTCACTTTCTATAAACAACTAAACTATCAAACAACACCCTTAACACAAACACATAAACCCAATTTTTAAATACCAATTTATGATTTTTATTCTGTAATTCACAACGAAACACATAAACCTCGATGGTTCACTACACAGCGGACACATAAAGCCTCCTAAAACCCGATACAAAAGATCCAAATTTTTAATCTCCATTTACAAAAACGACATTGCTAAAATCTTAACTGATCGATAGTGTCCTACGCTAGTGAGAAGTGTTTGGATAAGGCTATAACGTGAACAGAGAGTGTTTAAAGTGGACTGAAAATGTACTTCTCAGAGGTCTATGCTAATGAAAACAAACCTAGAAGCGAAAACTTCCCGCAACAATTCCTCGCAAATAAATTAAACTTCTAAAAATTTGGATTTTTCCCATAATCAAAACAGCCAAAACCCCCTACAAATCTAGATTACACCTAAAAACAATAAACACACACCCCCTTAGTTTAATATGCTTCAAGCATGATAAGTTTAATCAACTAAAACCAACAAATAATTGTGGAAAACCTTACTAAAATTATAATAAAACACATAAATACGTGATAATACGGCGATGATTACTTATGCCATATGTATTTGGTTTACTCACTGTTTCACTTAGCTTTAGGTAAGAAATAAACTGAAACTCAATAGTAAGGAAAATCTTAACTTCTAAGAATTATACGTTTTACTAGTAATTAAGATTAATAGCTTTAGCTCATCAAATTTTACATGCTGTGAGGAATATTAGTTGTCCGACCTCTGCAGGATTTTTAGACCCAGAAACTGGAGCCTGAAACAAGAGAACACATTCGTTTTGTTTTGACAATATGCAATGAAAAAAGGTAAAAAAATTGTTATAGTGTTGTGTAGATTTTCGAATCTCTATAACAAAAGAGAATTAGTCACCTCCAAAAACAGTGCTCCAGTTTCTTTTATTTGTTCATTGATCAATTTGGATGTGGGGCCATCACCGGTTGAGACATCTACATACCTACAAGTAACCAATAAACCTTCGCAAAGTTGTCTCATGAAAATTGCCGCATTTCGTTTATTGTACTGGTCACATGTAAAGATGGCTATTGCAACTCATTTATTGAGATTCAAATTACTCCGTATATCTTTAGGGTCAAAGCAGCTCAAATTTATAGACTTAGCTAAATTGAAATGATTCGGGTAACTCATGACAAAAGTTTATCCAAAATACTTAGTTCCCCTAATTAATCTATTAAGAAGGTAATAATTTTTAGAGCATAGTTTTATGTAGTTATAAATTAACCAAAAATTTTGGTGGATCAAGACAACTAGTTTTGACCCTTTACCCAACCGACCCATTTTGCCACATGTACAATGCACCATTAAAACTAGCTCAGATTATATGTATCAAGCTCTTAATAAACACACATATATATATATATATATATATATATATATATATATATATATATATATATATATATATATATTGAAGCGTTCAAATGAGAAGTCTAAATTTTGTGAGAACGCGATAATCAATCCTAGCCACTCATTTTTTCCAATTTTTTTTTTTTTGAAAAAAAAAAATTTGAAATTTTTTTTTCGAAAAAAAAAATTTCCGAAATTTTTTTTTTCAAAATTTTTTTTCCGAGATTCTTTTTTCTGAAATTTTTTTTCGTCACATATGAAAAAAAAAATTGGAAATTTTCACGAAATTATTGTCACGTGTGAAAAAATGTTCGTCACATGTGAAAAAACAATTTTCGTCGCATGTAAAAAATTTTTTCGTCACATGTGAAAAAAAAATTCCGTCACATGTGAAAAAAAAAATTCGTCACATGTGAAAAAATTTGGAAATTTTCACAAAATTTTTTTTGTCACGTGTGAAAAAAATTTCATCACATGTGAAAAAAAAATTCCGTCACATGTGAAAAAAAATTTTGAAATTTTCACAAAATTTTTTTGTCACGTGTGAAAAAAAAAATTCGTCACACGTAAATTTCGTCGCATGTAAAATTTTTTTTTCGTCACATGTGAAAAATTTCCGTGACATGTGAAAAAAAAATTTCGTCGCATGTGAAAAAAAAATTCGAAAATTTTTTGAAAATTTTTCAAAAATCTTTTGAAAATTTTTCAAAAAAAATTTCGAAAATTTATTGAATTTTTTTTGAAATTTTTCAAAAAAAATAGTTAGGTAATAATAGCCATTAGTTCAAAGTTTAAGGAGGATAAAATGAGTGGCTATGATTAGTTCTCACGTTATCACAAAAATTAGATTTCTCACATGAATAACCCATATATATATATATATATATATATATATATATATATATATATATATATATATATATATATATATATATATATAAATGCTTTTATTGCAGCAAGAGGAATATATACCCTTTTCCTGAACTCATTCTACTTGCAGCCCCGTCTTCACCACAAGCAAAAGCCAACTGATTGTCAAAGGTACCACAGTTAGCTACCACGGACTTACATTATTTATAAGAAAAACACTGTAAATGACATACTCACTGCACTTTCAGGATCAGCAAGCATCGTAAATGTGACATCACAAGATGCTGCTACTTCCCCACGAGATGACTTATATCTGCACATCAATGACACAAATTAGTTAATTGTACCTGACACCCAAGATTTCCCAGTCCCAAGATACGCTCACCATCTGTCACCACGATAACTTGAATACTCCTCTCAGGCCAGTTCTTTAGCACCTCAAGAACCTTGCCCCTGCAGATTCAAGTAACTCAAATGACAATTAATTACTACTTTGAAATAGTCTATATAAACTGAACAAAGTTTTGTCTAACAGCCATACTTCTCTTTCAAACTAATGTAGAGACCCTGAGGACCCTTGAAAATACTCCCATATTTCTGGCAAGCTTCACCAACTATATCAATCAGAAGTTCTTCCACATTATCAATCAGAAGCTTGTATAACAGCCTCTCGTTTCGCTCCTATAAACCATAATAGAACGAACATTTAAGACCATACAACAAATAGGATACAACTTGCGAAATATGTTGATTGCCGAAACGAAACAAAAATACAAGTTTCAAGTAATACCTCGAGTTCCATCATAGCAACATACTTGTGTAATGGAACATCATAGCTACGGATATTTTGCATCAATTTCTTCTCCTGATGAGTCATAACACAAAATATATCTTATGTTAACATGTTCAATCCAAATAAATTTTCAGCATAAATACAAGGATTCTGTAAGAAACGCAAACCTGAAGCTCCTGAGTCGAAATACACGGAGGCAACAAACCGCGCAAGTAATGCGTAACTCTTTCCCTCTCAGTAAACGCAAGTCCCTTGTTATGGTGTTGATCCCTCAGCAAAGTGTATCCACTATAAACAATAAAAATCTTTCACAGTTACTACAAAATTTCACACGATCACTAATCTAATCATCAGAAACTTAATTAAATTAAACAACATAAGCCGTCGGTAATTAAGTCATCTACTCAAAGCTAATTAACAAATAACCCTAATGACTAAAATAAGCCAAACACAAAATTGACCCATAAACACCTCAAATTGATGATTAAATTGAATAAAAAACAGATAAAAGAACCTGATTTGTGGATATATGAACTTGTAGAAATTAAAATTACCTCAAGGAGATCACATAAATTGGACAGTTGGTTTCGAGTTTATACTAATGGATATTATAAGCAGAGAAAATAGATCACTGATGATGATGGAGAACTCTACTTAAAGGCAAAAGCAAGTCGAGGGAAAAAACGGTTGATTACGGGCAGAGTCGATCAGAAAATATTACGGGCAAAGTCGATCAGAAGAGGGATGGTTGAATCTGTAAAAGGAGGTCGCTCCGTCTATATGGTGGAATATGAAAAGTTTTTGGTCGGTTTGAGTAATTAAACCGGGTCTTAATATGGAGGTCTAAAAGACCCTTTATTTACTGAACAGTTATGAGTAACAATTTTTTAGCATTTAAAAATTAGTACTCCGTATTTCATTTATTCAAATAAATAAGGGAAATCAAAGTCACCGAACAGCGAACAGAAAAAGTTGAGACCTAAACATATACAATAACTGTGGTAGCCTGAATTTTATAGTTTGTTCAACTTTTCAATAAATGTTTGCTTGTAAAACTGAAAATAGATTGATATGTTCCATTCTTATGTTACATCTAGTAGCATATACAATAACTGTGGTAGCCTGAAATTTATAGTTTGTCCTGGTGTTTGGTATTTGGTATTTGGTTAAATTGATTTAACCAGGAGAGGGCTGGATCGATAAAAATCATCTAGTAGCATATGTGGCTAGATTGATATGTTCCATTCTTATATTACATCTAGTAGCATATATGGCTAGATCGAATTGTTTCATCCTGATAATCTATGTTAGGTACATGCATTCATGATTTGTCATGCTTTTGGGGTCAAATCTAATCAACATTTATGATACCTTTACACTTTGCAAGAAACCATCATATTTTTGGTAACTTCATTTAGATATACACGCCAATTCAATACGTAGTATATAAGAAGATACAAGTAGAAAGGATAAAAAAAATAAAAAGAAAAAATGAAAAAGGACCTGGAGTTTTGTTTGATTATAAAAATATTGTTGATTCAATGTAAGTTATAATTATTATTTGTTTTTTATGTTATGGGCAAGCAATTACATTTCTCTTATGGAATCAAATTCCTTAAAACTTTATTGAATCATTATGTAAACAAATGACATAAAATTAATGAAGCAGTACGTTAGTTAGGGTTTTAGGAAGAATAAGTTTATACCTAATGTAGTACTTAATTGATGCAGTTCCTCAGACACATATGGGCTTATACATTCGACTTGATAGAAGGTGGACTGGCAATCAAACACCCACTTATCAACTGGGCTACCATAAGCTCGTTGATCAGATTGCGGGATACCATAACAGATGACGACATTCATAGGATCTTTCATAGTATCAGGCAACATTTGGAAAGTCATGTAATAGTTCGAATATGCAAATTCATAGTATCAGGCAACATTTGGAAAGTCATGTGAATAGTTCAAATATGCAAATTCGGGTCAGTTAGTTAAATCTCAACAATATAATTAAACTTCACAAGTGTTTCCTTTTATTAACAAATTACTCCGTATATTTTTTGTTTTGAAGGCACGTGCTCGTGAGGCTGATAGCTTTTGGGGTAAGAATTACTATATATTAGACGGTAAATATGGCTCAAGCCCGATTGTGGGGTTGGCTCAAACCATCATTTCATTTCCTGATGATTTCGCACCGGTTTCTGATGACCCTCCTGACCCGTTACCACCACCATTATTGTTGTTCTTATTATTTCTCTTGTTGTCACCGGATTCGACAAAAGAAATATCAAAAAGACCTCATCTTCTATTTCAAACCAATCGACCCATCTTTTCTCGCATTTCAACGACAAAAAATGCAAGAACTCAAAGACTCGATCAAGGACCTAGATGATTAGTTTCTATGTTGTAATGTTTTAATAAGTGTTGTAATATTTTTTATTTTATTTGAATTAATATGTAACGTTTTAATTATGAATGAAATTTTAGTTTGTGTTAAAAATGTTTTCTTTTAAACAAAAAAATTGAACTTGTTCGCCCTAACTAGGGCACTGAATCGCATGCAGGTCGCTCAAGAGAGAAAGCTGACGTGGCAGGAACAAATAGGGGTATTGACCTCCCTTACTGTGGGTAGCCTTACAACAACCTTGTTTCAATCCTTTCTTTGTTTCAGTTTAAACAAAAACGTATAGGAAAAATCGAATGTGATCCTACATGAACATAACACACATGGATGCTTAAACAAGGACACCCACACTATAAACCAATCAATAATTGTACAATACAAGTAACACCTATATAAGATAAAATTAGTGCAATGGCAACCTTTGATAAACTATAACGATTAACGATACCATTGCAATTAGTTGACTCTAGTTGAATAACATGGCATAAAATACTTTTGGTCTGAATCAAGTCAGGAGAAAAACCAAATAAACATACACTAAATAACGAAAAAAAAACATTGGTAATACGCTTTACATACCATATTATACCACATTTTGGCTAATAAAATCAACAATCGTTGGTATTGTTGATTTTCTTCGATCACTGTTCAATGAACAGTAAACATGTGTGCCAAGCTGAGAAATAGGGAAAATAATCGGAGTAAATTGGTTATTGAAATGATAGTATAACAAGATTTGCGATTGAACATAAACCGAATATGTTCTTCTTATGTGTGTGCCAGTGAAACCAGATGGAGGGAAGAAGGGGTTTAAGATGATAGACGAGAGACTGTTTGTTTTCAAAGTTTGGATTTTTTTTTTTTAATTTCTATACGGTCTGAGCAAAAAGTAAAATGCTAAAAGTGTATAATATGTAAAATGACCAAAAAACCAGTTTCCCAATATATGGTTGGCCAACATCTAATTGTTGCACAAAAAAACATACGGGACACGTGGCATCCTCTGATGGAAGTTGCCTGTTGCCGTGGGCTAAATCGGGAATTTTCCTAGATCGGGTCAAAAATGCCGCGACCCTGGGCAACCAGACCATTTTACTAATTTTCCCTATTTAACTTTTAAAGTAATACCAGTACTTTTTTTTAGAACAGACGTCATTGATGCGTGGGAATTGCACCAGGCTTTACCTCTCGAGGGATCTCGAGAAGCTTACAACCCCCACCAGGCAGTGTACCTGATCGTTGTAGTATAGTATAGTGACAAGTACCGGGGGATTGATCGTTCAACTTAGGAATAGTGTCGCTAGGATTAGAAAACCTAAGAACTAGGTCTAGAGGTGAGGGATGATTCTTTTTGTATTTTTATGTTTTTATAAAAGCAATTAAAAATCTCGGTTGTTGAAAGATGGGCGGAATTAGTTGCTAGTCAACTAACCTAAAAACTAAGATGCAATCAAAATAAAATAACAAAAATGAAAATAAACTAAATTAAGATATTGGTGTGAGTAATATATGGGAGAATTGTGTTTACTTAGATTTCACTACTCTCTATATATCTTTTACAGGTTAATTACTTGTTACAGTTGCGTAGATGACGGATTGTATTCCTTAATACCATTCATGGGGTGGCGTACTTACTTCCCCAATCCTATAAGCTCCTACTTCACTCCTATGTCGAGCCGGCTAAGAAGCTCCTAACATGGGATCACTAGAATTCGCTCATGCATTAAATACAACCATAAAAACCTAGTACACATCGGTTCATGTTTCTTAAGACGTTCAAGCAAGTTACACAATGGAGATCTGCCAGTTTTCTTAAGCCTAACATTGAAATCATTCATCCATTACAACTATAAACAAGCAATCAACCTATAATCAACATCTAGGTTTCATTACATCTAAGCAAACACATGAAAGATCTAGCCTAGCATGTTATAATCAAGACAAGCATAAGATATATTCAAACAACACATAGACATATTGAATGAATTGAAAGAGGACTTATCTTAATTGAACATGAAAGGTTTCAAGGGGTGAAAACCCTTGAAAATACTGTTACAAATGACCTAGGGTTTATTAGGTTCGACCCTAGTATTCTCCACACAAGTTCCTCTTTTAATGAATGAAAAATAGAAAAGTATATATAGATTTTGTGGGGTGACGGCGTCAAGAGTAAATTTCTGACGCCGTCATCTCGCCGCCAATAAAGTTCTCGGACTGCCTAGATCTGGGTCTGACGCCGTCATGTGTAATCCATCTTCAGGCCGTCCCCAAAACAACTCTTGACGCCCTTCTTCTGACGCCTTCAGGTTTTCTCTGGGTCGTCATGGATTTTACTCCTGACGCCGTCACATTTTCCTTCTTGACGCCATCGGGTACTGTTCTCAGCATGGAAAATTAAGTCTTTGCCATTTTCTTCACTTTTATGCTCCAAAAACGTCCAAAATGCTTCATTTTCCAGAATTCACTCCCAAAGTACCTAAAATCACAAAAGGAATGATTTAGGGCAATATTTGATCAAATAAATTCAATTCCAGGCTTAAATGACCCCCTAAAAATAGTTCATTTTTTGCCTCATCAGTCATTCTATCAAACTCAAAAAATCAAGAAGAATACAAAGAAGTGCATGACAGTACCAGACAAGCACATTTCATTATCATAAAGTATAACAATATATGTTGATATACTTCTTTTTAGATCGAGATTTAGAATGGTGGTATGGCAAAATTTAGTATACATGTAAATGTGATTCTTTATACAAATACTTAACCCTACTTATTATGCGCGATCACTCTTTTTTCCTTATGTCGTGCATGGTTGTACCATAACGGGGTTTCTCATTTCACGCATGGGCGATCAAGAAATAAAAGAAGAGAGTTGGTTTTATGCACCCCGAATGCTGGGGTCTCCCATTTTAGTACACAAAATGTCAAGGTAGGTTTATTCTCTTTTAGTCTTTTACCCATATTTCTTAGGTTGTCAATACGTCATTGTTATTAATTACAACATGCTTGACCATCAAGATGTAATAATATAATACAACTAAACACATAAAAGGATTACGTTTGAACAAAAACACTAAAACATATCATCTCTTTGCATGACGACAAGACAGTTCATAAGACCAAACTTTAAATCAAATTTGTGAGAATAATAATGATGATTGAGTGAGATGGGTGAAAGGTCATTAAATCTAGAGAAGGGTGGTGAAAAAGAAAGAAGGATATGATAGAAAAAGTGAGATGCTAGGTGTCATGATATAAACTCATGTCTTTGATTGGTTTTGAGTGTACGAAATGACAATTGGTTTGACTGGTCACACTTGTGCAATTTATTGCTTTGATTGCTTCTCACATAATCTACCAATTTAGTCATGGTTCTTATCGCAAAACACCACTGCGTAAATATTTATTAGCCTTACGCCATAAGAAATGTGAACATAGAATTACGTTACTAAAGTTCTTCTAGGAATAAAATATACAATGTTATGTAAGAAAAATAGAAGTTACAAGTTCACATTATAGCGCAAAAATCAAATCAAACTAGACGATTCTTGTTTATAAAAAATGCTTGAACTATATTCGATGTTTAGTTTCATTATGTGACTGTTAAATTGGACTCGGCCCGATCCAACTTGGCAAATTAACTAATTGGATGAACTTATTGATTATTTAGTGTTAACTAAATCAAAGAATCATCTTGATTTTTTGTTAAGATAAAAATCCGCCACTGTATGAGAGTTGATCAAATAGTGCTCTTTGTAACAATTCGCAATTTCAGGTTAATTACTATTTCCGGAAAATTTCACTATTCACTTTTACTATTCATTTTTCCCGAAACTTTCCCGAAAGTTGATTTTTATTTGATATTCTCGAGTGATAAATCATTTCCATGGCAAATTAAATGTTTGACATTCGTCAGATCATTTTCGTGAAAGTTATTAAGGAATTACACGTTTTAGGGTAAAACGTCATTCAGAAATTCTACGTACAATGAAACTCGACCGCGTTAAGTGACCCCGCATCAGAAAAATGTTTGACACACTCATGATTTATTTGAGAATTAATCGTGACTGAGAAAAACATGACCTAAGACTTCCCAGCAGGTCACCCATGTCGGTACTAATCTCACATGAGCACGCTTAACCGAATGGGCGATTAACCGTTAGACCACAAAACGAGTTTCTAAGACATTTTGAGTTTTCAAAATTATTAGAAAAAGTCAACATAATTTTCCCTCCTCCTTTGACCAAAAATCATCCCTTGATGATATAAGTCATTTCGTGATTTTTAGGCTTACGGTTTGATGTCTAAAATACATTTAATACCAATCGACACTAGACTGAGCCCAGTCTAGATATTATAAGTCATTTTAAATCATTTTTATCCTATTAGAAAAGTAACATTTTACTTTTCTCAATTTTACGCAATATTCGTACGTTTTACGTATTACGCGTTTTAGACCCGTGTTTCCAGTTTTTAGCAGGGTTTACCACCCAAATGGATCCTACCACTCATTTTATATTTTATTATGGGACATATGGACATGTTTATCAATACTTTCAAGTTCCATAATTTTACGACACCCGGTTTTACGTTTTGAGGCTTAATCATTTACGATTGGCATTTCCCGGAGTCAAAACTAACTAGATATCTTGGATAATACCATCAAAAGTCCACACTTGTTCTCCAAGGGTTGTGAACCGCCTCTAGGGGGGAGGATTCACACTTGTGGCATGATCTCATGCTAAGTACTCTTAGATTGCATCCATGTGTTAAACTTGGTGATCAAGTGTTGACAAGTCAACACTTCTAACCTCCTCAAGGCCATATAAAGCCTCCTTGCCTCTCCTTGAACGTCCACAACACACACACAAACACCATTCCATTTTCTAATTCACTCCAAGTATTATCCAAAAGAATCAAGAGCTTAAACAAGGTTGAAACCCTAGATAGGTTATCATTCATCAAACACTTCCATAACCTCATATACTTGGTGATTTATCTTGAGTTTGAATCCACTCAAGTCACCTAAACCTTCATCATCCATCTTTCAAGAATACCAAGGGTAGAAAGATTGCATGAAGTGAAAAAGGGTTGAAGCAAGTCTATCAAAGTCCTATCCTTACATGTTAACTTCCTTTCATCTTTGAAAGCCAAAAGTTGTGAGCCAAACCCTAACTTGATTCTTGTTAAATAATCATGTTCATGTTATTTACATATTATTTGTGCTATATTATGTCTTGTAGTTATGTCCATGATGTATAAAAATGACCAAAACAAGTTATTGTTATTGATTGATAAGACAAGTTCATAAAACAAGTAAACTAGTGACTTTGTTGGTATAACCTGATCAAAATGGTAAAAATTTTATATTGGATTATTACATATTACAGTAGAGGACTTAACAAGGAAACCATAGCAATTTGAACCACCCAAAACGAGTATACGAGTCAAAAGTTATGGCGATTTGAAATTATCAAAGATTTCCGGCAAAACTGCCAAATAGCTTCCTGATCAAATTTGGGTTTTGAAAGTCCCACTTCTGGTCCGATTCATCAAAAAGTTAAAACACGAAAGTTGTCCGAAACGACGTTTTCGTTCAGGAACAAAGAAGCTCGAGACCTAAAAACGCTTTCCGAGTGATAAAATTCTTCAAATTCTAAACAGCCCATTTTTAGACCAAAGTCGCTAGATTATGGTTATACTTTAAATGGAACAAGAGGTCTTATGACCTATAATCAAGACCACCACCATGGCTAGAGCCAAGGTTGTGTCTCATGACCTTGGAACAAGGACTAAAGGTCATGGCTAGGCCATGACGAAATGACCATAACAACTTACATAGGCGTAAACATGAAACAATGAATTAGGCGATAACATGAACAAGCAATTTGGAGCTACTTCACTTAAAAGGAAACCATGAGATTTTACCAAGAGAAAATGGTCATTCAAGACTTATGAAATTACCCCTAATAACAATCTTCATGTACTAATAAACTTTCCTAAGTTTATCCAAATATCGGACATGTAACTTTTCGGATCGAAACTTATATCTATATATTTCATCAACTACTACTATAGTAGGGAGCCTCATGTGAGGAGTTCATTATGTAAGCCGTCGAGTTGAGTTGTGGATTTACGAATTAAAGTGTCCTGGCTCCTCGAACGCTTACTAACATGACTTCTGAATTATGTCGGCCCGAACGGTAGTAAACGATATACCAAAACATACATGTTTCATGAATCTTTCTTTCAAAGACTTATACTATACATCATACCACATCATGGACTAAATGCAAGATATATATATAGGCACTACTTCATATTCTTTACTCCGAACCTAAGTCGCAACATTCTATTATAGGTTGTTCGTAGAAACCTTCACGATTCAACCGTTACATTCATTACTTGCTATCTTACTTAAGGTGAGTTCATAGCCCCACTTTACATTACTTCAATGTTTTACAAACCCTTGGGGGGGGATACATGCTATTATTTTTCTACTCGAACACAATGCTTTCTACTGTATGCTATTCGACTATGTTTTATTATCACTAAGTAACATCCTTGCCAAACCAAAATCCCTTATTATGAACCATTTAATCACTTGCGAGGGTTACTTGCAAGTGAGCGCGAATATTGTGAATAGGCCTATTGGGATTGACGAATCCCATTTGTTTTGATTAGTTCAAACAAATGCATTAATATTTGAGACATTAGGTATGACGGCAAAGTACCTACCGGGATAAATCTGCCGATCGATATTGGTACACGTTAACGTTTTGGTTTCATAAGCTTAGTGTATAATACATTTTATGGGCGTATAATAACGTAGCCTACCTGTTTTGTTTTCCAAACATTGGTGTGAGTCTACAGCTCACACTACGATTATTGTGTTCAAACGATTTACCTACAAACACTACGATTATGGTGTTCAAACGATTTAACTACCAACACATTGTGTTCAAACGATTTAACAAACTCTATGAATATCACTCAACCTTTGTGTTGACCTCTCAAGCATGTATTTCAGGTTCATGACGATCAAGGATGGCACGGAAGGACACGGATACTCAAGAGGGCTATAAATTTACTTATCATTCAAAAACACATTTATTATACATTGTAAACATGGAACCAATTGGGACCTCATTTTGTAACCTCTGATATTTATATAATTTGAATGCTAAATCTTTTTAAAAACGACTCAATAGGGAGTTCGTTTTCTATTATTGTGACTATTGTGCCGTCGAGTAACACCCAGTTCGAATTCCGCTGCAACCATGAATTGGGGGTGTTACAGATTGGTACCAGAGCCATGGTTATAGAGAAACGGGTCTAAGTGAGACCTAAACTATAACTACAATCACAAAACAAAAACATTTTATAGCCTTCCGCTCTCCGTGTCTTCCATCCTCCAGACGATTATGGATTTAGTAAGCATGTTATGCTTCACAAACAAATTAGTATATTCATATATACCCATTTTGAGCATTTCCCCGTAAGCATAAGTATATTGATATATACACACTAAGCATTTTATGCTACATGAACACATATCAGTATATTGATATATACACACTAAGCATTTTATGCTACATGAACACATATCAGTATATTGATATATACACACTAAGCATTTTATGCTACATGAACACATATAAGTATATTGATATATACACACTAAGCATTTTATGCTACATGAACACATATCAGTATATTGATATATACACACTAAGCATTTTATGCTACATGAACACATATAAGTATATTGATATATACACACTAGGCATTTTATGCTACATGAACATATTAGTATATTGATATATAAACTCGGTTTATTTTCAATCATTTATCTAAACAATGAACTAAACATATCTGTGTATGCCTATTCTAAGGCATTTCGACATAGCCACACTCTCCCAATCATGTTCCTACTCCAACATTCATTTTTCAAGACATTGTGAGATACAATGGTCTCATTCATTTTTCAAGACATTGTGAGATACAATGGTCTTATTCATTTTTCAAGACATTGTGAGATACAATGGTCTCATTCATTTTTCAAGACATTGTGAGATACAATGGCCTCATTCATTTGCCAAGACATTGTGAGATACAATGGTCTCATTCATTTTCCAAGGCATTGTATGATACAATGGTCTTAATCATTTCTCAAATGTTTTGAGTCACCTAATGGCCTAACCTACTTCCCAGACATTGTGAATTGCACAATGGTCTAACCTACTTCCGAGACATTGTGATTTGTGCAATGGTCTCTGGAATTATTTCACGACCTCATCAATATCATTTCTTATGATATCAAAAATCCATCACAATCTAACGATTTCCAAACAAGAAATATGAGATTTCTAAAGGACAAACTAATCCATCATCGACAAAAGCTGAACTTTCTCTACATTCATCAAAGTTTTCTTATGAAACCTTCGTTATTAAAAGTTCGTGATCCTGGCCAAGTATGTTCTATTTTAGAACTACTTAAAACTTCCTTTCCATACGTACCTACCCTTACTATTTTCTATGCAATGGAATATGAAAACATACGTTACAAGTCTTGTATGGACGGGACTTGCAACTTAAGGGTTTGACATTGCCTTTGTTTAGTGAACAGTTTCCCAAAACCAATGGACATATCACAAGTATACCTAATTTAGGTATTTGAAAATTTTATCGAACCTTGGCTAAATATAGACTAGTCACCTATATTTAACCTAGGGACAGTGGAATATAGTCTGACTAACTATATTCGACTTAAAATTTTCAAATACTGAGAGTAGTTGTACTAGGGTTATGTTTAGATTGATTTCCTACATGAACACGATAAACCACCAGAATACATTAAAACAATCTAAAGACACGATAGTGTCTTACCACTCAGTGAAATCTTAACACCTTATTTGTATGATCTAACTTCATTCTTGAAAGTTTTCATTTATGAGATAATCCGAACTACTATCCTGGGATAGTTATCAATTATTCTCTTCATCCTGTAGAAGTACCATCCTGTTTAGGATACCATTCCATCATAAACTTTTAAAATCTCTTAAGATTTTCAAAACAAACTCAACATCTATACCTAAGAGTATTAATGTTAAGCATACACTACACACTTTTGTTCATCAACATATCATAACATTATCTTCACAACCGTTGGAACCACAAGCTCATTAACAGATCTTGATGCACTTTTAAAGCTCAAATCATCCTTAGTTACACCACAAGCACCATTATCAGCTTTACAAGTTTGAATATTCATCTTGTACTTTTGGAACGCCAATATCATCTTATAATACACTACCTTGTAACTCTCCGGCTAAGTATGAATGTTGTGTTGGGAATTCTTAAGTAGGATGATTTGTAATTATTTGAATGGATTGGGATGCCTTTTCATTTAAATAAAGAAATTGTAAATCACTGAACCATAAGTTTATACTCCTCTATTTACATTGTTTGGGATGCCTCTCTATGTAAATAAAGAATTATAAACAAGTGGGCTTATTTGTATTCAAAATAACATAAGTTTGAAGTCAACCTACATTACATTGCTCGGGTATGGCTTGATACCTACATTACATTGCTCGGGTATGGCTTGATACCTACATTACATTGCTCGGGTATGGCATGATACCTACATTACATTGCTCGGGTATGGCATGATACCTACATTATATTCACCACAAGAAATCCTATCTTTTCACCGACATCGCTTCAAACCATGACATAAACACTAGGTACAACAACCGATTACCTACTAGACTATGATTGCGACTACTATCCCAATTTCCATTGATATTCCACTACTATATCAATTTCCATTTATTGGATTCATATGTAAATTGCTATTGTTGTTCAACTGTTATATCAATTGCTATTGATACTTGACAACTATATCAATTTCCATTTTGATATTTAACTATATCAATTTCTGTACAACTACTATATCAATTTCTATTAATAATCGACTGCAATATCAATTTTCTTTGATATTCGACTATTATATGGATCTCTACTGATATTCAACCATGTTATCAATCTCTATTGACACACCATATTCTGAGACAAATCAAACTACATCACTAGTAATTCCAGACTTTAGTCCTCATAAGTAACCACACCTTTTCATCGACACCACTCCAACATATGACACACATAAAACTTCGGGACGAAGTTCCCCGTAAGGGGTAGAGACTGTAACAATTCGCAATTTCAGGTTAATTACTATTTCCGGGAAATTTCACTATTCACTTTTACTATTCATTTTTCCCGAAACTTTCCCGAAAGTTGATTTTTATTTGATATTCTCGAGTGATAAATCATTTCCATGGCAAATTAAATGTTTGACATTCGTCAGATCATTTTCGTGAAAGTTATTAAGGAATTACACGTTTTAGGGTAAAACGTCATTCAGAAATTCTACGTACAATGAAACTCGACCGCGTTAAGTGACCCCGCATCAGAAAAATGTTTGACACACTCATGATTTATTTGAGAATTAATCGTGACTGAGAAAAACATGACCTAAGACTTCCCAGCAGGTCACCCATGTCGGTACTAATCTCACATGAGCACGCTTAACCGAATGGGCGATTAACCGTTAGACCACAAAACGAGTTTCTAAGACATTTTGAGTTTTCAAAATTATTAGAAAAAGTCAACATAATTTTCCCTCCTCCTTTGACCAAAAATCATCCCTTGATGATATAAGTCATTTCGTGATTTTTAGGCTTACGGTTTGATGTCTAAAATACATTTAATACCAATCGACACTAGACTGAGCCCAGTCTAGATATTATAAGTCATTTTAAATCATTTTTATCCTATTAGAAAAGTAACATTTTACTTTTCTCAATTTTACGCAATATTCGTACGTTTTACGTATTACGCGTTTTAGACCCGTGTTTCCAGTTTTTAGCAGGGTTTACCACCCAAATGGATCCTACCACTCATTTTATATTTTATTATGGGACATATGGACATGTTTATCAATACTTTCAAGTTCCATAATTTTACGACACCCGGTTTTACGTTTTGAGGCTTAATCATTTACGATTGGCATTTCCCGGAGTCAAAACTAACTAGATATCTTGGATAATACCATCAAAAGTCCACACTTGTTCTCCAAGGGTTGTGAACCGCCTCTAGGGGGGAGGATTCACACTTGTGGCATGATCTCATGCTAAGTACTCTTAGATTGCATCCATGTGTTAAACTTGGTGATCAAGTGTTGACAAGTCAACACTTCTAACCTCCTCAAGGCCATATAAAGCCTCCTTGCCTCTCCTTGAACGTCCACAACACACACACAAACACCATTCCATTTTCTAATTCACTCCAAGTATTATCCAAAAGAATCAAGAGCTTAAACAAGGTTGAAACCCTAGATAGGTTATCATTCATCAAACACTTCCATAACCTCATATACTTGGTGATTTATCTTGAGTTTGAATCCACTCAAGTCACCTAAACCTTCATCATCCATCTTTCAAGAATACCAAGGGTAGAAAGATTGCATGAAGTGAAAAAGGGTTGAAGCAAGTCTATCAAAGTCCTATCCTTACATGTTAACTTCCTTTCATCTTTGAAAGCCAAAAGTTGTGAGCCAAACCCTAACTTGATTCTTGTTAAATAATCATGTTCATGTTATTTACATATTATTTGTGCTATATTATGTCTTGTAGTTATGTCCATGATGTATAAAAATGACCAAAACAAGTTATTGTTATTGATTGATAAGACAAGTTCATAAAACAAGTAAACTAGTGACTTTGTTGGTATAACCTGATCAAAATGGTAAAAATTTTATATTGGATTATTACATATTACAGTAGAGGACTTAACAAGGAAACCATAGCAATTTGAACCACCCAAAACGAGTATACGAGTCAAAAGTTATGGCGATTTGAAATTACCAAAGATTTCCGGCAAAACTGCCAAATAGCTTCCTGATCAAATTTGGGTTTTGAAAGTCCCACTTCTGGTCCGATTCATCAAAAAGTTAAAACACGAAAGTTGTCCGAAACGACGTTTTCGTTCAGGAGTAAAGAAGCTCGAGACCTAAAAACGCTTTCCGAGTGATAAAATTCTTCAAATTCTAAACAGCCCATTTTTAGACCAAAGTCGCTAGATTATGGTTATACTTTAAATGGAACAAGAGGTCTTATGACCTATAATCAAGACCACCACCATGGCTAGAGCCAAGGTTGTGTCTCATGACCTTGGAACAAGGACTAAAGGTCATGGCTAGGCCATGACGAAATGACCATAACAACTTACATAGGCGTAAACATGAAACAATGAATTAGGCGATAACATGAACAAGCAATTTGGAGCTACTTCACTTAAAAGGAAACCATGAGATTTTACCAAGAGAAAATGGTCATTCAAGACTTATGAAATTACCCCTAATAACAATCTTCATGTACTAATAAACTTTCCTAAGTTTATCCAAATATCGGACATGTAACTTTTCGGATCGAAACTTATATCTATATATTTCATCAACTACTACTATAGTAGGGAGCCTCATGTGAGGAGTTCATTATGTAAGCCGTCGAGTTGAGTTGTGGATTTACGAATTAAAGTGTCCTGGCTCCTCGAACGCTTACTAACATGACTTCTGAATTATGTCGGCCCGAACGGTAGTAAACGATATACCAAAACATACATGTTTCATGAATCTTTCTTTCAAAGACTTATACTATACATCATACCACATCATGGACTAAATGCAAGATATATATATAGGCACTACTTCATATTCTTTACTCCGAACCTAAGTCGCAACATTCTATTATAGGTTGTTCGTAGAAACCTTCACGATTCAACCGTTACATTCATTACTTGCTATCTTACTTAAGGTGAGTTCATAGCCCCACTTTACATTACTTCAATGTTTTACAAACCCTTGGGGGGGATACATGCTATTATTTTTCTACTCGAACACAATGCTTTCTACTGTATGCTATTCGACTATGTTTTATTATCACTAAGTAACATCCTTGCCAAACCAAAATCCCTTATTATGAACCATTTAATCACTTGCGAGGGTTACTTGCAAGTGAGCGCGAATATTGTGAATAGGCCTATTGGGATTGACGAATCCCATTTGTTTTGATTAGTTCAAACAAATGCATTAATATTTGAGACATTAGGTATGACGGCAAAGTACCTACCGGGATAAATCTGCCGATCGATATTGGTACACGTTAACGTTTTGGTTTCATAAGCTTAGTGTATAATACATTTTATGGGCGTATAATAACGTAGCCTACCTGTTTTGTTTTCCAAACATTGGTGTGAGTCTACAGCTCACACTACGATTATTGTGTTCAAACGATTTACCTACAAACACTACGATTATGGTGTTCAAACGATTTAACTACCAACACATTGTGTTCAAACGATTTAACAAACTCTATGAATATCACTCAACCTTTGTGTTGACCTCTCAAGCATGTATTTCAGGTTCATGACGATCAAGGATGGCACGGAAGGACACGGATACTCAAGAGGGCTATAAATTTACTTATCATTCAAAAACACATTTATTATACATTGTAAACATGGAACCAATTGGGACCTCATTTTGTAACCTCTGATATTTATATAATTTGAATGCTAAATCTTTTTAAAAACGACTCAATAGGGAGTTCGTTTTCTATTATTGTGACTATTGTGCCGTCGAGTAACACCCAGTTCGAATTCCGCTGCAACCATGAATTGGGGGTGTTACACTCTTTCTTTCAATAACTCTTGCATTTCTAATAGGTGCAACAAGTAAATCCTTGGTGATACTCTAGAACAGAACAACAACAACAATACCCAATCATGCCGGAACGAGATGGTGATTTTGTACATTACTTTAGTGGTACTGTCGACGAGCTACCACAAAAGTTATATCTAAGCTTAGCTCATTTTCATGAAGCTAGAGACAATGACCCTTTATTTTTTTAAGCCACTGAACAGTTATGAGTAACAATTTTTTAGCATTTAAAAATTAGTACTCCGTATTTCATTTATTCAAATAAATAAGGGAAATCAAAGTCACCGAACAGCGAACATAAAAAGTTGAGACCTAAACATATACAATAACTGTGGTAGCCTGAATTTTATAGTTTGTTCAACTTTTCAATAAATGTTTGCTTGTAAAACTGAAAATAGATTGATATGTTCCATTCTTATGTTACATCTAGTAGCATATACAATAACTGTGGTAGCCTGAAATTTATAGTTTGTCCTGGTGTTTGGTATTTGGTTAAATTGATTTAACTAGGAGAGGGCTGGATCGATAAAAATCATCTAGTAGCATATGTGGCTAGATTGATATGTTCCATTCTTATGTTACATCTAGTAGCATATATGGCTAGATCGATTTGTTCCATCATGATAATCTATGTTAGGTACATGCATTCATGATTTATCATGCTTTTGGGGTCAAATCTAATCAACATTTATGATACCTTTACACTTTGCAAGAAACCATCATCTTTTAGGTAACTTCTTTTAGATATACATGCCAATTCAATACGTAGTATATAAGAAGATACTAGTAGAAGGGATAAAAAAATAAAAAGAAAAGACGAAAAAGGACCTGGAGTTTTGTTTGATTATAAAAATATTGTTGATTCAATGTAAGTTATAATTGTTATTTGTTATTTATGTTATGGGCAAGCAATTACATTTCTCTTATGGAATCAAATTCCTTAAAACTTTATTGAATCATTATGTAAACAAATGACATAAAATTAATAAAGTAGTACGTTAGTTAGGGTTTTAGGAAGAATAAGTTTATACCTAATGTCACTACTACAAAAAAGGTCTTTTAGACCGGTTGCAAAAGCCTTTTAGACCGGTTACCCAACCGGTTTAAAAGGGGGTGGTCTAAAAGATTAATGTTATATAGACCGGTTGAAGCACCGGTCTAAAAGATCATTATTTAGACCGGTAGATATATCATATAGACAGGTTGTGGAACCGGTCTAAAAGAGTATTATTTAGACCGGTTGGTGTCATTATAACCGGTCTATATATAGATTTTATTTAAAAAAAATACTAATCCCAAACAGCACTTTATATGCAGCACATTAAATAAGCAATCTCAGACAGACCTCTCTATAAGCATTTCTCTAACTAAAAATGCGTATAAAAAGGGTTGTTTAGATTGCTTATTGAAACTACGTATAAAAGGTCGTTTGGGATTGCTTACTGAATCCAACATTTACGCTCGAGAATATGCAAATACAAAGAAACATACGTTATCATTAAAGAATTACAAACCAAATAAAGAAACATTCATAAGAATTACAAACCAAATACTAAGAAACATGGACAATGCGACCATGTATTGCAGCAGCTCACTCAACCAGCATGGCAACAATAACTACATACCAGCAGCTCCAAACACCACCTGACACACTTTCACTTGCTATGCCGCAAACTTTTAAACACGCTGCACAATCACAACACTAATCAATAATGAGATACAAAATATTAGAGATGGCAAAGTAGGATAATGAGATACCAGTTAAGTCAAATGACTATTGTAATATTTATTAGTGGTCCACATACAAAATATTAGAGGTGGCAAAGTAGGATAATGAGATACCAGTTAAGTCAAATGACTATTGTAATATTTATTAGTATACCATTAGCTAATGTTTTAAAATAACTATAGATCATTAAAATAATTAACTACTGAATAAAGCGATTTTGACCTGTTTCACCTGTTCAGCCGATTTGATTTGCTTCATTTTTAGATGTACATTTACCTATTTGACATGTTAGGAATACCAAAAAACAGCTCATTTCATGGTAAATGGGGTTAAAATGCCACCTCTAGCTAAATTTATTAAGGATTTAAGAAGCCTACCGAGACGGTGGTCTGCAACAACCAGCTTCAATAGGAGTCAGTTTCGCCAATTTGTATTGTTTGAGAGTCTGCAGTATACACTCCATAGTTACTTATTACTTGCATTAAGTGACTGATTACTACATGTTATAGTGACAAAAATAACACATACTTTGTATCTTTTTGGTAAGCTGTGACAAGTTTCAGCTTTCACAAAACAACTTCGAATGTGTTTCCAATTATGCCCGTTGTTCAACTGAGAAGCAAAACAAAAAAAAATAAACAAAGTGGTTAACTATATAAGCTTCTACTTTTTAAGTTCCCAACACCCACTTTTAGGTACTACAACTAACATCGCTAGATATAAATAAAGTTGCAATTATAAATCAAGGGACACTAAATCTAATATTATGAAAAGAGATAGAAAAATGTGACAAGATTACCACTTAATCAGTCTGTCCACGTGATATAATCTGGTGCCAACTCTTTATAAGGACGATGATTAATCAAGCATAGATGGGCCAAAGATATCTGATAGAAACTTTCATTCAACCTTGACAACCAGCACATTTGAAGTAGCTGACAGCGTAACACGCCTTGCTACTGAATCGCAAAGCATAATTTAATACGAGTAATGAAGATATATACTAAGAAAGTGCATAATCTAAAATGATGATATGAAAATCACCCATCATCCCATAAGATTTTTAACACCAAAACTATAACATATAGAAACTTAGATATGCTGACATTTTAAGTGAATTTACCAAAAGAATACTCAAATTGCATAACATGAAAAATGGTACTTTAGCTTCCCGAGCCATAGCAAGAACCACTGTACTTTTTTTGGTTCCTGGAGGACGATAAAGCAAAACCCCATTTGGTAAACTTTCCCTAGATTTCTTGCAGTCACTGTTTCGGTGTTGCATAGATATAATCTACAAAGTTCAAATGCACGAGTAATCAATTTCTAAGATGATATAACCAAAGGTAAATGGAGAGCCGCTTAACCTTAAAGCATAAGGTTACTCAAACGCGCTATTGGTTCACACAATCCCTTTATTTCCATACATTCATATAAGTCAACAATCAACATTTGCCTCTTGGAAATCATTCACACATACATATCTATATCAAAAATCACTGCTTAATCCAACAAAAGTATAACAAAAACTCACAAATAGTCTACTATTACTCTGATTTGCAACATTTATAAACTTAATGATGACATCACTCACTTGATTTGCAACAAAAGTATAACAAAAATCACTTGATCACTTGGTGAGTGCTTATTCACTCACTATTTTATGGCCAAAAACCGACCCAATACGATTATTTGAGCTAACAAATGCCAAGAAAACATGTGTTTTTATGTTTGTGATATGCAGGTACGGATATTACGAAAAACGAACAAAACAGAGCAAAACCGAGCACGAGAGTGGAAAGAGCGTAAAAAGCCGGAGCCGGGAAGGCATTTTTCATATTTGAGCTTGAATTGTCAGAATTTACCCTTGAAAGTTTAGCCCTTGGATATCATTTTTCAGAATTGCATTTTCAGTCCTTGTAGTATGAGCAAATTACACTATTGGTCCTTGTATGTTATTTTACTAAAAGCTGAAAATAAAAACAAAGCATGGCCCAGAGTTTTAGTAAGTCCACCAAATCATTATCATAAACCCCACAACATTAAATCAAGCCCAAATACCTAACCTTTATACCCGGCCCATATTCCCATCCACACCCTCACCCACGGTCAAAGAGTCAAATCCCTTTAATATATTTTCACCCCGTATAAGTTACCCGCCCCCCCAAATGTTAACCCATTCCCAGAAAATACTGTTCACTGAATAGTAAACAAGAACCCTAGCACCCAATTCAAACAATTACCACAATTAAGGGCAAGGTGGTCAAATCAAGTACTCTTCTAGAAGATTTGGTGATGTCAGAAGGTGTCAGAGAATGTAAGAAGCACAATTTCATACACATGGCAGTCCCTTATTGGTTGAGACGCGTCACCAAAGCTAATCCAAGGGCTATTATCAATTGGGAAATGATTGATTGAGATCAAGGGTTCAGATGGTGCTTGAAGAAACACAACCTCACACGGATTGCCAAGCTGGCAATCCGTGAGCTCCTACCTCTCATCTCCTATAAATAGATGTAGTGATAGCTTAGTTTTGGTGTGGAGTTTGGAGTAGCCAAACTCTGCCAAATTTTAGTTTGATTGTATTTAGTTTTAGCTTAATTGTAATCACTTTTAGATTTAATAAAATTCAGTTTAAGTTTTCAGTTTCTAATTCTTGTTATTTGATTTTCAAGCACTTTAATATTCAAATCTGTTTTCAAGTTCATGTTTATTGATTTCAAAAGTTCATTCAAATTTCTACATAGCTTTTAGAGAGGAACTGTTAAGAATTTCATTATATTACTTTGGTCAACTAGTCAACTGTCAGGTTTCATTGGTGATTTTGGATACAAATTGATATGTTAAGCTGGTTTGGATGAGCTTAGCCTATCTAAAGATAGGTTGTGTGTGGAATCCTCTCTATTTTGAGCTGAGAGGAAGAGAATTGTAAGTTCTATTTTCAAATTTTAATAAAAGCTTTTGTTATTAGATTAGCTTTGATTCTGAGTTCTTTAGTTTTGATTTTGAATGATTAAGTGTACTGTTGCATTAGATTGATATTGTTTTGTTGCTGTTTTGGATCTTTAGTTAGCATTGTTTGTTTAGTTTATTACATCTGTTTGTGGATCTGTATTGAATAGCTCATCTAGTGTACCTATTGATTTTGAGTTGTGGTTGCATCTGAGTTTCTGATTTTCAGCTTATTGTTGTTGTCTTGGGTTACTGATTTGGTTTCTGAGTTGGTATTTTAGTTGTATTGATCTATAGATTGTTGGTATGTAGATGTTTTCACAATATCATAGTGTAAGCTGCACTTATGGGGGTGTTTGGATTGGCCATTTTCTGAGTTTTGTTGTAGTATGATTACTAGTTTTCTGTCTTAATTAGGTTCTCTTAGTTTAGTTGTAGCTAATAGGATTATTAAAACAGTAGTTCTTTTTGCTAAAAGTCAATTTGGATTTCACATAAGTTTAACTGATTAGTGTAGTTAAAATTCAGTTAGAGTAATTGTAGCTATAGTTATATAATAGATAACACTAGCTTAGTTTAGTTTAATAATAGCTCATTACTGCATACAGAATTAGTTGTGATCAGTTTTAATCCAAATTACTCAAAGTTTCATTGCATACTTAAAGTCAAAATTACTATCATTAAGATTTTGATCAGAATTTTGAGAGAATTTGTAGGCTTAATTATTAATTAGGAATAGATTAGATTTGTTGATTGGTGTTCCTTGGTAATTAGTTAATCATATTCAGAAAGAAAATATTTGTTTTGAACTTTTTAGCTTATTGGAATTGTGTTTGGAAGTAGCCTGTGTGGGCACTTATCTTCCCTGCACCTCAGGTTTAGGAATGATTTCAAGGCCTCATTTAGGACAGCTGTAGGTAGTATTAGCTTAAGCTCTTTATTTTATAGCTTCTCAGTTTGGTAGTCTCTAATTTGACCCCTTAATCTCATAGTGTAGAGCTTTTTAGGACTGCTTATCAGATCTGCTATGTAATGGTTTGAGCTTTGATTTCTGTATTGATACATAGGGCTGCATTTACTTGTGTGTGCCTATTATTGTGTTTCATTGGTTCTTCTGAGTTCATTAGTAGTAATTGTAGTATTGTGCATGGTTTGTGTTAGGAATTAAATAAACACAAGAATCAGAAGATTCAGCATAAAGGTTTAATGGAAATACGACAAGTATGATTCTGCTGATAAAGCACAAAGCGAGTTTCCACTGAAGGAGATTCTGCTGAAGACTATTTCCACTGAAGGTGATTCTGCTGCTGAATCCTACTGCTGATGAATACTGCTGCTTGATTCTGCTGCTGCTATGACTCTGCAGCTATGACTCATAACAAACAGCTGTGTCGATAAGAATGACTTATTCAACTTGCATAATAAGATAATATCTTAGTTCTAGTCATCAAATTGAACACTCCAAGTGAGTTGTTTATCCTAGATACATGATGTATCTTGTATGACTAAGCTAGAATAGTGATTAGTCATAAGCTAGTTATTTGTTGAGTCATGTAGTTTGTAAAAGATATTTCCTTGGACTATAAAAGGAAAATCTTAGATATGTAGATGAGAGTGACAATGCCATACACAACTCTCATATACAGACAATAGAAAGAACAAACATAAGATTCAAGGTCTTTGTAACCCTAGTGATAAGCTAAAGATCACTCGTATTATTTTCTTTTGAATAATATTGAATCGTTTGGTGTTAACTATTCCATTTCCATAAACAATAAACATAAATCTTCTAAGTGTGGTAAAGTAGATTCCGCATACTTAATCATATTCACACAAACATATCTTATACACAAAGAACGAAGGCTTAACCACCTTACCGTGTAATCGACCCTCAACAAGTGGTATCAGAGAGTCAGGCTGATATTTTTGTTTTAGAAGAAGAAGCTAGAAATGGATGTTGAGTCTATTCAAACAAATGTTGCTGCAAAATTACCAATGCTCAAACAGAATGAGTTTGAGATATGGAGGTTAAGAATAGAACAATATTTTCAAGTGCAAGATTATGCACTGTGGGAAATCATTGAAGATGGAGATTCTTACAAGCCTACAACCACTACATCAACAATTGATGGTAAGGAAGTTGATAAGCTGCAAACCAAGCCACAAACTGCAGAAGACAGAATTAAGAAGAAGAATGACCTAAAGGCCAGAAGCATGCTGATGATGACCATTCCAAATGATCAACTTATAAACTTCAGCAAATTCAAAGATGCAAAGTCACTATTTGAGGCCATTATTGCAAGGTATGGTGGGAATGAAGCCACCAAGAAGACCCAGAAGACTCTTGTTAAGCAACAGTTTGAAAATTTCACATCAACTAACCATGAATCTTTAGACCATATGTTCAACAGGCTACAGAATATTGTGAGTCAACTTGCTATTCTTGGAGTTGAAATACCTCAAGAAGATTTAAACTCAAAATTTCTGAGAAGCTTACCTGAAGAATGGGCTATGCATGTTGTTGTCTGGAAGAACAAGTCAGACATTGACACCATGGATCTTATGGATCTGTATAGCAACTTTAAGATTGTTGAGCAAGATTTGAAGAAAACTGGAGGTACTAGTTCAAGCACTGGGAACATGGCATTTATGTCATCTCCTAGTAATTCAGTTCCAGTTACTAATGAAAAAGTTCATGATGTTGTAAGTGCTGCAAGTTCATCAAGCAGTACTTTTGGAATTTTGGATGAGAAAACATGTTGTGCTTTTTTTACAAGCAAGCATAATGGATCCATGTTAACTCATGAAGACCTCCAAGAGATCAATGATGATGATCTGGAGGAAATGGATCTAAAATGGCAAATTTCTCTTCTTAGCATGAGAGCTAAGAAATTCTATCAAAGGACGGGGAAGAAGATCACAATCAGTAGCAATGATCCTGCTGGTTATGACAAGTCAAAGATAGAATGCTACAACTGTCACAAGATGGGACACTTCTCAGAGAAGGAAGAACAGAAGAACAACAAAATGTTCCTGCTGATGAGCAAAATGTTCCCGCTGATGATCAAACAATTCCTGCTGATAAGCAAATTGTCTCTGCTGATAGTCCTTCAGAAGAAACAAAATCAGACTTTTCAGAAGATGAGGTGGATTTGTGCAATATTCCATCTGATTATCAAGTTCCTTCCACTCCACAAACACGAATTCACAAAGTCCACTCCCTAGAAAATGTGATTGGAGATGTACAATCTGGTGTGAAGACAAGACAACAATTGATGTCTTCAGATCAAAAAGGGATTCTTGATGCCCTTTATGCGTCAAAGCAACATGAGTTTTCAAACTCTTGTTTGTTTGTATGTTTTCTCTCACAAGATGAACCAAAGAATATTCATAAAGCCCTAGAGAATTCAAGCTGGTTAGAGGCTATGCAAGAGGAGCTTCTTCAGTTCAAGATTCAAAAGGTCTGGGTGCTAGTTGATTTACCTAGTGGTGTAAGGGTAATTGGCACTAGATGGGTTTTTAGAAATAAAAGGGATGAAAGAGGCATAGTGATTAAGAATAAGGCTAGATTAGTAGCACAAGGGTACACACAAGAAGAAGGGATAGACTATGATGAGGTTTATGCTCCAGTAGCTCGAATTGAGGCAATTAGGCTTTTCTTAGCTTATGCTTCATTTATGAACTTCACAGTTTACCAAATGGATTTCAAGAGTGCATTTTTATATGGTTCAATTGAAGAAGAGGTGTATATTACACAACCTCCAGGCTTCACTGATCCTGACCATCCAGACAAAGTGTACAAGGTAGTTAAAGCTCTATATGGCCTACATCAGGCACCAAGAGCTTGGTATGCAACATTAGCTTCCTATTTATTAGAGAATGGATTTCAAAGAGGAAAGATTGATCAGACACTTTTCATCAAACAGCATAAGAAAGATCTTCTGTTAGTACAGGTGTATGTGGATGACATTATCTTTGGATCTACAAGGAAGGAGATGTGTTTAGACTTTGAAAAACTTATGAAAGATAAGTTTCAGATGAGTTCTATGGGAGAACTTACATTCTTTTTGGGTCTGCAAGTTAAGCAATCATCTGAAGGCATATTTATTAGTCAAGACAAATATGTTGCAGAGATCCTTAGAAAATTTCAATTTGCTGATTCAAAAATAGCAAGCACACCAATGGATCCTGAGAAGCCTCTTCTTAAAGATGCAGATGGAGAAAATGTGGATGTACATACATACAGATCTATGATAGGTTCTTTAATGTATCTTACATCATCCAGACCTGATATCATGTTCTCTGTTTGTGCCTGTGCAAGATTTCAAGTAACTCCAAAGGTTTCTCATTTAACAGCAGTCAAAAGAATTTTTAGATATCTCAAAGGTCAACCAAGGTTGGGTTTATGGTATTCTAGAGAATCACCTTTTGATTTGATAGCATTCTCAGACAGTGACTATGCTGGTGCTAGCTTGGACAGAAAGTCAACAACCGGAGGATGTCAATTCCTTGGATGCAGACTTATCTCATGGCAGTGTAAGAAGCAAACAATTGTGGCAAATTCAACAACTGAAGCTGAATATGTAGCTGCTGCAAGTTGCTGTGGTCAAGTTCTATGGCTTCAAAACCAACTTCTTGATTATGGGTACAATTTCTTACATACCATAATTCATATTGATAATAGTAGTACAATTTGCATTATTAAAAATCCAGTGCAACATTCTAAAACAAAACACATTGAAATAAGACATCATTTTATAAGAGATTGCAATGAGAAAAGGTTAATTCAAGTAATGAAAATTGCTTCAGAACAAAACTTTGCAGATCTTCTTACCAAAGCTTTTGATGTTGGAAGATTTCAGTACTTGGTAACAAGTATTGGAATGCTTAATCTTTAAATTTTTCAATATAATGTGTTTTTGTATATAGATTTTGTTAATGCATCTAACTTTGTTATCTAAGTCTACTATTAACAATATTTGAAGTTATTCATACAGTTAGTTCTATGATTATTCTAATTCAAGACAAGTACTTTGTACTTTGTTTATTTGGTTTTAGACTAACAATTTCAGGTATGAATATTTAAGCTGAAAGGTTATTTCAAGTGAAATCTGCTGATCACTGCTGCTGAAAGCTGATCATTGCTGCTGATATAATAGGTTCATGATAGAAAAAGTTTGGGACTTCAAAACTCCTTAAAACTTCTTTCTTGAAATCTGATTATGATGTTTCACTTTGAATTGACAAATTAGTTGATCAGTTAATCACTGATACAACTCACTTTCTATCATTTTATACTCTCAAGTATAATGTGACTAATCTACGGATATCTGATAGAAAGAACAGCGAGCAACAGTGAATCTAACACTTGTGTTAGAGGTAACAAATGCCACGAGCTGGAAACCCTGTAAAGAAAGCCTTTTGAATAGGTTTATCTATACACAGGCGGTTATTTATAACTGAAAACATTGGTTCTCACACAACCAGAGGTTGCTTTAAACCGAAATTTTGACTAAGTGTCTGTTACACACTTAATCCCTTCAAAATGGTTGTAAGCAGTATGATTTTTCATAATAAAATCATATACATACTGCTAAGGCAAAAGTTTCTTAAAAGGATTTTCAAAAGATGACTTTAAAAACCATCAAATGATGGACCATAAGTCAAACATGTCCATTGAATCACCTCTCATAGGAGTTAACACACCTAGAAGTGATGAGGACAGAATCTTAAACTCTTAAGGAATTGATGGCTTCATGTACAAATTGTCTGAAAACATGGAAAAATGCTAGATCAGATGATGATGTTATGATTGTGAGAAAATCTTTCAAACAAGGGGAGGATATCAATATAAAATGATATTTGAATCTCAAGGGAGGAAATACAAGCCCAGTTTAAGGAAGATTAACCAAAAGAAAAGACAAGATCATACAAGATGATGACATAGAGGTTGAAAATGACAAGATCATTCTTAAATGTTGTATTCAGAAAGGATGAAGCATTTCAAAGGAGAAAGTTCTATCTAGGTCAAAAAGTTGAAAAGATTCAATTTCAGTTCACTACGTTTGTTCATCACTTGTTGAAAGATCAGAAAGCAGATAAGTTCCAGAGAAAGATAAGTTCATTCACTCAGAAGAGAAGAAAGTTCAGATCAACCAAATCTGACAATGAAGTGTTTGAAAGATCTTCACAAAGTCCTCATTTAATTCAGAAAAACATGTTTGAATGTGATTCACATGTTTAGGGGAGGATTGTTAGGAATTAAATAAACACAAGAATCAGAAGATTCAGCATAAAGGTTTAATGGAAATACGACAAGTATGATTCTGCTGATAAAGCACAAAGCGAGTTTCCACTGAAGAAGATTCTGCTGAAGACTATTTCCACTGAAGGTGATTCTGCTGCTGAATCCTACTGCTGATGAATACTGCTGCTTGATTCTGCTGCTGCTATGACTCTGCAGCTATGACTCATAACAAACAGCTGTGTCGATAAGAATGACTTATTCAACTTGCATAATAAGATATTATCTTAGTTCTAGTCATCAAATTGAACACTCCAAGTGAGTTGTTTATCCTAGATACATGATGTATCTTGTATGACTAAGCTAGAATAGTGATTAGTCATAAGCTAGTTATTTGTTGAGTCATGTAGTTTGTAAAAGATATTTCCTTGGACTATAAAAGGAAAATCTTAGATATGTAGATGAGAGTGACAATGCCATACACAACTCTCATATACAGACAATAGAAAGAACAAACATAAGATTCAAGGTCTTTGTAACCCTAGTGATAAGCTAAAGATCACTCGTATTATTTTCTTTTGAATAATATTGAATCGTTTGGTGTTAACTATTCCATTTCCATAAACAATAAACATAAATCTTCTAAGTGTGGTTAAGTAGATTCCGCATACTTAATCATATTCACACAAACATATCTTATACACAAAGAACGAAGGCTTAACCACCTTACCGTGTAATCGACCCTCAACAGTTTGCTTATTCTGTAGCTTATTCTGTGTAGCATTTTGCTTATTTAGCTTATCTTAGTTTGCTTATTTGATTGCATATAGTTTATCTGTTGGATTTATCATAACTTCTGAGCATTATTGGACTTATTTTAGCATATTACAACTGTTTTATAAGTTTGGTCAGGTTTCTTTGGCAAGTGCTTATTAATAAGCACTTGCCATAAGCTGATTTGTTCTCAATAAGCACTTCTGCTTAATTTTTCTTTTCCAAAATTTTTCTGCTAGCTTTCCATATTGTTTTAGAATTTCTGTAAAATTTTCATAATTTTCTGAGTTCATTTACTATTTTTCTTAATTTCTTTTAGTTTAAAATCATTTTTAAATCATTTTAAATAACAAAAATCTATAAAAAAATCAGAAAAAGTGGTTAAAAATACAAAAATATTTTTAGAAATTCTTTTACAATATTTTAGAATTTTTAGAATTTAATTTTCATTTTTCCAAGTTATTTTTCTATTTTTCTTTATTTTTAATTCATTTTTAATTCCAAAAATAGAAAATTAATTCTAGAAAATAAATAAAAACTCAAAAAAATATTTTTCTTTTTCTTAAAATTCTTTTTAATAGTTTAAGATTTTTAGAAAATATTTCCAAGTTTGTAGGATCATTTTTCATTAAACGTTACGTTTTAATTTTACGGTTGCATTTCCGTTTTTGCGTTTTTAACATCGGTGCATATGTAGTTTGTATATTCTGGTTATTTCACTATTACTTTTTATTATTTGAATTCCAAAATCATATTTTTCACTTTACCACTTTTCACGACTCGATTTCGCGATACGAAAATTTACGACTCCATTCTACCTTCGCTGGGAAAACGACCCGGGAAATACTTTCACGAGTATTTCTTCGGAATAATTTTATACTACGAAAAGACTTTATCAAAATTGGCGCCGCTGCCGGGGAAGGTGGACGTGAGTTTTGAATATTCGTGTTGAAAAATCGTGTTTTGATAAGCCTTTCCTTTATCTTGTATATATTTTCTATAAAAATATAAAAATTGAAAAATCAAAAACCAAAAATAATCTTCTTATCCTCTAAAATTTGATTCTTCTTCTCACACCCTCTATCTATTTAATTCTAATCTATGTCTTCGGTTTATCATCGTGGGAAGTTTTATAATATTCCAATCGTCGAAGATGATGGAAGCAAAAGCATGGAAGAATTGTTCTTGGAGGGGCATAGACAGATTATAAGAGCGTTATTTTGTAAACATGGCATTGATTCTTCGAGTGACAATCCCACTCCGTCTTTTGAATCTATCATCCCCGACTCTTCCCATCCTTCTCTCACACCGGTTGAGGGAAGCGACCCCGTTTTGGAAGATGTTGGTATTTCTCTTAATGATTCTATTTCGACTGAGATTGTTGAAGATAAGCCGTCAGATCCTTTGGAGACCGAGCTCAAGGATTTTTTACCCGATTTTGTGAAAAATAATTTTGATACGGCTGAGGAGTGTGAATCACCTCCTATTGACAATCCGAATGATCATGATGAGATATTCTCTGATTCTGATGATGACGATTCTATGTCTTGTGGAGAAATCGAATATGTTGATGAAGAACGTCTTGAGCTCGTAAGCTTAGAAGAAGTGAATGAAGAAGAAGTTGACACGGAAATTCAAGATGAAGCTCTTCGTGAGAAATTATCCAAAGTGTATCTTCTCATTTCTAAGATTGAGGCATTGAAAGATCCTCCGACTTCTTCTCCTATCCCCGTTGTGGATAGTGATTCTTTACCCGAGCTTGAAATTTTTCGATTTGAAGAGACGAGTAGTGGCAGTCCCACTATTCATGCTGATATCTCTCTTCCGGATTATGAGTGCTTTCACTTTGAGATTGATTCTATTCCTATTTTCGATAATCCGTTACGTGACCCTCTTTTAGAGGATGTCGATATATTTCTTGCTGCGGATGACTCGATACCACCGGGTATTGAGAATGACGAGAATGACATTCAAAGAAATATTCTTTCCGGTTCACCTTCTTCTCGTCCGCCCGCGAAACCACCGGATGTAGATTTTGAATCAGGTTCGAATGAAGTTATTATTGGAGTGGTGGACGAGACTTATGATCTTGATGATCCCGTGCTTGATATTTTACCCACCCAACTCACCTATGTTTCTGAACTCGAATTTGCTTTTACCATCCGGGTGTTTCAACCATTTTATACTTATCCCATTATTTCTTCTTTCCACTCCACCGGGAGTGAGGACACCGTATTTGACCCTGGCATCTCTATCTTTTGTACCGGGTGTCCGTTCCATTTGCTCTCCCCAAAGACGAATTAATTCAGGGATCGAGTCAAGCTCATGTGACTCGGTGAACAAAAACAAGCGCTTCGTGGGAGGCACCCCATGCTTATCTTTTCATCTTCTTAAATTTCTTATTTCTAATGTGACGTGAGGAGGGCTACCTCTTCCATTTTCTTGTGTTTCGTAGTTGTTTGTGCATTTCCAGGATTTGCCCGAATAATGAAGACTCTCGTGCTCGTTGTTTGCTCAACTCGAGTTTCATCATTCGCTGCTTATCCAAATATCCTAATCTTATCGACTAACATTTATCTTTTGGCATAATTAATAAATGGCCTTAGATTTATGTAGGAGAACCCTTACCTTTTAAACATTGAGGACAATGTTTCGTTTTAGTTTGGGGAGGTGATCGTTCGATCTGATTTTTGCCTTGCACTTTGTCATGAACTTACGCAACTTCGTTTTTCCACCAAAAATTAAAAAAAATTTGAAAAAATTGAAAATTTCAAAAATTTTGATGAAAAAGTCATGGAAAAGAACAAAACAAATGAGAAAAATTGAAAAGTTGTGCAAAAATATAATAAAGTTTGAATAAGTGTTTTGACACCTTGTTGACTTTCTTGCTGGCGAGAGTAGGAATAAATATTTTGACTTGACCGGGCGTGTTGAGCCCTAGCTTGTTCCCTTAACCAATGATGATCACATAAGCTTGTGCTAGTTTTGTACACCAGGAGCTGTAAAATGCGAATTCTTTCTTAAGAATCTGCAAGTTCCCGTACTTGACTTTATACATGCGCAGCTTAAAACCTTTCGCTAGTCTTTTACATCAGGAGCTAGAAAACGCGAATTCTTCTTCTAGAATTTGCAAGTTTCCGTAACTGACTTTATATATGCGTGGCTGATTATCGGCTAAGTATTCGCGGGTTTCATTATTTGGAATCTTAAATTGCGAAGAGCGAGAAATAATAGAGTTTATTTAGAAGTTAGATGCTAAACGTGGAGTAGTGGTACTCTTTAGAGCTCATGAGAGGTACTTGTGGCTTTTTACTCCCATCAGATACGTCACCAATATATAATAGATGTTCTAGGTTAATTAGTGGTATTTCGGTTTGAATAATATTTAGTTCTTTATTTTCTTAAGAGAATTTTTGCTTTAGAAGTTGGGTACATATCAAGGAACATCAAAAATAAGAGCAAAAAGTGAAAAAATCAAAAGTCAAAAGTTGATTATCTATGTGGTTTTGGAGCTACCCGATAAGCTTCCATTGATGTATGAGAAAAAAGTGAAGAAAGAAAGAAAAAAGTGAAAAGTATGAAAAATATGAGAAAAGTGAAAAAAAAGTGAAAAATGAAAAAAAGTGAAAGTTGTAAGTATTGTTGAATAAGAGCTTATGTATGTAAATAAGTTGTTAGCGCGTGAGGTGCATGTGATAAGTGATTAGTAATCAGTCACATGAGGTGCACGTGATCGTTCTCCGCAACTTATATCCTTGATATTGTATGTATCCCAAATTCCTTGATGTGGACCGAATTTCTATTGCAGTGGTTCTTAAGAGAAAATGAATAACTACTTATCGTTTAAACTTAGGTGTCACTATCGGACTTAAAAATATTGAAACGAGAAAATATGAAGCAATTCATTTCTCAACAAAAATAAAATATTGAGAAACAAAAACCTAGGATATGGGAGTAAGGAGTTTCCACAAGTAACTTTTATGAGTAGTGTTAGCATCTAATTTGTAGATAAGCTGTGATCTCGTTTGTACGCTTCGTTTGGGGACTCGTGAAAAATCAAGGATGACGATTTTTATCCGTATGGTCGCTTCTTAATAGAAGTGTTTCTACTCGTTAACCCTAATAATTATTGCAAGATAATGAAAGTTCAACAAACCGTCACAAGTGTGAAGTATGGAAAAGTACAAAAATAGAAAGTGAAAATGGAATAAAGGAATAAAAGGAAAATTTTTGGAAAACGGAGCGTTTTCGGGAATAAATGATTTTATTACTTCTTTCGAACCTCCTTGCTACTCTACAAAGTTAGTAGGAAGAGTTTTAAAATTATTTATCCCAAAAGCGTGAATTGATCACATTGCGTGAGGACACGGCAATACCTTAGTCGGGGGGATTTTGGTGAGTGCTTATTCACTCACTATTTTATGGCCAAAAACCGACCCAATATGATTATTTGAGCTAACAAATGCCAAGAAAACATGTGTTTTTATGTTTGTGATATGCAGGTACGGATATTACGAAAAACGAACAAAACAAAGCAAAACCGAGCACGAGAGTGGAAAGAGCATAAAAAGCCGGAGCCGGGAAGGCATTTTTCATATTTGAGCTTGAATTGTCAGAATTTACCCTTGAAAGTTTAGCCCTTGGATATCATTTTTCAGAATTGCATTTTCAGTCCTTGTAGTATGAGCAAATTACACTATTGGTCCTTGTATGTTATTTTACTAAAAGCTGAAAATAAAAACAAAGCATGGCCCAGAGTTTTAGTAAGTCCACCAAATCATTATCATAAACCCCACAACATTAAATCAAGCCCAAATACCTAACCTTTATACCCGGCCCATATTCCCATCCACACCCTCACCCACGGTCAAAGAGTCAAATCCCTTTAATATATTTTCACCCCGTATAAGTTACCCGCCCCCCCAAATGTTAACCCATTCCCAGAAAATACTGTTCACTGAACAGTAAACAAGAACCCTAGCACCCAATTCAAACAATTACCACAATTAAGGGCAAGGTGGTCAAATCAAGTACTCTTCTAGAAGATTTGGTGATGTCAGAAGGTGTCAGAGAATGTAAGAAGCACAATTTCATACACATGGCAGTCCCTTATTGGTTGAGACGCGTCACCAAAGCTAATCCAAGGGCTATTATCAATTGGGAAATGATTGATTGAGATCAAGGGTTCAGATGGTGCTTGAAGAAACACAACCTCACACGGATTACCAAGCTGGCAATCCGTGAGCTCCTACCTCTCATCTCCTATAAATAGATGTAGTGATAGCTTAGTTTTGGTGTGGAGTTTGGAGTAGCCAAACTCTGCCAAATTTTAGTTTGATTGTATTTAGTTTTAGCTTAATTGTAATCACTTTTAGATTTAATAAAATTCAGTTCAAGTTTTCAGTTTCTAATTCTTGTTATTTGATTTTCAAGCACTTTAATATTCAAATCTGTTTTCAAGTTCATGTTTATTGATTTCAAAAGTTCATTCAAATTTCTACATAGCTTTTAGAGAGGAACTGTTAAGAATTTCATTATATTACTTTGGTCAACTAGTCAACTGTCAGGTTTCATTGGTGATTTTGGATACAAATTGATATGTTAAGCTGGTTTGGATGAGCTTAGCCTATCTAGAGATAGGCTGTGTGTGGAATCCTCTCTATTTTGAGCTGAGAGGAAGAGAATTGTAAGTTCTATTTTCAAATTTTAATAAAAGCTTTTGTTATTAGATTAGCTTTGATTCTGAGTTCTTTAGTTTTGATTTTGAATGATTAAGTGTACTGTTGCATTAGATTGATATTGTTTTGTTGCTGTTTTGGATCTTTAGTTAGCATTGTTTGTTTAGTTTATTACATCTGTTTGTGGATCTGTATTGAATAGCTCATCTAGTGTACCTATTGATTTTGAGTTGTGGTTGCATCTGAGTTTCTGATTTTCAGCTTATTGTTGTTGTCTTGGGTTACTGATTTGGTTTCTGAGTTGGTATTTTAGTTGTATTGATCTATAGATTGTTGGTATGTAGATGTTTTCACAATATCATAGTGTAAGCTGCACTTATGGGGGTGTTTGGATTGGCCATTTTCTGAGTTTTGTTGTAGTATGATTACTAGTTTTCTGTCTTAATTAGGTTCTCTTAGTTTAGTTGTAGCTAATAGGATTATTAAAACAATAGTTCTTTTTGCTAAAATCAATTTGGATTTCACATAAGTTTAACTGATTAGTGTAGTTAAAATTCAGTTAGAGTAATTGTAGCTATAGTTATATAATAGATAACACTAGCTTAGTTTAGTTTAATAATGGCTCATTACTGCATACAGAATTAGTTGTGATCAGTTTTAATCCAAATTACTCAAAGTTTCATTGCATACTTAAAGTCAAAATTACTATCATTAAGATTTTGATCAGAATTTTGAGAGAATTTGTAGGCTTAATTATTAATTAGGAATAGATTAGATTTGTTGATTGGTGTTCCTTGGTAATTAGTTAATCATATTCAGAAAGAAAATATTTGTTTTGAACTTTTTAGCTTATTGGAATTGTGTTTGGAAGTAGCCTGTGTGGGCACTTATCTTCCCTGCTCCTCGGGTTTAGGAATGATTTCAAGGCCTCATTTAGGACAGCTGTAGGTAGTATTAGCTTAAGCTCTTTATTTTATAGCTTCTCAGTTTGGTAGTCTCTAATTTGACCCCTTAATCTCATAGTGTAGAGCTTTTTAGGACTGCTTATCAGATCTGCTATGTAATGGTTTGAGCTTTGATTTCTGTATTGATACATAGGGCTGCATTTACTTGTGTGTGCCTATTAATGTGTTTCATTGGTTCTTCTGAGTTCATTAGTAGTAATTGTAGTATTGTGCATGGTTTGCTTATTCTGTAGCTTATTCTGTGTAGGATTTTGCTTATTTAGCTTATCTTAGTTTGCTTATTTGCTTGCATATAGTTTATCTGTTGGATTTATCATAACTTCTGAGCATTATTGGACTTATTTTAGCATATTACAACTGTTTTATAAGTTTGGTCAGGTTTCTTTGGCAAGTGCTTATTAATAAGCACTTGCCATAAGCTGATTTGTTCTCAATAAGCACTTCTGCTTAATTTTTCTTTTCCAAAATTTTTCTGCTAGCTTTCCATATGGTTTTAGAATTTCTGTAAAATTTTCATAATTTTCTGAGTTCATTTACTATTTTTCTTAATTTCTTTTAGTTTAAAATCATTTTTAAATCATTTTAAATAACAAAAATCTATAAAAAATCAGAAAAAGTGGTTAAAAATACAAAAATATTTTTAGAAATTCTTTTACAATATTTTAGAATTTTTAGAATTTAATTTTCATTTTTTCAAGTTATTTTTCTATTTTTCTTTATTTTTAATTCATTTTTAATTCCAAAAATAGAAAATTAATTCTAGAAAATAAATAAAAACTCAAAAAAATATTTTTCTTTTTCTTAAAATTATTTTTAATAGTTTAAGATTTTTAGAAAATATTTCCAAGTTTGTAGGATCATT
Source organism: Artemisia argyi (assembly GCA_030686995.1). NCBI lineage: Eukaryota > Viridiplantae > Streptophyta > Magnoliopsida > Asterales > Asteraceae > Artemisia > Artemisia argyi. Next base: position 179,607,303 of record CM060684.1, read on the forward strand.
TTTCATTAAACGTTACGTTTTAATTTTACGGTTGCATTTCCGTTTTTGCGTTTTTAACATCGGTGCATATGTAGTTTGTATATTCTGGTTATTTCACTATTACTTTTTATTATTTGAATTCCAAAATCATATTTTTCACTTTACCACTTTTCACGACTCGATTTCACGATACGAAAATTTACGACTCCATTCTACCTTCGCTGGGAAAACGACCCGGGAAATACTTTCACGAGTATTTCTTCGGAATAAGTTTATACTACGAAAAGACTTTATCATCACTCACTGATCAAGTGAATCTGCATCGATGGTGAAGTGGCTGAGGTTTTCGTAATGGTGGTGAAGTGAAGCTGCTCCGAAGGTGGGTGGTGATGGTGGCTGATGGATGGTTAGGGTTGATAGTAGTTTAGATCTATAAAATTGGTGTAGTGTGTTTTTGGTGGAATAGTGAAATTTTTGAAGACCAAATGAAATTAAATCCCACTCAAAAGTTTTTAGACCGGTGTCCTCAATTGCAACCTGTACTAATGTATTTTAGCATTTAGACCCGTTCATATGTAAGTAACAGGTCTAAAAGATCTATTTTTAGACCGGTTTATTTCATTTACACCGGTCTAAATGTATTTTTCTTATTTGGACGGGCGGAAATCAAATTAACCGGTTTTAAAGGTCCTTAGGTGGGATAAATTGTCATTTAGGCTTGTGTTTTTCATAGAGGGTCTTAATATGGAGGTCTAAAAGACCATTTTTCATAGAGGGTCTTAATATGGAGGTTTAAAAGACCCTTTATTTACTGAACAGTTATGAGTAACAATTTTTTAGCATTTAAAAATTAGTACTCCGTATTTCATTTATTCAAATAAATAAGGGAAATCAAAGTCACCGAACAGCGAACAGAAAAAGTTGAGACCTAAACATATACAATAACTGTGGTAGCCTGAATTTTATAGTTTGTTCAACTTTTCAATAAATGTTTGCTTGTAAAACTGAAAATAGATTGATATGTTCCATTCTTATGTTACATCTAGTAGCATATACAATAACTGTGGATATTTCATTTTTGACGAGTTTGTTGGGTTTACGCATTAAAGTGCCCTGATTCCTCGAACGATTATTGCATATACTTCTGAGATATGATGACCCGAACGGTGATATGATTATAACTAAACCCTAATAACAACATAACTCAATAATAGGGAGCTTTGTGTGAGGAGTATTAACTTTTGAATTATGATGGCCCAAACGGTATTATGTTGATAACATAATACAATAGTAGGGAGCTTCATGTGAGGAGTCATATACTTCTGAATTACAATGGCCTGAACAGTGTTATGTTATATATAAAATATTAACAAACCTAAAAACAATAACTTGAGAAACATAAACATGATAACTAAAGCTTGACATACATACAAAACCAACAACACACTAGGATACGTGAGTAAGGCGGTCTAGTTTCCGAGTCACTATTTGCATCACTTAGATTACTCTAAACCCAGGTGAGTTCATAGCATCATACTTTTTAAATTCCGTGAGTTTTCATAGCGTCATACTTTTTAAAATGCTTTTCACTCTAAATGCTTTATAAACCCTGTGAGGGGGATACATGCTAAATGCTTTACTTAAAACCGAATACAAATCTTTTTCTTTGGTTGTTTGCACGAGTAAACTAACAGCCACCACTACATAACCAAAATTCATTAATCTAATCGTTTGAGATATTTTACCCACGCGAACGCGAATAAGTTGATAGATCTATTGGAGTTTGACAACTCCCGTTGGTATTAACACCCCATTAGGTGGTACCAATAAGTACTATATGTGAATCCAGTCAAGGTATAACTTTGGCAAGTTATCCTTCCATCCCCTCATGTTGGGTCTGCAGCCCACATGACCCGGATCGTTAAGGTGTGATTCATGAGCTTAGCGCAACATACTAAACTCCTGATAATTGTGCATGCATCACAATTATCACAAAACTTGCATTTTCCTAGATGGGTGTAACAACTGAACCCATGGAACTTGTATTCACTAACCCCTAAACCTATGATTCTCACTCAACACCTGGTGTTAAATTTTTAAGCATGTATTCTAGGTATATTACTTCTATGGATCCATGGCAGAAGGAGGTACTGAACTCGGAGGACTTTTCATGGTTATCATTCAAACACAACCTAACTCTTAGATTTTTGGGACCTCATCAAAAATAAAAGTATATCTTTTATAATTAAAACTCTGATAATTATGAATGATAACTAAATTTCCAAAACGTCTCTTTTCGAGTCGTTTTCTATTACTGTATCTGTGATTCTATGAAGTAATGCCTCAAACACTTTATCCGCTGCGATCAGTGAAAAATGGGGGTGTTACATATACTATCATTTCTTTTATCTCTCCTACTTTTCTTTCAAACTATTATCAAATCCAAATCCGATTCTAATCCTTTTTCATACCAAAAGCGCACCCTAAGTTTATGAGTTTGATTCCCATATTTAATTATTAACATACTAACCAAATACATATATGGCAATGAAAGTCATTCTTCATTTCTATACCGGCAAACCAAACACCCTCTTACAATGTGCTCTCGAGTATATTTAAGGAAGAAAAATGAAAAAAAAAAGAAAAACAAATCAAAAATTGTATTCTTAACTATCACTTAGTGAGGGAAAGAAAATGAATATAACTGAAAAAGAATAGTGATCGCTTGATTTTGAAATAAGTGTTTACGCTCGAAATTGGCATGAAAATATTTTATTTTCTTTTTTTTTTCTTACTAAAAAAAGCTTGAGAACTGAGTTAGGAAATAAGTTTTTTTTTTTAAAGGTAACTCATTTACTAAACTACAATATATACATTCTCACACAATGGATATAACTCCACTTTTATTATTTGTCCAAATTTAACTCACATTCGTTTGGTTAGAAACATATGAACCTGGTAAACGAACAAATAGGGGGTCTTTCCAGAAATGTGAAACAAAAGTTTTTCCCTTGCGTCTTGGTCACCATATTTGTTCGGACAATGTATGGTAACGAATTTTGTCATTGACGCGCGTTGCGGCGATTTTTTATGATTGTTTAATACATATTTTAAATAACTTTAATAAACGATGATAATTATTTAAATGTACGTATATGAGTAACGTTTTTTAAATATGTTTATAATAATACGTAAGTAAAAACTATTGCAATATTAGACTCATTTTAGTTGAATTTTCTAGGCCTTCAAAATTTTAAGACATAAGTAATTCAAAATTAATGCTTTCGATAAATACAGTTATGATGAACACCCATGTATGATGAACATCTATGTATGATGAACATCTAGTATGATAAACTTTTATTGATGAACATTCAGACTATAATTGATGAACATTTAGATCATGATTTAGGGATACTTATTGATTTTGTGGATATTGATGAACTTATGAGACAAATTATTGATGAACATTTTGTATTGATGAACTTGGATTGATGAACATAAATTAATAAACATACGAAAAAACTACAAACATTTTGTATCGATGAATATAACAACCATTATTTTGATGAACATTACTTGATGAACCTAATAAGTTGGTTGAGCTACTGAAGACAACAACTCACAAAAAACCAAATTCATAACACTCATATCCTCAAACAACACCTTCAAACTTGGTTTATTCACAACCAAATACTCCAAATCATATTTAGTCATCTGGTGATTCTCTAATGAACTTGAAAATTGGTTTTATTTTATGAACATTATGTGATTAACACTTACTTTGATGAATATTCCGTGATGAACACTTGTTGAACACTTACGTGATAAACATTTTGCAATGAACAATTGCACATTCAAAGTTTAAAACAATGTTTATCGTTGTTAAAACATCATACCTTGACTTTTTCATCAAAGATCGAAGCTTTTACCAATAATCAAAATATTTATATTCTAATTAACACCTTTAAACTCTAAAATCATAAAATTATTTCATTGAGGCATTTTATCAAACATTTTATGAGCACTTTCATAAACATTTGATTTGTTTCAAAATTATAAAAAAAGATAAAGAAAAAGATGAAACATTTGATGTTACATAATATTAACTTAGGGTTTGTTAATCAATCTTAGGCATAATAATTTATTTTGACTCAAAGCCAACGAAACTCTAAATTGATAATTTTATGAAAATTGTTGTAAGTTGTAGCGATTGAACAAATTTATGATGAAACTAAACAAAAATCGCAACCTAATTTTATGATTTTGAATAATTTAAAGTTGAATTGGGGTAGGAAACGTTTGTTAGACATACGGTGAAAGAGTGAAAAAAGATAGAAGATGGAGAAAGAGAAGGAAAAATGGAATCACACATGCTGGTTTTAAAGGATTTTTTAGACTTCACAGAAAGTGGGTGTTTACCGTACCTTTTACACGATCATGACTCGTGACAATATACAATGACCCAATACTTGTAATGTGTGTACATGAAGTTGTTTGTTTGAGACTAAGTAAATTTTATCTTCTTTTGTTAAGTAATAATTGTGGCACGCTTTTTAAGTGACTATTGATATGTCAAATAATAAGCGCTGATATTCAAGTTAAGTTTGGTTTAATAAGGTCATTTTGTACGATGGATAATACATCCCATATTGATAAGAAAAAATGTAACACGCTACTGACAAGTGACAAGTACTTCATGTTATACCTGGAAAAATACGTGCATGTATGTATTCGAAAGAATATACCATTTACACCCTATAGAACGATAAACCCCAACTATATTAATATTATGAGGAATTTACGCCAAAAGACAAAACATACTAAACCAACTGTTAAAGGATTTTGAATATATGTGTGAAATCCGATTATTTACTTGGTCCAGTAAAAGATTGATACGTCGCTCAGTTTTGATAAATATGATTTTTCTCTTTTCTATATTTTGTCCTTGAAAAAACTTAGGAGTATGTTGTGGAGCGCGTGGATGCCGCATTTAATAAGGTGGCGACTTTATATTAGGCAAGATGGACCCTCTCCAAATTTTCCAAACGTAACCTTTTAGTAGGTGTTTGTTTCGGTTTATATAGCCGGCTTATGAATTATTTGGTTTTGAACTTATGTACACGAGCTTACTTTTTGTGGCTTATTTTTAATTTTTCCGGCTTATATTAGTTAATTATTTCATAATGAAATGAATTTATATAAGTTAAAAAATGTCAAAATAAGCCACAAAAATTAGGGGTGACAATTCTTGAAACGACACGATAAATGACACGAATTCGACACGAAGTTAAACAGGTTTGTGCTGAGGATAAACAGGTTTGGGTTAAAAACAGGTCAACCCATGAATCCGTTTAAGTATATAAGCCACTAAAATTAAAGTATATAAACCACTAAAATTAAAGTATGTAACTTGGATTTTATATTGGATTTGGATTAATGTACTTTGTTATGTATAATATATGAGTGAATTACGATTATGTTCTGATATCATTAAAATTGTCGCATAGTTATTTGTATGTTATTTTATCATTATTTAGATCCTTATATAATTTTTGCATTTATAATAGTTAAATCGACAAACCACTAACCTTATTCACCGCTTGACCTATTTACTTAAACATGTTAAACGAGTAAAAAATGTGTTACACGTGTTATGTAGGTTTGGGTTAAGGTTGAGTTTCTTGACACGATTAATAAATAGGTCGTGTTTGGATAGAGGTTATAATAACACGCCAACCTGCGAATTCGAATAAGTCAACCCGAACACGACTCGATTGCCACCCTTACAAAAAAATGAGCTTATTAAACATAAAGTCAAAAACCAAATAAACAATAAGCCGACTATATAAATCAAAAGTAGCAAGGTCGTCCTCTGAATTTATGAAATTTTTGAGGGCCCTGGACAAAATTAAATAATGAGGCCTTTCGATAAAGAATGCTATATATAAAGTGTCAACATTTATAGGATATAATATAATTAGTTAGTTAAACGTTCTAACATATTACTCATTTAAGATATTTTCTCATCAAAATACTTTTTTTTTGTGAAAAATATGCGTACACATGCATATTATTATTAATGAGATAAATTTTGAGGCCCTTAAAAATTTTGAAGTCCTGTGCGATCGCTCACCTTGCATTGCAAGTAGTCAAAAGCCCGTTAGAAATGACCATTTGTCTATTTGGTCTCTTGCCATAAAGTTTTAATTCGAAAACAAATTAGCAAAAGCCCATAAGTCTTGCTAACAGAAAAGCCCAGCCCAGCTCATGTGTTTCATCAACAGCACACCTTTATATCCAAGACAGAAATTAGGGTTTACGCCTTCACTTCGGCTGCCGTATTTTCATCAACCTCCAAAAATGGTACTCTCTCTCAAATTCTATCATTGTTTTTCACATTTTACAGCTATAGTTTCTGTTAGACTATATTATCTTATGCTAAAATGTATATTTATGATGATAAAGTTATTGCTGATTGAATCATTTATTCTTTTGAGCTTTTTGCTGTTTGGTTTGTAAATTATATTTATATTTTTGCTTAAGTTTTAGACATGCTTTATTAAAATGCATTCGTGATGCTTTTTAGATAAGGGGTGTTTGGTTAAGCTTATTTGATTTCGGCTTATATTTCATACGCTTCAGCTTATTTTAAGACTTATATAGACCGATAAGTCTCAAAATAAGCGGGTTTTTGAAATATAAGCCTAAATCAAACAAGCTCATAATTTCACAAATAAGCTTAACCAAACACCCCCTAAGCTTGTTTTTGGAGTTACCAGCTTACTTGTTTTTGGCTTATTTTGAAACTTGTGAAAAGCTGAAAAACGCTTTAGCTTATGGGTCTGTGGTTTGTCATATACTTCATAAGTTAATCCTTTTTGTTTTGTTTTTCAGTTTATAAGCATTTTTTATGTTTAAGTCATAGTAAAGCTTATAAGTTAGACAATAAGCTGAAAAATGAGCTGATTTATATAGGCTAGTAAGCCCTAAAAATAAGGTTTAACAGTTTTAAGAAGCTAGATAATGTGTTGTAAAGTCATGAATGTCTGCGATTCTGGTATGAAATGTGTGTGTGAGTGGTTGTAAGTGCAACTGTAGTATGTATGCAAGTGTGGTTAAGATTTAGGATCACCTTGGACCCTCTAATGTAGTATCATCGTTTTTTAACAGTTTTGGCTTTTACTATTTCAATTACTTTTATTAATTTATAATTACATGTCGTGTTGGAAGTGCCTTTACAATGACATAAGTATCAGAAACTCGTAAGATGCTATGCCTAATACTGATATCAAGATATGAACTTTGACATAGGTGTATAAGTTTACGCAAAAATGGAATGTTGTGTACCGTAGCAGCGTAGCTGATTGTTTTTTTGGCAGTTTATTCTTGTTTTTGTTGGGACTTGTGAATATTAGATGGCTAACTTTTAGTTTTACTATTTTTGTTATCCAGCCGAAGCAAATTCATGAGATCAAGGATTTCCTTCTTACTGCAAGAAGGAAGGATGCTCGCTCTGTGAAGATCAAAAGAAGCAAGGATATTGTTAAGTTCAAGGTTCGCTGCTCAAAGTACCTCTACACTCTGTGTGTCCATGACAAGGAGAAGGCCGATAAGTTGAAGCAATCTCTTCCTCCAGGTTTGTAGTCTATTGTTTATCTTATGTTTAGAACGTTCACTAAAGTTAGTTACAAAACCGAGACATTTTATCCTGCTATAGCTTAAACTGTAAATTGTGTGGGAAGTCTGCCACTCAATCCGAATGGCATAATCTGTGGTCTAGCACATTATCTTCTTAAGTGCATTGAGTTATGACGTATTTAAATGGACATGAGTTTTTAAAATCTAGACTTTGCACATTGTCTACTATCTGTGTTATTACATTTTGTTGATGCAGTAGTAGCAAATGAACGTTCCACCTTTTAAACATTAGGCCTTTAGGGATCGGTTAATTATGTCTAATTGAATTCATTAGATGAATAATTTGTATAGTTACACTTGAGGGGGAGTGCTGTGTTTGTACACACTATTTATTTATTTGTTGATCTAGCAATGAGTGGCTAAAATTTGTTTAAGGGTCACATGCTATCTTAACTAGAACAACTAACTAAATTTAGGTGCTGCGCTTCATTCAATGCATAATTGACATCATCTTCAAATATTCAAATTCGAAAATCTAATGTCAACCAACGAAAACAAAGTTTTAACTGGTAGACTTGCATTTCAAGTGCTAAATTAATGATGCCCAATAAGTTTAGTCTAATACTTGCTCTACACTTTATGCATGTTGACTATCTTTATGCTCTGATATCTTTTATGTTTTTAAACTATGCCTACAGTTTAGAAACACCAATTATCTTATATTTTTACAATTTCATTTCAACTTTATCTAACATTGATTTTTTTTGTCACTTTGTAATGCAGGTTTGAGTGTGCAAGACCTTTAGATTGTATCTTTCTGAATGTCGCATCAAGAATCTTATCCCAGTTTGACGTTATTGAAAAGATCGTTGGATACAACAGAATTTCAAGTTATCGTTAAATGGTTGGTTAATGTTTGTTTTGTTTGGTATAGAAGACTTGTAGGAGTTGTAGTGTTTAATTTTGATACTATTACTTGGTTGATGTTAATGTTGGATTGGATTGTTTGAAATGCATGGAAGGTGACATTTTGAAGTCAGTCTGTGACTTTGACATAACTTCAGTTTATATAACTAGGCAGGTTAAACTAGGTGGGCATGGTTAATGGGTAAAAACAAAGAGAAATGACTAAAAAAACTTGTATTTCTAGGTTCTTTTAATAGCACTGGCTTAGGTCCCTGTTACCCCTTAAGAGTTCGGGTATAAATAGCGACCTTTAGATATTGACTTTTGCTTTTTGGTTAGGCACTTGTTTTGGTAATCGGGTGGAATTAGTTATTGCCGAGCATCAAGGAAAGTGACTTTTCAGTTGGTGTCATTTCTTGTTGGATAGGCATAATGAAGCCTGCACTATAGTTTGTTAAAACAATGTGGATGGCCACATTTGGTAGGGTGGGTTGAATTGGGTATTAGTGTGTTATGGGTTGTTAAACAAACATTATTATAAAAGGTTGATAAGGCAACAACTAATGACATATTAGTTAGTTAAGAAGCATAGTTAGAAAAGGGTGCTTTTTAATATTAGGTTGCTTTGAATCTTTCAGGTGTCGATTTTTCTATAGAACCAAAGATTTATAAAAAAGTTTATAAAAAGCTGGATTCTCATTGACTTAATTGTCTATTTTATGAGATTATAGATTTATCTAGTTGTTATGAAACTTAGATAATGGAATATAGAGATTGCTGATCGAGCTAACCTTATCGAACATGTTGCGATGAGAACCAAGTTTACATGTTTTCATTGTGCTCCAAATATTTTGGTATAACACTTGTCCTAAAATATCTAGCTTATCGTTTTGTTTAGATCATCTTACAGTAGATTTTGACAGAGCCATGTCGCATCTTTTGTTAACCAGGTCTCAACATATGACCTAATCGAAGAAATATAATGGCTCATTGTGTCATTTTTACAATCGTTTTCATTGCTATACCCTTTGATCATTTTCACTTTGACTTGGCTTAATTTATTGACGTGTCATCTGAGAAGTTTTTGTTATCTTCATCTTTGTCGTCGCTTTCACCGTCCATCAACGTCACATGAACAACTCACACTTGCCACCATAGCTAAACCAATAAAACTATTTTGCGTACGCGTCTATCTTGAAACTCATACAACTTACATATTTTAGATCATAAATCCTAATTGCTACGAGAGAATTCACAATTTTGTCCATGGCCAGAATCAGAAGTCGAAACAAAAAAGTCAAATAACTTCATATGGAAATTGTATACTAAGAAACGCAACTAACTATCTTACAATAAATCAATCTCACATGTTCTAAAGCAGGACTTGAATCCACTTACAATAAAGCAATCTCACATGTTCTAAAGCAGGACTTGAATTCACAAACAGCATTCTCACACATAGGGTTGGGGGGACACAAGCCCTTTGGTAATATCAAGCATTTTATTGAATTCACAAACAGCATTTTATTGTCTCACTATATCAAGCATACATCGTTTCTTCAATGTTGTGCTGCTTCCCTCCTGTGATTGTTTTTGCTCTTTTCTTCTATTAAAAGTTATATTTCAACCAAACAGATATAGTGTTCTTCATCTCTTGAATCCCTTTCAAACACATAAAAAAGGGCTCCATAACCTTTACTTTTTGATTGCATATATGCAAATATGCTCATATGTATATGTAGTCAACATCAGAAATGCAAATATATGACATACGCCAAGAAATTTAAGTCTTTTTAAGTAAAAAAACTTATATACAAATGATACGTCTAGCTTGTGTTTTTTGATGTCAGGTTCTGTGAATAAAAATCTTGGTAAAACTAGTAGCTTCTGTCGCACTAATTCTCAAATTAGTGGATTAAATTTTCAGAAACTTTGGTTAAAGGAAAAGAAATAGAGCAATTGTTACGTGCTAGAATTTGTTTTCTTGAATGAGAGAAGGCGGCTAAACCTTTCATAGCTTAGGCTATGTGTAATGTGACAGAGTGCCCGGCCTATGTGGCACCAACCCAACGCGTCCCACCCTATTACCACTCAAAGCATCGGACGCATCTCACTCCAAGAAAAAACAGAAGTCGGTCGTATATGTGACCAAGTTGTGTTATGTGGGATCTTTTATTAAATGACTTTTTGATGATGTCTTCAGTCTCTTTATTACATTAAGTTGGTTATAAAAAGAAAAAGCTAATGTGACACTGAGTATTTTGGTGTCTAGGTGTTCACCATTACACTTGGTCTTAACTCTTAAGCATTTAATTCCATTTTTTCAACAGATATTCTAAACTTTCGACTTCAATTATCATACTTTTGTGATGTGCTTTGTACATCTCATCTTATTAAATATACAACTTTATAATAATGTATTTTTATAAATATAAAAATAGGGAATGAAGAAATATGTTAAAGCGGAAGAAACTAGAAAAGGGTTACGTGTTACCACTAGCATTCTTTAGAAGAAAACGACTTTACGTATCATAGGATAAAACTATATTTATTAAGGATTTATAAAGACCACTACTTATAAAGCTTTGAGTATATATTATGAATATGATTTACGAGTATACTACCATATCATGGTTTTTAAGATCCTAATTATTTAGGATCGTTTTTGTCTTTGTAAAATTGAGATCATATATCGAGATTTTAAAATTCCACTATAATGTTATTTTCTTAATAATTTTTATAATATTATACAATATGCACAAAATCATTGAATATTTCATTAAAATATTGTCGTAAATTATAATCTTGAAATGTTTAAGAAAATTATCATGTTGTTCTTTAGATTCTAAAACATAATTCATTACATTGTAGGGTTTTAGTTTGCAAGATCGAGATCGTAAGATTAAATTGAGATTTTAAGATCCTACTATAATGTCATTTTTTTAATAGTCTTTGTAATATTATACAAATCTACAAATTATTATATATCATACGTACAAAATAATTGAATATTTAATTAAAATATTGTCGTTAATTATAATTTTGAAACGTTTAAAAAGATTAACATGTTGTTTTTTAGATCATAGTAGAGTTTTAGTTTGTAGTTCGAAAAAAAGTAAAATCAAATCAGATTAGATATTCATCTCATGGTTAAGATCATGTTCATATAAGATTTTAATATTGCAAAGATCCTACGTAGGATAAAGATCATTTTTATTTTATAGTATAGTAAAATTGTAAGATACTAAGAGCATCTACTATGGTGGTTTACAAATAGATTTATAATATGATGAAGAGGTTCATACTTTTGTTAACCATAGTGAAAACATATTTTATGCTTACTTGGCATGAAAAGGTCTAGGATTTTGAACTTCTTCACAATTTAATGCATTTGAGATATATGTAATGTTTATAAAGTTTTAAGAAGTTTATGTGTAGTGGCAATAGGTTTATACAATCAAAAGGTTTAAGAATTAATGATATTGATAAATTATAAATATTTATAAAGGTCTAACATAGTTGATGCCCTAAAATCAAACGAAGAAAAATAATTTTCCATAAATAGGTTAAGAGTTGCTTATTTTATGATTGTTATTTGATATTGAATTAAAATAAATTTTTACTCTTATAGTTTTACCTAAAGCCTTTTTTAAATGAACATGATTGAAACTTTATATTGAAATAATTATTTTTATGAATATATTGCGTTTTTATAAAATAAGCAAATTCGAACATTGGCTCTAAAAGTATTTTCTTATAAGTATTTATTTTTGGACAGAAGCACAAGAAAAAAATATAAACAATCCCAAACACCTAATTATATTTATATTATGTCTTATCCTAAGGCTCATATAGATACAACTCACAAATTATTATTTTTTTTCCAAAGTAAAATAGCCACATAACATTCCCTGTATTTGGACTGAAATGCATATTTTTCTTGTAAAATGTCTCAATAATTGTAAACATTATTATGTGTTGCTTTTTAAATGGTGTAAACCATTTTACTTTTAGAATATATCACGAATCTTATTTTTATAGTCAAATTAATAAATATGGGAATTATTGGAGGAGACAGAACACGTATTACATAGAAAATTAAATGGGAGCACGACAAACTTTGTCAACATATAAATAAATAAATAAATAAATGAAAAAAAAAATTATGTTAAGTTTATCAAAGTTATATATACTTGGTACTTTATATTTTTCGTATCAACTTATATAACTATATCTATAAGGCACGAACCATGATAATCTAAATAAAAAGAAAAAATTAAATAATGTTGGTTTTGATCTATAAAACATCATACATGGTCATTTATATATACATGCAACAACCGAATTTCTTTTTCTATATTATGTACCTAACTATACCACTTTCGTGTTAACTTCAACCTTATGTATATATAGTTTTGTATTGTATCATATATAACATGTTCCAGTTGTAATAATGCCATGAACATGTAACAAACGTGTTTTGGTTGCTACAATAAACCCTAATTTGTGGCTTTAAACAATTGGTTTCTGGCATTACCTTGAATTAACATTATTCTAACAATGAATGTGATTTGACCACTTTCTAGGTCATGGTTGCTAACTGAGTTTTTTTTTTTTTTTTTTTTTTTTTTTTTTGAACGGTGAAATTTTATTGAAAAAGCTAGCAAGAAGCTAAACATGCAAATATTACATAAAGAAGATAGCATTAGAAGGGTCTATAAGCCACGCTAACAAAAAATATTAACCTTCCTACATCTACTATTCACCCAAAACAAAAAATATTAACCTTCCTACATCTACTATTCACCCAAAGCCATGGTTACTAAATGAGTTAAAAACAAACAAAATTCTATACTTTAAAAGCAAAAAGTAGAATTAGTAAACAATTTGCATAGAAACTCAAGTATGAAATGTTTTAAAACCTAGGTTGACCTGGCCGGGTGACCGGAAGCCAGGTTTAACTGGTAGCTTGTCTGGGTCAATTAGAAAATCAGTTTTTAAAACATTTATGATGGTATTTCAAATAAGTAATTTATGGTTAGTTATCCTAAAGTTATTATCAACCTGATTTTATAAATCTATAAACCATCAAAAGAATTTATTTGAATTGTTGAATGAAAGACTGCATATTTGGTATTCCCTTTACCTCTTTTACCTTTGCGCCGAACAATATTGGCTCAATAGTCGGGAAGATATAATCCGATGGTTCAAATCTTGACCTCGTACCCTTCTAGACATGGTATTACACGATTTATGTCTTCCATGACGTGATATTTATTGGTGAAAACAAAGTCAAAAATATGAGTGATGATAGCAAATCAAACATTGACAATCTAACCGGAGTTCCACACATACTTTTCCTCATAGTTGTCAGGATCCTGATCTTGATATTAGGATCTTACGATTTTACGATATTACAAAGCAAAAACCATAGTTGTCAGGATCCTTGTCATGATCTTAAGATCTTACGATTTTACGATACTGCAAAGCAAAAACGATCCGGATCCTACATAGGATCTAAGCAAGCTTAAGATCTTATAGGATCTCGATCTTGACCAAATGATCTTAAGATCTAATCCGGTCCGATCTTACTTTTCTCGGATTACAAACTAGAAAATTATAAATTTATGGGCTATTTTTTTGTAGAATTAAAAAAACAACATGTTAATATTTTTAAACATTTCATAATCATAATTTAGTACAATATTTCTATGAAACATTCATAATATTTTGTGTTTATAATGTATAATAATTTGCAGATTTGTATACTATTACAAAAACTATTAAGAAATAACATTAGAGTAGGATCTTAAGATCCCGATCCGATCTTACGATCACGATCTTGCAAAGACAAAAACGATCATGGGTAGGATCCCGATCTTCAAAACCTCGGCAAAAACAATTCAGATCCTATGTAGGATCTTAGAACATTTAAAATCTTATAAGATCCCGATCTTGACCATAGGATCTTAAGATCTAATCTGACTCGATCTTACTTGTTTCGAATTGCAAACTAAAAAACTAAAAAGTTATGAATCATGTTTTCTAGAATTAAAAAAAATAACGTGCTAATCTTCCTAGACATTCTATATTTATGATTTGGTACAATATTTCATGAAATATTCATGTAATTTTGTGTTAAGGATTATAATAATTTGTAGATTTTATAATATTATAAAGACTATTAAGAAAATTATATTATAGTAGGATCTTATGATCTTGATCTGATTTTATTGTTTTAATTTTGCAGAAACAAAACGATTATGGGTAGAATCCCGAACTTGAAAATCTTACTTTTCTATTTGGTCATGGTCTCATAATGCATACTTGTTAAATGGGTAACGTTATAAAGAAAAGAAAAAAGAGACTACTTTGTGATATTTAAAGTTAATAAATATGTGATAAATGTTACGGAGTACATTTGTGATATTTAAAGTTAAATGTAAGGACTAACAACTATGATCTACATGTCTTTTTAATCATTAATAAATGAGTTTGAATTTACGTAGAGTTGGAATTTGGTGTAAGAAAAACAATTCATTTAAATCACAATTTAGTGTTGATAGTGTATTCTCATTTTCCGATATGGTCTTTGCTTTTATTCAAAATTATTTATAAGTGGTATGTATTAGAATAAAAATCATTAACTTAACCACGACCTTAATTACAATCGTTAGAGTGCAATGTACGGTGGGCTGATGGCTTCAGCCATCGCACCAGCCCAACTTTTTGTTGTGCCAAAGCGAAGCTCGTGCCATACACCCTCGGCTGACAAATAACAGCCCACGCCGTAGACCCACGGCATCATCTTTTGTGGTGCCAACGATACTGGAGCTCGTGTTGTTGTATGTGTGGACTCATGGCAGCACATTTTGTTGTGCAAATGAGGGAACCTGTTTTTGGTGTCATGAAAAAAAGTGATGACGTGACAACACTTTTTCTTTATTGTTTGAAGCCATGGCACCACGGTACCCGACCCTCCTAGCAAAACCTATATTAAATAATAATGTTCTTGGAAAGAACAATTAAGCAAGTACTGCCAAGTAGGTTCATTGTTGTTATGCGTAGAATGGAAAGAAAAGGTGCAAAATCAGGAACATCATGGTTGACACAATTCCAAGTTTTCAGAAATTTTGACCAGTAATATCAGTGCAAACACCATTTCTTGGGGGACTTCTTTGACTCTAATAAAAAAGACCCTAATGACAGATTAGCAATAATATACTATTCTTTGACCCATTCTTTCTTCTTTTTTTATTGTTAATAAGAGCTGGCTACAGCCAACTTCTAAATTGAGTTTGATCTCATTGCAAATGCAACGGTTACTAATTCATAGGATTTGAGCTCATCGCTGCACAAACTACAAACTCAAACTGAGTAAATGTCTCACACTCGAAGAGATTAGCGTAGCCACTTTAGAGTTATTTGTGCCAAACAAGATTTGAATTTGATACTGTACATTTTAAAGACGATAGACAAAAAAGTTTTACCAATTTTAAACAAAGTTTTTACCATATTAACAAAAAGTTGACTGAACTAACAGTATGCAATCTCTAGTCATGAACTCATTCAATACAATCTCAATTTAGGGTGCAGATTAACATTCGTTTTTGGGTAAGAAAATGAATGTCCGAGATTCAGTTTCATCGATGGTTTGAGATCTTTTTCGCCATCCTTATTAGTTCCTGACTTCCTGGTGACGAACTGACTTTAATAAAACTCAACTCACTTAGTTCAGATACTCATTCGTGCCTACGAAATTCTAAACATACTTCCAAACACACACATGTACAAATTACAAACAGGCCTTTAACTTAACACTAACAAAACAAACTTAATAAAGTTTTAAGCTTCAAATCTAAATCACATCAACTACGTTTCAAAAGGCATACAAATATTCCTTTTTTCGTGTCTTGCGACAAGTAAGCATACTGTAAATCAGCAATTAGCAGAAGCCAAAAATAGTCTTTTAACAGAACAATTAACAAGAGTAACCAATACCATTACCATTAGCTTCACCGTCCCCGTTCGAGCTACTTACGTCACCATTTGAGCTACAACCATCATCCCCTTGCCATGTCCAAACAATATCTTTTAACGCGGGTCTAACGTCTTCTTCACAAAACTTTTCATACTCTAACGTATCGCCCGAGTCTTTTGTAAACTCGACCACTGTCATTTCCGAAGTCATCTCAAACACCTCTGCAGTCACTGCCAATGCCCCTTTTCGCCCTTCTTCTGTCCCTTCCATCCGTATTTTGAAATCATCTTCGGTCTCGACATGAAACCTCAACTCATGCGCTGCACGTTCTATTCGTTCCACTATCGTTGCAGCCGGGAATTTTGAAGTAAATATCGAAGCGACCTTCTTTTTCTGGTTTATTTCAAACAAAGTCGATAGATCGAATCCAGATGACATAGATGAAATAAGCTCAAACGCGTTAAAAAACGATGGAGATGACGTGGACTTTTTCATTGATCCAAGTGCTTTTAGATCCGTGACGGATCTATTTTTATCTTTATCTTTTAATAAACGAAAGGAATGTGGACGTGACATTCCTTTCCTATACCACGGAACTCGCTTAATTCCTTCGATGGAGATCCTTCGCTCAGGATCCGCCATCAAAATCTTGGAAATGAGTTTCCGCGTATCGTGAGAAAACCACGGCGGAAACTCATATTCCGCTTTAAATATTTTTCGATACAAATTCATCAAATTCACATCATGAAAAGGCAAAAAACCAGCTAACAAAACATACAAAACAACCCCACACGACCATATGTCAGCTTTAGCACCATCGTACCCCTTTTTACGCAGCACTTCTGGTGCCACATAAGCAGGGGTACCACACTGCGTGTGCAACAAGCCATCTAGCCTTTTCTGCTCAGGTAGAGCAGAAAACCCAAAATCCGTAATTTTCAAATCATCATTACCATCAAGCAACAAATTCTCTGGCTTAATGTCGCGGTGTGACACACCGCGACTATGACAAAAATCAACAGCTGAAATCAGCTGTTGAAAATACTTACGTGCCACGTCTTCTTTTAGCCTTTTATTCCCTTTTACTTTATCGAACAACTCGCCACCAGATACATATTCCATTACATAATAGATTTTGGATCTGGTGGCGAGAACTTCACGCAACTCGACTATATTAGGATGTCTAACTAGTCGAGTTGCGGATATTTCTCGCTGGATTTGTTCCACCATGCCTTGATCTTTAACTTGTTCCTTGCTAATGACTTTTATAGCCACACTTTCGCCCGTAGCGAGTTCTCGACCGTGGTACACTTTTGCAAATGTTCCTTTGCCTATGAGCTTGCCTTTTTCATACTTGTTTCCTAGGAGTTGTCTATGATCATCCTCCATTTTTTGGTTAATGTTTTAGGTGATGATTGATTAGTGGTTGAACGATCAAAGGTCCATTAATGGATGGATTATTGAAGTGTATGATTGGGTTTTTTTTTATTTTTTATTTTTTGTTGTTTGTAATTAAACAATGGGTGAGTTATGGGAAATATAATGGGCGGCAAGAGACAGAGAAGAAAGTTGAAAATATGTTTTGGGTTGTGAGAGTTTCACGTTATATGAGATTCTTTATTCTTTTAAAAGATTTTTTCCCCCTTGTTATATATATATATATATATATATATATATATATATATATATATATATATATATATATATATATATATATATATATATATATTTTAATCCATAGGATAAAGGTCGTAAGTAAATTTGTATTTTATTTAGAGTAAATTGCAAAAATCGTCCATGTGATTTAACGAAATCGCAAATATAGTTTAATTTTTTTGAAAATGTAGGTGTAGTCTTTGTGAGTTGTGACTGTGAAGAACTTTGATGTGCAATTATTTTTCCTAACAAGGACCATGCTTGCACTTTTAAAGTTTTGAATTTCTCATTCCAGGGACAATAACTACACAACAAAGTTTTGTATGAGGACTATGCCTGCACTTTCGAAAATACTGGACTATACTTGCGATTTCGTCAAACCATAGGGACAGTTTTTGCAATTTACTCTATCTATACTTGAGGACTATGCCTGCACTTTCGAAAAGACTGGACTATACTTGCGATTTCGTCAAACCATAGGGACAGTATTTTGCAATTTACTCTATCTATACTACTATATTATATAAAAAGTTTGGGCTTTCTAAATAAGAAGTCTTAAAATTTTTAAAACCAAAAAATATTTCTTTAATAGAAAACTAGCAGGGTACTCGCGCGTTGCAGCGGCGGGTACCCTGAAATAAAATTTTCGATTGAATTAATAAAAATGTCACGAGAAGTCATTCCGACACCTAAATTTGCCTCGAGAACGAAATACTAAAAGATTTGGTAAACTACTGATTTGCTCAATTATAGTATATATAATAAGTATCGAGGAAATCCGCGAGAAATACGGATTACCTGAGTCGTTTCCCAACGAAGGTTGAATGGAATCGTGAAATTCGATTCGCAAAATCGTGTCGTGAAAAGTAGAAAAGTGAAAATAGTGAATGTGAAATTCAAATAATGAAAAGCAATTATAAATTATGCAGAATGTACAAGCTATGTATGCACAAGTGATTTAAATCTAAAAACGGAAATTCAAACACTATTCTAAAAACGTAACGTACGAATAAAAACGTAATTATTTATGAAAAATGATCCTAAAAATATGAAATAAATTTCTAAAAATCTTAAACTACTTAAAATAATTTTAAGAAAAAGAAAAATATTTTTTTGACTTTTTATTTATTCTCAATGAATTTATTACTAATTTTGGAATTTTAAAAGTAATTAAAAATAAAATAAAATGAAAAAAATACAAAATCAACTTTGAAAATTCTAAAATAATAGAAAAGAATTATCTAAAATATTTTTGGATTTTTTAAAGCTTTTTCTGATTTTAATTTGATTTTTATTTATTAAAAAGTATTTAAAATTGAATTAAAACTAAGAAAAATTAAGAAAAATAGGAAAACAATTCAGAAAAAATATGAAAAATTCACAGAAATTCTAAAATAATAAAAGAAACTTGAGAAAAAATAATGAAATAAAAATAAGATGCAAAAGTGCTTAATGAGCCCAAAACAGCTTATTGCAAGTGCTTAATAATAAGCACTTGCAACAAAACCAAATGAAACTTAAAAACACATATCTAATATGAACAAATAAGCACTAAAATACGAATCTCAAATCAAAAGAAGCACAAAAACACTATTAACAAGCAATAAGCAGTTAGACAATAAGCAATAGCATAAGCAGAATCTACTCAGAATAAGCCAGAAGCAACAGACCTATGAAATCAAAGCTAAATACTCTCATGGAACTTAGATACTACAAATAAGCTAAGGCAATAAGCCAAAAGAGTGCTAGCAGGCCTATGGTTCAAATCAGCTTACTTGTGCTAAACTCCTTATTTGTAGAAGCAGATAAGCAGTCAGAATAAGCTCCTAACTAGACAATTAATGGGGCAAATGTCTCTCTGTACTACTAAGTTTCTAAAAACAGCAAATGCTCTATCACTAACTTCCAATTACTAATCTAAATGGAGCAAAGATCAGCAACCTGTGGGATACTCACAACCTGAAAACAGTTGACTTATAATATCTAACACCAATTGACCAATTCCAATTTCAAACTACTAAATCTACTACTACTTGCATTGTTAAGCTACCATTAAGCTAGATTAAGCTATATTGAACTATAATGCAACTACTACCTCAATTACACTATCTAATTTCTATTTTACTTAACTGTGAATGAGATTTGATGCTATCTTTGACTTTTTATGTTTTCACCTACTGATTTTATACTCTATTAATCAATTATTATCCTAATAAGATCTAACTGTAAAGCTATGACAATGAAACTACAACAACTATACATTGCAACTAATAGATCCAAACACCCTTATATTTCCATCTAACACTATGAATCAATGATTCCTACCACAAATCACCAAACAAATGATCAATACAGCTAAAAATTCAACAATAGAAGCAGAATGAACTATCAAAACAACTAATTATCCACATAAACATAGAATCACAAATTTATGCTACTAATGAGCAAAAATTAAAATCAGTACTTACATAAGCATTCCACCTCAGCATGAAAAGAGGTGTTTCACTTAGCTAGCCTGTCTCTAGACAGGCTCAAACCCTTCCAATTCTGCTTTGGCCTATCAAAATCACCACATTACACCTCCTACCTTCTCTGTTGACTTTTGTTGACTTTGATAAGAAATGAATATAGGACAGATGTAATCTAAAACAACAGACTCACCATAGCTAAAAAGCTAAGATAAGCTGTAATATACTACAAATAAGATTGTTTGAAAACTTTGATTAAACTAAAACTGTTTTTGTATTTTCTAATTTCTGATTTTCATAAAACTATTCAATGAGATGAAAGCTAACTTGAAAGTGAATAAGTATGAAATGAAATAAAATGATAAGAAAGTAATAAGAGATTAACAGTAAGCAGTAAAGAATAATAAGCTAAATGATTTAAAGGAAACACTGATTTCATTAACTAAAAATAGTACAATTGAAATGAAAATTACAATGCTAAAACTAAGAAATAAAACGGGCAGAGTTTGGCTACACTAAAACTCCACCACTGAAAACACTAGCCTAGCTTATCTATTTATAGCGTATGAGTAAGAAGGATCTAGAATGGATAGCCACGGATTGCCACCTTGGCAATCCGTGTGGTGTGCTTCTTGAGTGCAATCCTGAGCCTTCAGATCATCAATCAATCATTTCCCATCAATAAGAGCCCTTTGATTAGATATTGTGACACGTTTACCCCAATGAGAGGCTGCCATGTGTACCTTTTTGTGCATCTTATAGCTCTGACACCCTCTGACATTCTTCTAGAAGTGAGTGATTGTACACAATTGCCCTTAATTGTTGTTACTTTGTACGGGTTAAAATTAGGGTTCATAGAGGAACAGTAATTCTGGGTTGAGGGTGAATTTGGGGGGCGGGAGTGGGTAAATGATATTTTAATGTGTTTGACCCGTTTTGTGGGAGTGTTGACCGGGTTGGTTTTGGGCTCGGGTATTATTTGTTTGGGCTTTGGGATTTTAAGTTTGGACTTTTATTTATTATTTGGACTAGGCCTTGGTGTTGGATTTTCAGATTTTAGTATTAGTAAAGAGCAAGGACCAAAAATGTAATTTTGATATTATGAGGACCAAATCTATTGTAACAATTCGCAATTTCAGGTTAATTACTATTCCCAGAAAATTTCACTATTCATTTTCACTATTCATTTTTACTATTCATTTTCCCGAAATTTCATTTTTATTTCATATTCTCGTGTGATAAATCATTTCCATGGCAAATTAAAAGTTTGACACTCATCAGATCATTTTCGCGAAAGTTATTAAGGAATGACACGTTTTAGAGTAAAACGTCATTCAAAAATTCTACGCACAACGAAACTCGACCGCGTTAATTTTCCCCGTATCAGAAAAATGTTTGACACACTCATGATTTATTTGAGAATAAATCATGACTGAGAAAAACATGACCAAATAAACCTCGGCCGTGAAAAACAGGAATTTTGATTCTTAAGCGTTTTTACTCAGCCGTAACCTTAGCCTATACCTGCACTGCGTTTCTAAAACGATTTGAGTTTTCACATTTTTAGAAAAAGTCAACATATTTTTCCCTCCTCCTTTGACCAAAAATCATTCATTGATTTTATAAATCATTCCTTGATTTTTAGGCTTACGGTTTTATGTCTAAAAGACATTTAATACCAACCGACACTAGACTGAGCCCAGTCTAGACATTATAAGTCATTTTGAATCATTTTTATCCTATTAGAAAAGTAACATTTTACTTTTCTCAATTTTACACAATATTCGTACATTTTACGTATTACGCGTTTTAGACCCGTGTTTCCAGTTTTAACAGGGTTTTAGCACCCCAATGGAACCTACCACTCATTTTATATTTTATTATGGAGTCACCCTTGGTGTGGCTTGATCCTAAACTAAGTTATCTTGGATGATGTACATGTGTAAAACTTGCCATGAAAGTGTTGACTAGTCTCATTTTGTAACCTCATCAAAGCCATATAAAAGCCCCCCCTCCCCTTGTTTGCCGTCTACAATCACACAAACGAACCACTCCACACTTAGCTAAAATACTCTTAGTTACAAGCAAGATTCAAGTGCTTCATCTACATAGAAACCCTAGCTTGGTTTTAGGTTATTAAAACACTTCCAAACCTCATAAACTTTGGTGATTTCTCTTGAGTTTGAATCCACTCAAGTCACCTCAACTTTCATCATCTCTCTTTCAAGAATACAAGAGTAGAAAGATTGCATGAAGTGAAGTAGGGTGAAGCTAAAGTCTATCAAAGTCCTTACCTTACATGTTAACTTCCTTTCTTATTTGAAAGCCAAAAGTTGTAAGCAAAACCCTAACATGCTTCTTATTAAATATCATAATCATGTTATTTACATATCATGCATGCTATATTATTGTAACACCCCCAATTCATGGATGCAGCGGAATTTGAACTGGGTGTTACTTGTCGGCACAATAGTCACAATAATAGAAAACGAACTCCAATTGAGTCGTTTTAAAAGATTTATCATTCAAATTATATAAATATCAGAGGTTACAAAATGAGGTCCCAATTGGTTCCATGTTTACAATGTATAATAAATGAGTTTTTGAATGATAATAAAATTTATAGCCCTCTTGAGTATCCGTGTCCTTCCGTGCCATCCTTGATCGTCATGAACCTGAAATACATGCTTGAGAGGTCAACACAAAGGTTGAGTGATATTCATAGAGTTTGTTAAATCGTTTGAACACAATAATCGTAGTGTTTGTAGGTAAATCGTTTGAACACAATAATCGTAGTGTGAGCTGTAGACTCACACCAATGTTTGGAAAACAAAACAGGTAGGCTACGTTATTATACGCCCATAAAATGTATTATACACTAAGCTTATGAAACCAAAACGTTAACGTGTACCAATATCGATTGGCAGATTTATCCCGGTAGGTACTTTGCCGTCATACCTAATGTCTCAAATATTAATGCATTTGTTTGAACTTAGTCAAAACAAATGGGATTCGTCAATCCCATAGGCCTATTCACAATATTCGCGCTCACTTGCAAGTAACCCTCGCAAGTGATTAAATGGTTCATAATAAGGGATCTTGGTTTGGCAAGGATATTACTTAGTGATAATAAAACATAGTCGAATAGCATACAATAGAAAGCATTGTGTTCGAGTAGAAAAATAATAGCATGTATTCCCCCCAAGGGTTTGTAAATTAGTTAAACAATAGAAAGTGGGGCTATGAACTCACCTTGAGTTATGTAGTGAGTAGTGAATGTGATGGTCGAATCGCGAAGGTTTCTACGAGCAACCTATAATCGAATGTTGCGACTTAGGATCGGAGTAATGTCTAAGGAGACATAAACACGCCAATATATATATATCTTGCACTTAGTCCATGATGTGGTATGATGTATAGTATAAGTCTTTGAAAGAAAGATTCATGAAACATGTATGTTTTGTATATCGTTTACTACCGTTCGGGCCGACATAATTCAGAAGTCATGTTAGTAAGCGTTCGAGGAGCCAGGACACTTTAATTCGTAAATCCACAACTCAACTCGACGACTTACATAATGAACTCCTCACATGAGGCTCCCTACTATTGTAGTAGTTGATAACATATATAGATATAAGTTTTGATTCGAAAAGTTACATGTCCGATATTTGAATAAACTTAGGAAAGTTTATTAGTACATGAAGATTGTTATTAGGGGTAGTTTCATAAGTCTTGAATGACCATTTTCTCTTGGTAATATCTCATGGTTCCTTTTAGGTGAAGTAGATCCAAATTGCTTGTTCATGATATCGCCTAATTCATTGTTTCATGTAGAGCTGGCAAATCGTGTCTTAACAGGTCTTAACAGGTTTTGAGCGCGCGAATAACATAAGTTTCAAACATGAAAATGACTCGTTTAACACTTGGTTTTGGTGGTTTGAGTATGACAGATATACGTTTTATGTATCAAAAAAGTTAAATATTGAACCCTAGAATACTAAAAACAATTATTTTAAAAAATAAAAAAATTGCATAGTACATTTTTTCCCTTAACAGGTCTTAACAGGTCCTAACAGGTACCCAATTTGCCAGCTCTAGTTTCATGTTTACGCCTATGTAAGTTGTTATGGTCATTTCGTCATGGCCTAGCCATGACCTTTGGTCCTTGTTCCAAGGTCATGAGACACAACCTTGGCTCTAGCCATGGTTGTGGTCTTGATTATAGGTCATAAGACCTCTTGTTCCTTTCAAAGTATAACCATAATCTAGTGACTTTCGCCTAAAAATGGGCTGTTTAGAATTTGAAGAATTTTATCACTCGAAAAGCATTTTTAGGTCTCGAGCTTCTTTGTTCCTGAACGAAAACGTCGTTCCGGACAACTTTCGTGTTTTAACTTTTTGATGAATCGGACCAGAAGTGGGACTTTCAAAACCCAAATTTGATCAGAATGGGATTTGGCAGTTTTGCCGGAAATCTTTGGTAATTTCAAATCGCCATAACTTTTGACTCGTATACTCGTTTTGGGTGGTTCAAATTGCTATGGTTTCCTTGTTAAGTCCTCTACTGTAATTTGTAATGATCCAATATCATAATTTTACCATTTTGGTCGTGGTTTTCCAAGAAAGTCACTAGTTTACTTGTTTGAATAACATAAGTTACATATATGTATCAATACTTGTTTTACTCACTTTTATACATCATGGACATTAATACAAGACAATATATAGCACAAATAGTATGTAAATAACATGAACATGATTATTTAACAAGAATCAAGTTAGGGTTTGGCTCACAACTTTTGGCTTTCAAAGATGAAAGGAAGTTAACATGTAAGGATGGGACTTTGATAGACTTGCTTCAACCCTTTTTCACTTCATGCAATCTTTCTACCCTTGGTATTCTTGAAAGAGATGTAATGAAAGTTGAGGTGAATTGAGTGGATTTAAACTCAAGAGAAATCACCAAGTATATGAGGTTATGGAAGTGTTTGATGAATGATAACCTATCTAGGGTTTCTACCTTGAACTAGCACTTGAATCATGCATGAAACTTGGAAGATAATTTGCTAAGGATGAAATATTGATGTGTGTGGTGTGTGGGACGTTCAAAGGAAGGGGGGGGGGGGGGGCTATTTATATGCAAATGAGGAGGTTACATCCTTGACTTGTCAACACCTTGGTCACCAAGTTGAACACATGTTCACATCTAAGAGCACATAGCATGAGATCATGCCACAAGTGTGAATCCCCCCCCCCCTAGAGGCGGTTCACAAGCTTGGAGAGCAAGGGTGTGGACTTTTCTTGGTATTATCCAAGATACTTGGTTAGTTTTGACTCCGGGAAATGCCAATCGTAAATGATTAAGCCTCAAAACGTAAAACCGGGTGTCGTAAAATTATGGAACTTGAAAGTATTGATAAACATGTCAATAAGTTCCATAATAAAATATAAAATGAGTGGTAGGTTCCATTTGGGTGTAAAACCCTGCTAAAAACTGGAAATACGGGTCTAAAACGCGTAATACGTAAAACGTACGAATATTGCGTAAAATTGAGAAAAGTAAAATGTTACTTTTCTAATGTGATAAAAATGATTTAAAATGACTTATAATGTCTAGACTGGGCTCAGTCTAGTGTCGGTTGGTATTAAATGTCTTTTAGACATCAAACCGTAAGCCTAAAAATCAAGGAATGACTTATAAAATCAAGGAATGATTTTTGGTCAAAGGAGGAGGGAAAAATTATGTTGACTTTTTCTAATAAGTTTGAAAACTCAAAACGTCTTAGAAACTCGTTTTGTGGTCTAACGGTTAATCGCCCATTCGGTTAAGCGTGCTCATGTGAAAGTAGTACCGACTTGGGTGACCTGCCGGGAAGTCTTTGGTCATGTTTTTCTCAGTCACAATTAATTCTCAAATAAATCATGAGTGTGTCAAACATTTTTCTGATGCGGGGTCACTTAACACGGTCGAGTTTCGTTGTACGTAGAATTTCTGAATGACGTTTTACCCTAAAACGTGTAATTCCTTAATAACTTTCACGAAAATGATCTGACGAATGTCAAACATTTAATTTGCCATGGAAATGATTTATCACTCGAGAATATCAAATAAAAATCAACTTTCGGGAAAGTTTCGGGAAAAATGAATAGTAAAAGTGAATAGTGAAATTTTCCGGGAATGGTAATTAACCTGAAATTGCGAATTGTTACAGTCTCTACCCCTTACGGGGAACTTCGTCCCGAAGTTCTATGTGTGTCATATGTTGGAGTGGTGTCGATAAAGATGTGTGGTTACTTATGAGGACCAAAGTCTGGAATTACTAGTGATGTAGTTTGATTTGTCTCAGAATATGGTGTGTCAATAGAGATTGATAACATGGTTGAATATCAGTAGAGATCCATATAATAGTCGAATATCAAAGAAAATTGATATAGCAGTCGATTATTAATAGAAATTGATATAGTAGTTGTACAGAAATTGATATAGTTAAATATCAAAATGGAAATTGATATAGTTGTCAAGTATCAATAGCAATTGATATAACAGTTGAACAACAATAGCAATTTACATAGGAATCCAATAAATGGAAATTGATATAGTAGTGGAATATCAATGGAAATTGGGATAGTAGTTGCAATCATAGCATAGTAGGTAATCTGTTGTTGTACCTTGTGTTTATTGACTTCATACATATGTTATTTCGGATACAAATAAGCCCACTTGTTTATAATTCTTTATTTACATAGAGAGGCATCCCAAACAATGTAAATACGGAATTATAAACTTATGGTTCGGCGATTTACAATTTCTTTATTTAAATGAAAAGGCATCCCAATCCATTCAAATAATTACAAATCATCCTACTTAAGAATTCCCAACACAACATTCACAATTAGCCGGTGAGTTACAAGGTAGTGTATTACGAGATGATACTGGTGTTCCAAAAGTACAAGATGAATATTCAAACTTGTAAAGCTGATAAGGGTGCTTGTGGTGTAACTAAGGATGATTTGATCTTTAAAAGTGCATCAAGATCTGTTAATGAGCTTGTGGTTCCAACGGTTGTGAAGATAATGTTATGATATGTTGATGAACAAAAGTGTGTAGTGTATGCTTAACATTAATACTCTTAGGTATAGATGTTGAGTTTGTTTTGAAAATCTTAAGAGATTTTAAAAGTTTATGATGGAATGTTATCCTAAACAGGATGGTACTTCTACAGGATGAAGAGAATAATTGATAACTATCCCAAGATAGTAGTTCGGATTATCTCATAAATGAAAACTTTCAAAAATGAATTTAGATCATACAAATAAGGTGTTAAGATCTTGCTGAGTGGTAAGGCACTATCGTGTCTCTAGATTGTTTTAATGTACTCTGGTGGTTTATCGTGTTCATGTAGGAAATCAACCTAAACATAACCCTAGTACAACTACTCTCAGTATTTGAAAATGTTAAGTCGAATATAGTTAGTCAGACTATATTCCACTGTCCCTAGGTTAAATATAGGTGACTAGTCTATATTTAGCCGAGGTTCGATAAAATTTTCAAATACCTAAATTAGGTATACTTGTGATATGTTCGTTGCTTTCGGGAAACTGTCCATTAAACAAAGGCGATGTCAAACCCTTAAGTGGCAAGTCCCGTCCATACAAGACTTGTAACGTATGTTTTCATATTCCATTGCATAGAAGGTAGTAAGGGTAGATACGTATGGAAAGGAAGTTTTAAGTAGTTCTAAAATAGAACATACTTGGCCAGGATCACGAACTCTTAATAATGAAGGTTTCATAAGAAAACTTTGATGAATGTAGAGAAAGTTCCGCTTTTGTCGATGATGGATTAGTTTGTCCTTTAGAAATCTCATATTTCTTGTTTTGAAATCGATAGATTGTGACGGGTTTTTGATATCATAAGAAATGATATTGATGATGTGATGGAATAATTCTAGAGACCATTTGCACAAAACACAATGTCTCGGAAGTAGGTTAGACCATTGTGCAATTCACAATGTCTGGGAAGTAGGTTAGGTCATTGTGTGACTCAAAACATTTGAGAAATGATTAAGACCATTGTATCATACAATGTCTTGGAAAATGAATGAGACCATTGTATCTCACAATGTCTTGGAAAATGAATGAGGCCATTGTATCTCACAATGTTTTGAAAAGTGAATGAGACCATTGTAATATACAATGTTTTGGACATATAATGTTGGAGTAGGAACATGATTGGGAGAGTGTGGCTGTGCCGAAATGCCTTAGTAGGCATACACAGATATGTTTAGTCCATTGTTTAGATAAATGATTGAAAATAAACCGAGTTTATATATCAATATACTAATGCTTACGGGGAAATGCTCAAAATGGGTATATATGAATATACTAATATGTTTGTGAAGCATAACATGCTTACTAAGTCCATAATCGTCTGGAGGATGGAAGACACGGAGAGCGAAAGGCTATAAAATGTTTTTGTTTGTGATTGTAGTTATAGTTTAGGTCTCACTTAGACCCGTTTCTCTATAACCATGGCTCTGATACCAATCTGTAACACCCCCAATTCATGGATGCAGCGGAATTTGAACTGGGTGTTACTTGTCGGCACAATAGTCACAATAATAGAAAACGAACTCCAATTGAGTCGTTTTAAAAGATTTATCATTCAAATTATATAAATATCAGAGGTTACAAAATGAGGTCCCAATTGGTTCCATGTTTACAATGTATAATAAATGAGTTTTTGAATGATAATAAAATTTATAGCCCTCTTGAGTATCCGTGTCCTTCCGTGCCATCCTTGATCGTCATGAACCTGAAATACATGCTTGAGAGGTCAACACAAAGGTTGAGTGATATTCATAGAGTTTGTTAAATCGTTTGAACACAATAATCGTAGTGTTTGTAGGTAAATCGTTTGAACACAATAATCGTAGTGTGAGCTGTAGACTCACACCAATGTTTGGAAAACAAAACAGGTAGGCTACGTTATTATACGCCCATAAAATGTATTATACACTAAGCTTATGAAACCAAAACGTTAACGTGTACCAATATCGATTGGCAGATTTATCCCGGTAGGTACTTTGCCGTCATACCTAATGTCTCAAATATTAATGCATTTGTTTGAACTTAGTCAAAACAAATGGGATTCGTCAATCCCATAGGCCTATTCACAATATTCGCGCTCACTTGCAAGTAACCCTCGCAAGTGATTAAATGGTTCATAATAAGGGATCTTGGTTTGGCAAGGATATTACTTAGTGATAATAAAACATAGTCGAATAGCATACAATAGAAAGCATTGTGTTCGAGTAGAAAAATAATAGCATGTATTCCCCCCAAGGGTTTGTAAATTAGTTAAACAATAGAAAGTGGGGCTATGAACTCACCTTGAGTTATGTAGTGAGTAGTGAATGTGATGGTCGAATCGTGAAGGTTTCTACGAGCAACCTATAATCGAATGTTGCGACTTAGGATCAGAGTAATGTCTAAGGAGACATAAACACGCCAATATATATATCTTGCACTTAGTCCATGATGTGGTATGATGTATAGTATAAGTCTTTGAAAGAAAGATTCATGAAACATGTATGTTTTGTATATCGTTTACTACCGTTCGGGCCGACATAATTCAGAAGTCATGTTAGTAAGCGTTCGAGGAGCCAGGACACTTTAATTCGTAAATCCACAACTCAACTCGACGGCTTACATAATGAACTCCTCACATGAGGCTCCCTACTATTGTAGTAGTTGATAACATATATAGATATAAGTTTTGATTCGAAAAGTTACATGTCCGATATTTGAATAAACTTAGGAAAGTTTATTAGTACATGAAGATTGTTATTAGGGGTAGTTTCATAAGTCTTGAATGACCATTTTCTCTTGGTAATATCTCATGGTTCCTTTTAGGTGAAGTAGATCCAAATTGCTTGTTCATGATATCGCCTAATTCATTGTTTCATGTTTACGCCTATGTAAGTTGTTATGGTCATTTCGTCATGGCCTAGCCATGACCTTTGGTCCTTGTTCCAAGGTCATGAGACACAACCTTGGCTCTAGCCATGGTTGTGGTCTTGATTATAGGTCATAAGACCTCTTGTTCCTTTCAAAGTATAACCATAATCTAGTGACTTTCGCCTAAAAATGGGCTGTTTAGAATTTGAAGAATTTTATCACTCGAAAAGCATTTTTAGGTCTCGAGCTTCTTTGTTCCTGAACGAAAACGTCGTTCCGGACAACTTTCGTGTTTTAACTTTTTGATGAATCGGACCAGAAGTGGGACTTTCAAAACCCAAATTTGATCAGAATGGGATTTGGCAGTTTTGCCGGAAATCTTTGGTAATTTCAAATCGCCATAACTTTTGACTCGTATACTCGTTTTGGGTGGTTCAAATTGCTATGGTTTCCTTGTTAAGTCCTCTACTGTAATTTGTAATGATCCAATATCATAATTTTACCATTTTGGTCGTGGTTTTCCAAGAAAGTCACTAGTTTACTTGTTTGAATAACATAAGTTACATATATGTATCAATACTTGTTTTACTCACTTTTATACATCATGGACATTAATACAAGACAATATATAGCACAAATAGTATGTAAATAACATGAACATGATTATTTAACAAGAATCAAGTTAGGGTTTGGCTCACAACTTTTTGCTTTCAAAGATGAAAGGAAGTTAACATGTAAGGATAGGACTTTGATAGACTTGCTTCAACCCTTTTTCACTTCATGCAATCTTTCTACCCTTGGTATTCTTGAAAGAGATGTAATGAAAGTTGAGGTGAATTGAGTGGATTTAAACTCAAGAGAAATCACCAAGTATATGAGGTTATGGAAGTGTTTGATGAATGATAACCTATCTAGGGTTTCTACCTTGAACTAGCACTTGAATCATGCATGAAACTTGGAAGATAATTTGCTAAGGATGAAATATTGATGTGTGTGGTGTGTGGGACGTTCAAAGGAAGGGGGGGGGGGGGGGGCTATTTATATGCAAATGAGGAGGTTACATCCTTGACTTGTCAACACCTTGGTCACCAAGTTGAACACATGTTCACATCTAAGAGCACATAGCATGAGATCATGCCACAAGTGTGAATCCCCCCCCCCCCTAGAGGCGGTTCACAAGCTTGGAGAGCAAGGGTGTGGACTTTTCTTGGTATTATCCAAGATACTTGGTTAGTTTTGACTCCGGGAAATGCCAATCGTAAATGATTAAGCCTCAAAACGTAAAACCGGGTGTCGTAAAATTATGGAACTTGAAAGTATTGATAAACATGTCAATAAGTTCCATAATAAAATATAAAATGAGTGGTAGGTTCCATTTGGGTGTAAAACCCTGCTAAAAACTGGAAATACGGGTCTAAAACGCGTAATACGTAAAACGTACGAATATTGCGTAAAATTGAGAAAAGTAAAATGTTACTTTTCTAATGTGATAAAAATGATTTAAAATGACTTATAATGTCTAGACTGGGCTCAGTCTAGTGTCGGTTGGTATTAAATGTCTTTTAGACATCAAACCGTAAGCCTAAAAATCAAGGAATGACTTATAAAATCAAGGAATGATTTTTGGTCAAAGGAGGAGGGAAAAATTATGTTGACTTTTTCTAATAAGTTTGAAAACTCAAAACGTCTTAGAAACTCGTTTTGTGGTCTAACGGTTAATCGCCCATTCGGTTAAGCGTGCTCATGTGAAATTAGTACCGACTTGGGTGACCTGCCGGGAAGTCTTTGGTCATGTTTTTCTCAGTCACAATTAATTCTCAAATAAATCATGAGTGTGTCAAACATTTTTCTGATGCGGGGTCACTTAACGCGGTCGAGTTTCGTTGTACGTAGAATTTCTGAATGACGTTTTACCCTAAAACGTGTAATTCCTTAATAACTTTCACGAAAATGATCTGACGAATGTCAAACATTTAATTTGCCATGGAAATGATTTATCACTCGAGAATATCAAATAAAAATCAACTTTCGGGAAAGTTTCGGGAAAAATGAATAGTAAAAGTGAATAGTTAAATTTTCCGGGAATGGTAATTAACCTGAAATTGCGAATTGTTACAATTATGTCTTGTGATCATGTCCATGATGTATAAAAATGGGTAAAACAAGTTATTACAAATGATTGTTAAGTTAAGTTATTTAAACAAGTAAACTAGTGACTTCCTTGGTATAATCTGATCAAAATGGTAAAATTATGATATTGGATCATTACATATTGTATTAGAGGACCTAACAAGGAAACCATAGCAATTTGAACCACCTAATACGAGTACACGAGTCAAAAGTTATGACCATTTGAAGTTAGCAAAACTTTGCGGCAAAACTGCTAAAATAGTTTCTGTGACCGAACATAAAACATGTAAAAAGAGTCCGTTTCATGAAAAAGTTAAAACACGAAAGTTGTCTGGAATCACGTTTTCTTCAAAAACTCAGGGGCACGTCTCTAGAAAACCAATAACGAATGAGATTTTTCTCAGTTTATTAACAGCTATTTTACATATATATGTCACTATATAATGGTTATGGTTTAAAAAGACCAAAGAGGTCTTATGACCAAGAATCAAGACCACAACCATGGCTAGAGCCAAGGTTGAGTCTCAAGACCATGGAACAATGACCAAAGGTCATGGCAAGGCCATGACTAAATGACCATATAAACTTACTTAGGCGAAAACATGAGCCAAAGAATTGGCGATAACTTGAACATACAATTTGGATCTATTTCATCTAAAAGAACCATGAGATATTACAAGAAATTGTCATACAAGACTTAAGAAACTTACCCTAATAACAATCTTCATGAAAAAATAAACTTTCCTAAGTTTATTCAAATATTGGACATGTAACTTTTCGGATCAAAACTTATATATATATATATATATATATATATATATATATATATATATATATATATATATATATATATATATATATATATATATTATCAACTACTACAATAGTAGGGAGCCTCATGTGAGGAGTTCATTATGTAAGCCGTCGAGATGAGTTGTGGATTTACGAATTAAAGTGTCCTGGCTCCTCGAACGTTTACTAACATGACTTCTGAATTATGTCGGCCCGAACGGTAGTAAACGATATATAAACTATACATGTTTCATGAATCATTTCTTTTCAAAGACTTACATTATACATCGTACCACATCATGGACTAATTGCAAGATATATATAGGCACTTCTTCATATTCTTTACTCCAATCCTAAGTCGCGACATTCTATTATAGGTTGCTCGTAGAAACCTTCACGATCCAACCATTACCTTCATTACTTGCTATCTTACTTAAGGTGAGTTCATAGCCCCACTTTACATTACTTAATTGTTTTACAAACCCTTGGGAGAAATACATGCTATTTTAAAACCGAACACAATGCTTTGAAACTGTATGCTGCCTGATTATTTTATTATTACTAAGTACCTTCCTTGCCAATCCTAGGCCCCATATCATGAACCATTTAATCACTAGTATTAGTGAGCGCGAGTATTGTGAATAGGCCTATTGGGATTGACGAATCCCATTTGTTTGAGCAGATTTGTTCAAACGAATGCACTATATTTGAAACATTAGGTATGACGGCAAAGTACTTACTGGGGCAACAAAACCGCCGATTGATATTGGTACCCGTTAACGTATTGGTTGCATGAGCTTAGTATATAATAATAACTGTTTTGTTTTCCAACATAAGTATGAGTCTAATTAACTCATACTACCAACATATTGTGTTCAACCATTAAACAAACTCTATGAATATCAATCAACCTTTGTGTTGACCTTTTAAGCATGTATTTCAGGTCCATGATAATCAAGAATGGAACGGAAGGGCACGGACTAAAGGAAGAAGGCTATAAACTACTTTGTCATTCGATAAAACATCAAAAGACTTTATATTGATGTATTTTGAAACATGAAACCTTTTTGGGACCTAACTATGTAAACTCTGATATATTTGAATAAATAAGAATGACAACTCTTTTTAAAACGACTCGGTTAGAGTTCATTTTCTATTATTATGACTGTTGTGCCGTCGAGTAACACCCAAGTTGAATTCCGCTGCATGATGAATTGGGGGTGGTACAGATTGGTACCAGAGCCATGGTTATAGAGAAACGGGTCTAAGTGAGACCTAAACTATAACTACAATCACAAGCAAAAACAATTTTATAGCCTTCCGCTCTTCGTGACTTCCATCCTCCAGAAGATTATGGACTTATTACACATGTTATGCTACATGAACATATTTGTATATTGTTATATACACATTGCCATAGTTTGAGCATTTTCCATAAACATTTGATTTATTTTGACGTCATAATACTCTTTGTAGACATCATGTCCGTACCTCCATCTCCCGATCATCTTCCTGCTATGCCCGTTTATTTACCAATTCTCCCCGGACCCAATGATCCTTACTTTGAAGCACTTGACTACGACGACGAGGAAGAACCTTACGAGGATCTAGTCGATGACAATGAAGAAGATTCGGACGAAGATCCTGAAATGGACATAAACATCGATGATTACGAAGAAGATCCTGAAATGGATATTGACATTGAAGGCATCGATGACATTGAGGAAGTAGAGGAACAAATGGTGGTGCGACAACTATCACCATTAACATCACCACCTCCTATTTCACCAAACTCATCCGAATCTAATCGTTCTACTCCAGCTCAAGTTCGAAAGTCTACTTACGAAGTCGGCGGAACATCTACATCTACACCTATGTTCGTGAACTCTGCTCAATACGAAATATATTCTTTGAAACAAGCCCTCAACCTAACTCAACTCAAAGTTCAAAGCATGGCAAGTCAAATGAATGACTACACATCCAAGGTTAATTCAGCCAAAATGGATGCCATGAACGCACGAGAAGACCTCTATTGGTTTAAACTTGACATGAGCTATGTGAAGAGAGACTTGATTCATGTTGGGGACATAGTCTTGAATCCCTTAACCGGCTTGGATGACGTCAAGGATAGACTTACATTGGTTGAGAGAGCTCAAGAACAAGATGCGACACAAATTCACAGACTACTTAACCGCCTAAATACAACAGAAATCCGATTAGATGTTGCTAACTTTGACCGGTATCAACTCATGAATGAGATATATGGAATGCAATCTCAAATGTATGCCATACAACAAAGGCTATACCAAAAGGATGTCAAAGAAAACCGCCCCAATGAAAGTGTGGATGTGTTAGCAACATACGGAAATAATAATCCGTCCGGACTACAACAACCTTCCAACCGATGTTAGACTAGTGTTATAGTACTAGTTATCTTTTGTACAATGTTGTAATTACTAAACTGAAAGTATCAGTTAGTAAATTTTGAAGAAGCTCGTAATAGGTTTTGATTTTGTAAATCAATCAACGTTATATGAATAAAACTTTTGTTTTATATACTATCATGTGTTATGCTTTTAAGTTTCAACATTATTATCATATCATTCTTATCAAAAATTGTGCTCATTTCACAACTCTCTAATTACGACGTATCTTTTGAACAATAGAATCATGGCGCCAAAGAAGAAGACACCACCAGCAATGACTCAAGCTGCTATTCGCAAACTAGTTAAAGACAGTGTCAACGCAGCACTCACAACGGAACGAGCAGCCGTAGCTGCAGCAGTTGCAGCAGCTGCCGAAGCTGCCACAGCTGCTGGTGCTGCAGCAGCCGTTGATGATGCTACAGCTGCTGATACTGCAGCAGCTGCTAATGCTGCAGCAGCTGCTGATGCTGCAGCAGCCGCTGAAGCCGCCACTGCTGCGGAAGTTGCTATAGCTGCAGAAGCTGCCCGAATTGCCAGCCTTAACATTGGAGGACCAAGCCCAACTATCCCTCAAGTGACAAATGTTGCTTCAGTACCTAAGGGTTGCTCATTCATTTCCTATTTGAAATGCGAACCCATAAAATTTAAGGGTACTGAAGGAGCTGTAGGTTTGACCCGCTGGTTTGAAAAAGCGGAGTCGGTATTTTTGGTCAGTAAATGTACTGAGAGTGATAAAGTTCAGTATGCCACGAGTACTCTATTGAATGAGGCATTATCATGGTGGAATTCAGTAGCTCAACCAATGGGCATTGAAAATGCTTATAAGATTTCTTGGGATAATCTGAAGAAGATGATGATCAAAGAGTACTGCCCCCGCAGTGAAATGCAGAAGTTAGAGATAGAATTCTGGGATCATTCTGTTAGGGGAAATGACATCATAACTTACAACCGTCAATTCCAAGAATTGAGGATACTGTGTCCAACAATGGTTTCCACAAAAGAGAAATTGTTGGAACGGTATATCTGGGGACTTCCATCAAGTATACAAGGGAATGTAACTTCAGCAAATCCCAAGGAACTTGATGAAGCTATGCGGATGTCTCGCAACCTCATGGATCAAGTGGTGCTTACAATAGAAACCCGAAAGCAAAACAACACCAACAACTCCAACTACCGTAACAACAATAACAATCGGAACAACAACAACAAGCGATCGTGGGATGGTAACCGTGGAAGTAACAACAACAACAACAACCAAACCCGAAACAACAACCAGCACAATCAGTAAAACAAAAGACAAGAAGCCGCGACGGCTTATGTTGCTGCACCAGCCGGAGGTAAATACGTTGGTACTCTACCACAGTGTACCAAGTGCAACTACCATCATGCAGGTCCCTGCCCGGCCAAGTGCAACAAGTGTCAAAAGCCCGGACATCTTGCCAAGGATTATAGAGGCAAGGCTGTAGCTACTGGGGCTAACACTCAGCCAATAGTTACATGTTTTGGGTGTGGTGAAAAGGGACACTTCAAGAACAACTGTCCTCAAAACCAAGGACCACAAGGCGGAGGTGCTCGTGGTAGAGCATATGTCATGGGAAATGGAGAACCACACCAAGACCCGAACGTGGTTACCGGTACGTTCTTACTCAATAACATTCCTGTTAAAGTCTTATTCGATTCTGGTGCTGATATGAGCTTTATATCTACTAGAATTGCGCCTTTACTTGATATTCCATCAATCACTTTAACCACTTGTTATAGTATTGAACTAGCTACCGGTGACTTAGTAAATACTAATACCGTAATCCCAAACTGTACCCTTAATCTCTTAGACCACCCCTTTAACATCAATCTTATGCCAATCGAACTCGGAAGTTTTGATGTTGTCATTGGCATGGATTGGTTGTCTAAACATCAAGCTAACATCATTCGTGGTGATCAAAGTGGAACTTGAATAAACATCATCTCATGTATCAAAACCATGAAGTACATTAAGAAAGGATTTTATGCTTTCTTAGCCCAAGTAACCGAAAAGAAATCCGATGAAAAACGTCTCGAAGATGTTCCTATCGCCCGTGAGTTTCCTGAAGTCTTTCCGGAAGATTTACCTGGACTACCACCAAATCGTCAAATAGAATCCAGAATTGATTTAATACCAGGAGCGGCGCCAGTTGCCCGCGCACCCTACCGGCTAGCTGATGAGTGTGTAAATACTCATCATTTCTGTTACATATAAGCTGCAAAAACATATGAAAACACACAGGAATGCCTTAAAATACATAAAATTATCCCTGGGTTGTGTTTTTATGCATAAGGATTGAAAACTGATGAAAAACAAAACATTTCACATAATTTACAGTTTCAGTCCCTGAACTTTGGAAAATTGGCAAAACTAGTCCCTGGTAAATCAAAACTTGTACAAATGTCATAAAGGTCCTTGGGATTCATAAGTTGTCTAGAAAAGTCCTTTAAAGTTTAAAAATAGCAAAATGACAACTTTGGTCCCTCAACTTTTGAAAAGTGTCAAATTTAGTCCCTGGGTGTTTAAAAATGAAAATTATCAAACTACACCCTTGTACTATTCTAAAAAGACAAAATTGGTCCTTATGATAACTTTTGAGAAGTTACAATTTCAACCCTTCAAAAATCAGAAAGTTACAGTTTTAGTCCCTGGAGTTTGTGGAATTTGCAGTTTTGGTCCCTAAGGTTTAAAATGGAAAAATATGCAATTATGGTCCTTGTACTAATGTTTAATTACAGGTTTAGTCCTTATGTGGAGTTTGGAAAAATCACAAAACAGCCCTCAACTTTACCTATATTACACATTTGGTCCTTGTGATTTATTAGTTAAAAACCAAACCGGATCCACCCTTAAACCAAAACTAAACCCATAAAAAACCAAATCCAGATCCAGTCCAGTCCACTTGGGCCCAAAATGAATCCAGCCCACCCCCCTTAGTTAAATAAGCCGGGTCAAACAAAGTCAAACACCACCACCCCGTATTCTCCTTCTTCCCCAAAACCACCACCACTGCTCACTCACCTCACCCCCCTCTGCAACCCAATACCACCCATGGTATCACTCTCCCCAGCTGGCTACTCTACCTCACCCAACCTAATCATTTCAAATCCCCATCATTAAATGCACTTCTCACTTATCTTCCCTCCAAACCAGTTCAAACACCTCTGTTTTCTCTATACTTCCCAACTTGACTCAAAAAATCCTCCCAAGCTTATCTAGACACCTCCACTAAACACCAAACTTCTTTGATTGAGAAAAGGAGGCTGCAAGCAACCTTTCCCTGATTTCCCGCCAAAATGATCAAACGGACTAGATTTGATTGACCAATCCAAAGGTCAAATTGAGACTTGGGAAAGTGCAAGGAAGCTGTGAGGAAGCTTTTGGGTCATCTATATCAAAAAAAAGAGGCAATGTACCAGAGGAAGTAGTGTAATTTTAATTTTGTAAATCGTATGTTTTAATTTTCTTAATCCCAGTGTATGTTAAGCTTTAAAAACATTTTTAGTTATCTTATGCAGTGTAACTTGAATCTTTTCAGTAATCAATTTGAAGTTTAGTTTGGAATCTCAATTTGTGCATTTTCCTTTATTTACAAAAATCTCAAGTGTTTGAATTGTTGGTTCTAGCTGATACTCTGTATTCCATAAGCTCACTTAAGCTTTGACAAAGCCTAGATAAGCTTTAAAATACATTAAATCAAAGAGTAATCATAAAACCAAAAATAAATAAAAATCAAGAAAAATAAGTAGAAAATAAAAAATCCAATGAAGAAGATGATCAAAGCTTGGAGCAAAGTATATTCTGGATTGCTTTGGTATTAGAGGCTTGTGGAAGCCATTAGGAAGTGTTCTTAGTCCTTGGTATTCAGTTTATGAAGGATTGCATTTTGTAAGTGTAATTCTCACCTTTTTGCTCTTTACTATATAAATAATTGTTTTTGCTTATCTTTGTTGTTTTTATGCTTATCTGGTGTAGATTAGTGGAGTTGATGTGTAACATCACTTGCTTGTTTGTTTAAAAATCATAGTTGCTTATATTTTTATTTTTCACTGAAAAATAGTGTAATAATAATTATTAAGTTTTTGTTGTATTTGTTGATGTTAATGTGCTTAATTCAGTTCATACTATCATATTATGTATCTATGAATCAGTCTTATGGCATGAATTAGCCCTTTGCTTTGAAAATTATCAAAACAGTCTACAAAAGGACTGTTTGGTATAAGCTGTTATACTGAGTAGTTGTTGTTATTAGAGGTTAAGTTTTGCTTGATCATTGTTCTTAAGCTAATTTAAGTCTATTTTGATCATTCTCTTGGTCACAATCTGATGAAAAGTCAAAATTAGTGAATAATCTCTCTTAATTGCTAATCTGTTGGAATTTTGGATTGCTGATCATCATTGTAGCTTTAAAACTTGTTGTGCTTGCTAGAGTTAGGTTCATATTATCTTATAACATCACAATAAGTCACTGGGATTCATCCAAACTTCATTTTAGTCAAACAAGTTCACTAATAAAAAAGTCAAATTGCACATACTTGCCCTGTGCACAGTTGTGGTATCTGATTTCATAAGCTCCTAGTTTGTTCAAAAGTGCTTGTTAGTTATAGATTGTTGTTGATTTGTGTAGCCTACCTAACTAGCTTGTTGTGTGATTAATTGTTTTTCCAATATTTGCTTATTGAGACTGCTTAATCTGCTCATCATGATGTCTTTAAACAACCTACTTCACTAAGAAGTCAGTGTAAGTTGGTGATTTCACAAGCTCATCATAAGTTCAATATTGAGCTTTAGCTTGTGATCTTTAGTTCTTTAAGAAGCTAAGCATCCCAGCTATCTAGATCAAAGCTAAAATCTCATTTTCTAAACCTCTCACTAGGGCTGCTCTCAGCTTAAAGCTTGTTCTTTCACCCAGTTTACTGAGTGATCCAGTCAACCCACCCAACTTTATAAGCCCTTCAAAAGCTTATCAGTGATCCCCATTGATCAAGCTTGTGATTGTGGAATCCTTACCAGCTCAACTTTATAGTCCATCCCTCAGTTGTTCCTTGTTAGCTTATTCTATAAGCTCAAATTGACTATCTTTTTTTACTGTCAAGGGTGTTTGGATCTCAGCTTTATTGGAAATATTCATAAGCTTATTACAAGCTTATTAGCTTAATCTAGTAAACCCACTTTTTCACATCTGTTAATATACCACATATATATAATATTATCTTTTTGTTTTCTTTCTTAGGCTTATTTTTAAGCTTTTAATAAGCTTACTAGCTTATTTCACTCACTCACTCAACTGAGTGAACCAGTTTGGACCCCTCACTTCCCAAGCTCTTTCAGAGCTTATCACTGGGTCCCACAACTTAAAACTTGGTTCTCCCAACCCCCCTCCTACCAAGGTTCATCCTTTGACCCTTTGGTTGACCTGCACACCACTGGACCCCACCTAGAATTGCACCCAAACCTTGTCCCATTTCTGACCCAGAAACAAATAAGCAATCAGCTTATTGTGGTCTTGTAGCTTATTTAGTGAGTTTATCTTGACAAGTCTAGCTTATTCAAGTCCAATTAACTTAGGTGAAACAGATTTTACCTTTGTGGACTCCACATAAGCTCATTTGAGCTCATTTCTTTGTTTGGTCAAACCTAGTCAAACTGTTTGGGTAATAAGCACTCTCAGTGCTTATTTTTGATTTCTAAATTATTTGTTTTTGTAAAAGTTTGATATTTTAAGTATTTTATTAGATTTGTAAAAGAAAAAACCAAAAAAGCCAAACTTACTTATAGTGATAGCTTCTATTTAATAGAAACTATCTATTTAATTTTCCTTTTTAGCTTATTTATAAGCACTTTTACTATTTTATATTTTTATTAAATCTCTTATATATTAAAGTAATTTTATAAATTTTTCCAGAATTATCTTTTGTCATCTAGTGTTATTTAGAATTAATATTAGTTTATTTAATAATTAAATAATAAATAAGAATTAAATAGCATAATATATTTTTATAAGGTAATACTTATATTTTATATTTTTCCTAGCTTCTATAAGTCATAAAATAATTTTAGAAATTTTCTTGTGATTTATACTGTTCATTTACTAGTTTTTATAATTTAATTATTTTAATTATATAATAATTAATAAATAGCATAATAATTAATAGATTAAATTAAAAATACATAAAATAAAGTTTTTATAATTTTTTAGGATTCCCATGATGGTTAATTAGATATATAAAATTTTTCATAATTTTCTAAGTTAGTTTAATATTATTTGTAATTTAAAATAGTTTAAATTAGTTTAATTATTATAAATAGTTTTTAATTAATAGAAAATTTAGAAAAAGACAAAAAGATTTATTTTTATTTTTTTATACTTTCTTCAAGTTCTATTTTAGGTTTAGAAAATATTTTTATAAATTTTTAGTTTAAATTGTAGTATTTATAATTTTTAGTTGAATTTTAATTAAATAGTTAAATAGTTTTTAATTAAATAATTAATAATAAATAGATAAATAGTGTGAAAAATATTATTTTAATTTTAAAATAAGTTTTATAATATTTTAGATTTTTAGAAATTTTAATTTTAATTTTCTAGACTTATTTTACATTTTCATAATTAATAGTTAATTATTAGATAATTAATAAATAGTTATTAAATAAAAATAATTAATTAAATAGTTTTTAATTATAAAGTAAATATTTTAAATTTATTTAATTTGCATTTAAGCCCCTAAGGCTTATAAAATCCTACTATAAGTAAATTTGTTTTTGTTTACGTTTAATTAATAAACGTTTACGTTTTTCTGTACCTTTTTCACGTGCACTTACCTGATTTCACGTTTTAGTTAATTTAGCTTATTAAAGCTATTTTCTCTTATATTTCAGTAGTACAAATCACTTAAACCCTTTTCCTGTTCAATTCACCTGATCTTAAAGTCGTTTTATTT
This sequence comes from Artemisia argyi, assembly GCA_030686995.1. NCBI lineage: Eukaryota > Viridiplantae > Streptophyta > Magnoliopsida > Asterales > Asteraceae > Artemisia > Artemisia argyi. The sequence continues at coordinate 179,650,205 of CM060684.1, forward strand.
CAGATTTCACATCTCGTTGGGATCTAACGATCCGGGGAAACACTAAACTCACCGGAGTATTGGTTTAGGCTGTCTGACTTGTTGACCATAACTTGGTTAATATTATCTGACTGTTTAAGACCAATCAAAATTTGGCGCCGCTGCCGGGGAGGTGTGCTGCGTATTACGACTTTTTGAAATATCTGTGAGTTTGAATTTTCACCCTTTGTTATATATCATCTTTTTTGTTCATATTTTATTTTCTATTTGTAATTTCCCGTCACTCTAAGTATTCTTAGAGTCGTCTCTAGTGCATGCGCACTCGTTCTTCTAGGTCCACAAGCCCTTTACGTGAGCTTGTCAGAATTCCTCGAAGACGTCGTAGACGTTCTGCCCCAACAGCCGTATCTGAGGAACGTGCTGTTTCACCAAAGAAAGTTATCATGGCGGAAGACCGTCCGATGAATGAGCTTCTCCAAGCACCCATTGAGGGTTACGGAGACGCTATTGTTGTCCCAGCCATCGTGGCTGAATACTTTGAGCTCAAAACCGGGTTACTAAATCTAGTGACTTCAAGCCAATTTTATGGTTTTGAGAGGGATGATCCCCATGCTCATATTCGATGGTTTAATAAAATTACTTCAACCATCAAATACAAGAACGTCCCTTCCGAAGCAGTTAAACTTCTTCTTTTCCCATTTTCTCTTGAGGGAGCAGCCCGGATTTGGCTGGAAAAACAACCTCCTCGTTCAATACACTCATGGGAAGATCTAGTTACCAAATTTGTAAACGAATTTTTTCCCCCGTCCAGAACGACAAGTCTTAAAAATGAAATCATCAAATTTACTCAAAGGTTTGATGAATCGTTTGGTGACGCTTGGGATCGTTTTAAAGAATTGCTTCGTCGATGTCCTCATCATGGTTTCACTGAATTAATGCAAATTGACACGTTTTATAATGGTGTGAGTCAATCTGACCAAGATTCTCTCAATGCCTCCGCGGGAGGTAATTTTTTGAGCAAAACCACAAAAGAAGCTTTAGAAATCATTGAAAATAAGTCCAAAGTCCGCACTACACGCACAAAACCATATAACTCCCAAGTGAGTGCTGGTCCTTCTACTTCATCACCCGTGAGTACTTCTAGCACCGATGCTAAGATAGATAAACTCACGGACGCCATTCAAGCTTTGGTTCTCTCAAGCCAGAAAAAAGTCACTTTCACACAAAACCCTTCACATGCTGAAGCTAAAAAAGTGGAAGTTTGTGTCACTTGTGGTGGCCCACATGCTTACTACAATTGTACTGCCACGGATGGTAGTCCTTTTGAAGCCAATGCCTTAGCCGGTACTACAAATCAGGGGGGTAATCAATACCGTCCTCAAATGGAACCAAGTTACCGTGCTAACACACATATGGGACCACCCGGGTTTAATCAAAACCCAAATTTGCAAAACAGGAACCAGAACCAACCCAGAATGAACCAAGGTTATCAAAACCAAGGGAATTTCAATCCTGGACAGAATCAAGGTTTCCACAATCAAGGAAACTTTAACAGAAACAATTTCAACCCCGGAAATCATTTTCAGGGAAATGGTAACCCAAATCAGGGAAATTTTCAGCCACAACAAGGTTATAATCAAAATAACCGTGTCCAAAATTTCCCTAACCAAACACAAGCCATTCTCCCAGCTCCACAACCATCATCTGATGAGTTGTTGAAGCAGTTCATGAAAACTCAAGAAGAGACAAACAGGTTGTTGGTCAGCCAGATTTCTGAAATTAAGAAATCTTTAAATGAACGACCCTCGGGCTCTGGAAAACTTCCGAGCAACACGATCGCAAACCCGAGGGGCGATGCAAAGGCGATCACGACCAGGAGCGGAGTTTCATATGATGGACCCACTGTTCCCACTACCCCTTCTTCTTCTTCTCCCAAGGTAGTGGAAAATAACGTCGAGGTAAATAAGGACGAAGTACTTCCTACTCATAAGGGAGGTGCCCAAAACGTCCCACCTCATGTTGTCCCGAAACCCAAACCAAAACCTAGAGTTGTTTTTGAACCAAATGATATTCCAGTTGAAACACCTCAGTCCAAACCTTCTACCTCCTCTATTCCTTACCCCTCGCGCTTGAGTGAGCAAAAGCTCCGTGAAAAAGCTAGTCACCAGATGGATAAATTCTTTCAAATCTTCCAAGATTTGCATTTTGACATTAGCTTTGCGGATGCTATTATTCTGATGCCCAAATTTGCATCAACAATCAAACACTTGTTAAGCAACAAAGAGAAACTGTTTGAAATGGCAAAGACTCCCTTGAATGAGAACTGCTCAGCAGTTCTTTTAAAGAAGCTTCCCGAGAAGCTGGGAGATCCTGGAAAATTTCTAATACCATGTGTATTCCCAGGAATGGTTGATTGCTATGCCTTGGCCGATCTTGGTGCAAGTATCAACTTAATGCCGTACTCAGTTTGGAAGAAACTTTCTCTTCCTGATCTTACTCCTACCTGCATGACTTTAGAGCTTGCAGACCGATCGATATCTCGTCCTATCGGCATTGCCGAGGACGTGTTTGTAAAGGTAGGAGAATTTCATCTCCCCGCTGACTTTGTAGTGGTTGATTTCGATGCCGATCAAAGGGTCCCTCTCATTGTGGGGAGGGGTTTCCTTAGAACGGGCCGTGCTCTTATCGATGTATTTGAGCAAGAAATCACTCTTCGTGTGGGTAATGAAGCTGTTACATTTAACCTCGATCAAACTTCGAGGTACTCCTCCAATTATGATTCTGAAGCAGTTAATCAAATAGATATCATAGACATTGCTTCTGAGGAGTACTCTCAAGAGTTTCTTGGTTATTCTCATAATTCTGTGAGTGGGGATGCCACTCCATCATCTGAACCTATCATTTCCGACTCTTCCCCTTCTCTCACTCCGTTTGAGGGAAGTGATTTCCTTTTGGAAGAGGTCGAGGCTTTTCTCAAAAGTGATTCAGTTCCATTGGGAATTGATAACACTGAGATTGATCTGGAGGGAGATATTCTTCTCCTTGAGAGATTGCTAAATCAAGACAATTCTCTTCCACTCCCTCCCATACAACTTCATAATCAGGAAATCAAATATGTTGAGGAAACTGATGATTTTCCTGAGGTCGAACTCAAGGACTTACCTCCTCATCTTGAATACGCATTCTTGGAGGGTGATGATAAATTACCCGTCATTATTGCTAAAGGTTTGAGCGTTGAGGAGAAGAGTGCTCTCATAAAGGTCTTGAAGTCAAACAAGCAAGCAATTGCTTGGAAACTCTCCGATATTAAGGGTATTAACCCAGATTTTTGTACACACAAAATCTTGATGGAGGATGACTTCAAGCCTGCAGTGCAACATCAAAGAAGGGTGAATCCAAAAATCCATGATGTGATTAAACAAGAGGTTCTTAAACTTCTTGATGCGGGATTGATTTACCCTATCTCTGACAGTCCATGGGTTAGTCCCATTCATTGTGTCCCAAAAAAGGGTGGCATTACTGTTGTCACCAATGAGGAAAATGAGTTGATTCCAACTCGGCTGGTTACCGGATGGCGTGTTTGCATTGACTATCGTAAGTTAAATGACGCCACCCGCAAAGACCACTTTCCGCTGCCCTTTATGGACCAGATGCTTGAGAGATTAGCAGGAAACGAGTACTATTGTTTCCTTGATGGTTTCTCAGGATACTTTCAAATCCCCATTGATCCATCGGATCAAGAAAAGACTACCTTTACATGCCCTTATGGAACCTTTGCTTATAAACGTATGCCTTTTGGCTTATGTAATGCTCCAGGTACGTTCCAGAGGTGCATGATGGCCATATTTACCGACATGATCGGTAAAACGATGGAGGTCTTTATGGATGACTTCTCGGTCATTGGGGATTCATTCCAAACATGTCTCACCAATTTAGAAACAATGTTGAAAAGGTGTAAAGACACCAATCTATGTCTAAATTGGGAAAAGAGTCACTTTATGGTCAAAGAGGGCATTGTCCTCGGCCATAAGATTTCCAAGAATGGGATTGAGGTTGACAGAGCTAAGGTTGATGTCATTGCAAAACTGCCTCACCCTACTACCGTCAAAGGTATTAGGAGTTTCTTGGGTCATGCCGGTTTCTATCGAAGATTCATACAAGATTTTTCTAAAATCTCACGGCCTATGACTCATCTCCTTGAAAAGGATACTCCTTTTATCTTCTCACCAGAGTGCGTCGAAGCTTTTGAAACATTGAAGAAAAAGCTTACTGAGGCACCCATTCTTATTGCCCCCGACTGGGACTTACCCTTCGAGATTATGTGCGATGCAAGTGATTTTGCTATCGGTGCAGTCTTGGGGCAACGCAAAACGAAACACTTCCAGCCTATCCACTACGCAAGCAAAACTATGAACGAAGCTCAAACTCATTACACCACTACAGAAAAAGAATTATTAGCTGTGGTGTATGCTTTTGAGAAATTTCGGACATACCTAATCTTGACTAAAAGCGTAGTGTATACGGATCACTCGGCTCTTAAATATCTATTTGCAAAACAAGATGCAAAGCCGAGATTGCTCCGTTGGGTTCTCCTCCTCCAAGAATTTGATATCATTATTCGTGATAAAAAAGGAGCTGAGAACCTGGCTGCTGATCATTTGTCCCGATTAGAGAACCCTCATCAAAATGTGTATGAGAAAAAGGAAATAAATGAAACATTTCCTCTCGAAACACTCAATGCGGTTGCTTTTCGTGGAGATTCTACTACCCCATGGTTTGCCGATTTCGCAAACTACCATGCGGGTAACTTTGTTGTGAAAGGGATGTCAACCCAACAGAAGAATAAATTCTTTAAGGATGTTAAACATTACTTCTGGGATGACCCCTACTTATTCAAAATCTGTGCGGATCAAGTCATCCGACGGTGTGTATATGGACAGGAAGCCACTGAAATTCTTAAGGCTTGCCATGCTGGACCCACTGGGGGACATCATAGTCCTAATTACACCGCCAAAAAGGTGTTTGATTCCGGATTCTTCTGGCCCACAATTTATAAAGATGCCCAGGATCTCATTAAAACCTGTGACGCTTGTCAGCGTCATGGAAACATTTCACAAAGAAATGAGATGCCACAAAATGCTATTCAAGTATGTGAAATATTTGATATCTGGGGCATTGACTTTATGGGGCCATTTCCATCATCCAGAGGAAACAAGTACATACTTGTGGCAGTTGATTATTTATCAAAGTGGGTTGAAGCTAAGGCTTTACACACAAATGATGCCCGAGTTGTAGTGAAATTCCTGAAATCTCTTTTTGCCCGTTTTGGAACCCCACGTGCTATTATAAGTGATCGTGGTACGCATTTCTGCAATGACAAATTTGATAAAGTCATGCAAAAGTATGGTGTAACCCACCGTCTTTCTACTGCGTATCACCCACAAACAAGTGGGCAAGTGGAAGTTTCAAATCGTGGTATCAAAAGGATACTTGAGAGGACTGTTGGTGAAAACCGTGCTGCCTGGTCGGATAAATTAGATGACGCACTATGGGCCTTTCGTACAGCTTATAAAACACCCATTGGGTGTACACCTTACAAGCTTGTGTACGGAAAGACATGTCATTTACCGATGGAACTTGAGCACAAAGCCTACTGGGCTTTGAAACATGCCAACTTTGACCTCAAAACTGCGGGTGATCACAGAAAAGTTCAAATGAATGAACTAAATGAACTACGTGATCAGGCTTACGAGAACTCTTTAATCTATAAAGAAAAAACAAAGAGAATTCATGACTCAAAAATAAAGAACCGCGTTTTTAACGTTGGTGATCGAGTACTTCTCTTTAACTCTAGATTAAAGATCTTCTCGGGTAAATTAAAAACCCGTTGGACTGGTCCATTTACTATCACTAAAGTTTATCCATATGGTACCGTTGAGTTATCTCAAAATGACGGTCCATGTTTTAAAGTGAATGGCCATCGTGTGAAACATTACTTTGGAGGGGACATTGTACCAATGGTTGTCCCGGATCTCCAAACTTACCCCATGGACTAATTAATACGGGGTCGAGTCAAGCTAGTGACTCGGAAAACAAAAACATTAGTATCATGTACATAATAATAATAATAAATAATGAATTTTGTATTTTGTTCAAATATCTATCCTTGTATGTATATTATACTTTATCATTCAACTTCCAGGCTGTCAGGACAAATTTATTACAGTTAATCATTCACAAGTGATTAGCTAGCGTGGTAAACCTGACACAAGCCTGGGAGGTGGTGATTACACATATTATATTATTTCATAAACAATATAAAAAACAAAAACATTTTTCCTATGCACACAACTTGCCCAGTTTGATTAGTCCCTCAGTTACAACATTTGGTTGTTGGCTGTTTTCAGTTACTAAGCTCTGTCAAACCTAGATTCCCTTTCGAGGGGCGGTTGTTAGGAATTTTCTTTCTTTTGTACATATATATACAAATCTAAAAATACAAAAACATTTATAAAAGATAAAAACAAAAAAATAATCTCCTTTATCTTATCATTTCATAATTCTGTGAGTGGCAATTCCACTCCATTTCCCCAAGGACAATTTTAATTCGGGGTCGAGTCAAGCTAGTGACTCGGGAATCAAAAACAAGCTACCTCATGGACAAATCAATTCGAGGTCGAGTCAAGCTAGTGACTCGGTAATCAAAAGCATAGCAATATGGGTTTTCACTCATATTTCTGATTTCTTTCTCTTTTCTACCACCTAGTGTGGGGGAGATGCCCCCACATGTTGTATATATGTATATATCTTCAAAAAAAAAAAAAAAAAAAAAAAAAAAAAAAAAAAAAAAAAAAGGTTTAAAAACAAAAGAAAAAAGTGAGTTTGTATGTAAATAGCCTAAAATAAAGGTTATTAATATTTCCTTCTTACGTTCTAAGTATCGGTTTAACACCCGGTGTTTTGAATATTGAGGGCAATATTCATTTCTAAGTGTGGGGGGGGATTCTCACGAATTCAAACACATGTTCCATCAAGCACCCTCATTTGATCAAAATTTAAAGTTTTTTCACACTTAGAAATGCAATAAATGGTATCAATCCTCCATGTCTAACCCACAACAGGATTGGCTAGTCCAGGAGCAAACGGCTCTTGGTAAAGACATCTCAAATCCGTTTATGGCTTGCAATTTGCCCAAAATTGTATGGTTCATCAACTCCCCGAAAACAAATGAGTTGGCTAGCCCGCAAGATTATGGCTTGTGGTAAAGGCCGTAGAAAATCCATAATTGGTAATCAGCTCACCAAGATGTTGACTTAGTCCATCAAGATGCTGGCTAGTCCAGAAGCAAACGGCTTTTGGTAAAGACTAATCAAATCCGTTGACAGCTGGTGGTTTGCTAAAAATCACACGGTTATCAGGTGTGCCACAGTTCTTACACCTGGCTACTCCAGAAGTGATGGCTTTTGGTAAAGAGTAAAAATCCATTAATTTTTTCTCAAATAGATTGCTAGGGACTAGCAATAGTTTAGTGTGGGGGATTGATGAGTGTGTAAATACTCATCATTTCTGTTACATATAAGCTGCAAAAACATATGAAAACACACAGGAATGCCTTAAAATACATAAAATTATCCCTGGGTTGTGTTTTTATGCATAAGGATTGAAAACTGATGAAAAACAAAACATTTCACATAATTTACAGTTTCAGTCCCTGAACTTTGGAAAATTGGCAAAACTAGTCCCTGGTAAATCAAAACTTGTACAAATGTCATAAAGGTCCTTGGGATTCATAAGTTGTCTAGAAAAGTCCTTTAAAGTTTAAAAATAGCAAAATGACAACTTTGGTCCCTCAACTTTTGAAAAGTGTCAAATTTAGTCCCTGGGTGTTTAAAAATGAAAATTATCAAACTACACCCTTGTACTATTCTAAAAAGACAAAATTGGTCCTTATGATAACTTTTGAGAAGTTACAATTTCAACCCTTCAAAAATCAGAAAGTTACAGTTTTAGTCCCTGGAGTTTGTGGAATTTGCAGTTTTGGTCCCTAAGGTTTAAAATGGAAAAATATGCAATTATGGTCCTTGTACTAATGTTTAATTACAGGTTTAGTCCTTATGTGGAGTTTGGAAAAATCACAAAACAGCCCTCAACTTTACCTATATTACACATTTGGTCCTTGTGATTTATTAGTTAAAAACCAAACCGGATCCACCCTTAAACCAAAACTAAACCCATAAAAAACCAAATCCAGATCCAGTCCAGTCCACTTGGGCCCAAAATGAATCCAGCCCACCCCCCTTAGTTAAATAAGCCGGGTCAAACAAAGTCAAACACCACCACCCCGTATTCTCCTTCTTCCCCAAAACCACCACCACTGCTCACTCACCTCACCCCCCTCTGCAACCCAATACCACCCATGGTATCACCCTCCCCAGCTGGCTACTCTACCTCACCCAACCTAATCATTTCAAATCCCCATCATTAAATGCACTTCTCACTTATCTTCCCTCCAAACCAGTTCAAACACCTCTGTTTTCTCTATACTTCCCAACTTGACTCAAAAAATCCTCCCAAGCTTATCTAGACACCTCCACTAAACACCAAACTTCTTTGATTGAGAAAAGGAGGCTGCAAGCAACCTTTCCCTGATTTCCCGCCAAAATGATCAAACGGACTAGATTTGATTGACCAATCCAATGGTCAAATTGAGACTTGGGAAAGTGCAAGGAAGCTGTGAGGAAGCTTTTGGGTCATCTATATCAAAAAAAAGAGGCAATGTACCAGAGGAAGTAGTGTAATTTTAATTTTGTAAATCGTATGTTTTAATTTTCTTAATCCCAGTGTATGTTAAGCTTTAAAAACATTTTTAGTTATCTTATGCAGTGTAACTTGAATCTTTTCAGTAATCAATTTGAAGTTTAGTTTGGAATCTCAATTTGTGCATTTTCCTTTATTTACAAAAATCTCAAGTGTTTGAATTGTTGGTTCTAGCTGATACTCTGTATTCCATAAGCTCACTTAAGCTTTGACAAAGCCTAGATAAGCTTTAAAATACATTAAATCAAAGAGTAATCATAAAACCAAAAATAAATAAAAATCAAGAAAAATAAGTAGAAAATAAAAAATCCAATGAAGAAGATGATCAAAGCTTGGAGCAAAGTATATTCTGGATTGCTTTGGTATTAGAGGCTTGTGGAAGCCATTAGGAAGTGTTCTTAGTCCTTGGTATTCAGTTTATGAAGGATTGCATTTTGTAAGTGTAATTCTCACCTTTTTGCTCTTTACTATATAAATAATTGTTTTTGCTTATCTTTGTTGTTTTTATGCTTATCTGGTGTAGATTAGTGGAGTTGATGTGTAACATCACTTGCTTGTTTGTTTAAAAATCATAGTTGCTTATATTTTTATTTTTCACTGAAAAATAGTGTAATAATAATTATTAAGTTTTTGTTGTATTTGTTGATGTTAATGTGCTTAATTCAGTTCATACTATCATATTATGTATCTATGAATCAGTCTTATGGCATGAATTAGCCCTTTGCTTTGAAAATTATCAAAACAGTCTACAAAAGGACTGTTTGGTATAAGCTGTTATACTGAGTAGTTGTTGTTATTAGAGGTTAAGTTTTGCTTGATCATTGTTCTTAAGCTAATTTAAGTCTATTTTGATCATTCTCTTGGTCACAATCTGATGAAAAGTCAAAATTAGTGAATAATCTCTCTTAATTGCTAATCTGTTGGAATTTTGGATTGCTGATCATCATTGTAGCTTTAAAACTTGTTGTGCTTGCTAGAGTTAGGTTCATATTATCTTATAACATCACAATAAGTCACTGGGATTCATCCAAACTTCATTTTAGTCAAACAAGTTCACTAATAAAAAAGTCAAATTGCACATACTTGCCCTGTGCACAGTTGTGGTATCTGATTTCATAAGCTCCTAGTTTGTTCAAAAGTGCTTGTTAGTTATAGATTGTTGTTGATTTGTGTAGCCTACCTAACTAGCTTGTTGTGTGATTAATTGTTTTTCCAATATTTGCTTATTGAGACTGCTTAATCTGCTCATCATGATGTCTTTAAACAACCTACTTCACTGAGAAGTCAGTGTAAGTTGGTGATTTCACAAGCTCATCATAAGTTCAATATTGAGCTTTAGCTTGTGATCTTTAGTTCTTTAAGAAGCTAAGCATCCCAGCTATCTAGATCAAAGCTAAAATCTCATTTTCTAAACCTCTCACTAGGGCTGCTCTCAGCTTAAAGCTTGTTCTTTCACCCAGTTTACTGAGTGATCCAGTCAACCCACCCAACTTTATAAGCCCTTCAAAAGCTTATCAGTGATCCCCATTGATCAAGCTTGTGATTGTGGAATCCTTACCAGCTCAACTTTATAGTCCATCCCTCAGTTGATCCTTGTTAGCTTATTCTATAAGCTCAAATTGACTATCTTTTTTTACTGTCAAGGGTGTTTGGATCTCAGCTTTATTGGAAATATTCATAAGCTTATTACAAGCTTATTAGCTTAATCTAGTAAACCCACTTTTTCACATCTGTTAATATACCACATATATATAATATTATCTTTTTGTTTTCTTTCTTAGGCTTATTTTTAAGCTTTTAATAAGCTTACTAGCTTATTTCACTCACTCACTCAACTGAGTGAACCAGTTTGGACCCCTCACTTCCCAAGCTCTTTCAGAGCTTATCACTGGGTCCCACAACTTAAAACTTGGTTCTCCCAACCCCCCTCCTACCAAGGTTCATCCTTTGACCCTTTGGTTGACCTGCACACCACTGGACCCCACCTAGAATTGCACCCAAACCTTGTCCCATTTCTGACCCAGAAACAAATAAGCAATCAGCTTATTGTGGTCTTGTAGCTTATTTAGTGAGTTTATCTTGACAAGTCTAGCTTATTCAAGTCCAATTAACTTAGGTGAAACAGATTTTACCTTTGTGGACTCCACATAAGCTCATTTGAGCTCATTTCTTTGTTTGGTCAAACCTAGTCAAACTGTTTGGGTAATAAGCACTCTCAGTGCTTATTTTTGATTTCTAAATTATTTGTTTTTGTAAAAGTTTGATATTTTAAGTATTTTATTAGATTTGTAAAAGAAAAAACCAAAAAAGCCAAACTTACTTATAGTGATAGCTTCTATTTAATAGAAACTATCTATTTAATTTTCCTTTTTAGCTTATTTATAAGCACTTTTACTATTTTATATTTTTATTAAATCTCTTATATATTAAAGTAATTTTATAAATTTTTCCAGAATTATCTTTTGTCATCTAGTGTTATTTAGAATTAATATTAGTTTATTTAATAATTAAATAATAAATAAGAATTAAATAGCATAATATATTTTTATAAGGTAATACTTATATTTTATATTTTTCCTAGCTTCTATAAGTCATAAAATAATTTTAGAAATTTTCTTGTGATTTATACTGTTCATTTACTAGTTTTTATAATTTAATTATTTTAATTATATAATAATTAATAAATAGCATAATAATTAATAGATTAAATTAAAAATACATAAAATAAAGTTTTTATAATTTTTTAGGATTCCCATGATGGTTAATTAGATATATAAAATTTTTCATAATTTTCTAAGTTAGTTTAATATTATTTGTAATTTAAAATAGTTTAAATTAGTTTAATTATTATAAATAGTTTTTAATTAATAGAAAATTTAGAAAAAGACAAAAAGATTTATTTTTATTTTTTTATACTTTCTTCAAGTTCTATTTTAGGTTTAGAAAATATTTTTATAAATTTTTAGTTTAAATTGTAGTATTTATAATTTTTAGTTGAATTTTAATTAAATAGTTAAATAGTTTTTAATTAAATAATTAATAATAAATAGATAAATAGTGTGAAAAATATTATTTTAATTTTAAAATAAGTTTTATAATATTTTAGATTTTTAGAAATTTTAATTTTAATTTTCTAGACTTATTTTACATTTTCATAATTAATAGTTAATTATTAGATAATTAATAAATAGTTATTAAATAAAAATAATTAATTAAATAGTTTTTAATTATAAAGTAAATATTTTAAATTTATTTAATTTGCATTTAAGCCCTTAAGGCTTATAAAATCCTACTATAAGTAAATTTGTTTTTGTTTACGTTTAATTAATAAACGTTTACGTTTTTCTGTACCTTTTTCACGTGCACTTACCTGATTTCACGTTTTAGTTAATTTAGCTTATTAAAGCTATTTTCTCTTATATTTCAGTAGTACAAATCACTTAAACCCTTTTCCTGTTCAATTCACCTGATCTTAAAGTCGTTTTATTTCAGATTTCACATCTCGTTGGGATCTAACGATCCGGGGAAACACTAAACTCACCGGAGTATTGGTTTAGGCTGTCTGACTTGTTGACCATAACTTGGTTAATATTATCTGACTGTTTAAGACCAATCACTAGCACAGTCAGAGATGCAAGAGCTATCAAATCAATTACAAGAACTTTTGGACAAGGGATTTATTCGACCCAGTTCCTCACCTTGGGGAGCTCCAGTTTTATTCGTGAAAAAGAAAGATGGGTCATTACGAATGTGTATTGACTGTCGTGAACTAAACAAATTAACCATAAAGAACCAATACCCACTACCAAGAATTGATGATTTATTCGATCAATTGCAAGGTTCAACCTATTACTCAAAAATTGACCTACGATCGGGTTACCATCAAGTTAAAGTTCGTGATGAAGACATTCAAAAAACAGCCTTTAGGACACGATATGGTCACCATGAATTCCAAGTGATGCCATTTGGGTTAACTAATGCACCAGCAGTATTCATGGATCTCATGAATCGAGTGTGTAAGCCATATTTGGACAAATTCGTGATCGTATTCATAGACGACATTCTTATATATTCCAAAAACGAAGAGGAACACAAAGAACACCTGAGAACAATTTTAGGACTACTCAAGGAAGAGAAATTGTATGCAAAGTTTTCCAAATGCGAATTTTGGATTCAATCAGTACAATTCTTTGGGCATGTGATTAACAAGACCGGTTTACATGTCGATCCCGCTAAAATTGAAGCTATCAAAGATTGGCCAACACCTACCACACCTACAGAAATTCGTCAATTTCCGGGTCTAGCCGGGTATTACCGAAGGTTTATTGAAGGATTTTCCTCAATAGCAAAATCTTTGACCAAGCTAACTCAGAAAAACAAGACATACGTGTGGGATGAAGACGAAGAAAAAGCTTTCCAAACCCTCAAACAGAAACTTTGTAGTGCTCCTATTCTAGCATTGCCAGATGGGATCGAAGATTTTGTAGTCTATTGTGATGCATCGCACCAAGGTTTAGGTGCTGTGCTGATGCAACGCGATAAAGTCATGGCTTATGCTTCAAGACAACTCAAGGTTCATGAAGAAAATTACATCACTCATGACTTAGAGTTAGGAGCTGTAGTCTCTGCACTAAAAATCTGGAGACACTATATGTACGGTACTAGATGTACTGTGTTCACCGATCATAAAAGTCTACAACACATTTTGAACCAAAAAGAACTAAACATGAGACAACGTCGTTGGTTGGAATTACTAAGTGATTATGACTGCGACATTCGTTACCACCCAGGAAAGGCAAACGTAGTAGCCGACGCCCTGAGCCGAAAGGAACGGGTTAAACAACTACGAGTCCGAGCCTTAGTTTTAACCATAAATTCAAACTTTCCTGCTCAAATCCTTCACGCTCAAGCTGAGGCGGTGAAACAAGAAGACTTGAAAATAGGAAAAGTTGGATGGCATGATACAGAAGAAATTCGAAACCCGTTCAGATGGAACTCTATGCTTCCAAGGTCGAAGTTGGTTACCACTTTATGGTGGCCAACGAGACTTGATCATGCATGAATCTCACAAGTCCAAATACTCCATACATCCAGGATTTGATAAGATGTTTCATGATCTTAAACTACTCTATTGGTGGCCAAACATGAAGGCCGATATTGCAACACACGTTAGCAAATGTCTTACATGCTCCAAAGTAAAAGCCGAACATCAAAAACCATCCGGTCCATTGCAACAACCAGAGATTCCTATGTGGAAATGGGAAAGAATTACTATGGACTTCATTACCAAGCTCCCAAAGACATCAAGCGGTTATGACTCCATCTGGGTCATAGTTGATCGTCTCACAAAATCCTCACACTTTATACCAATCAAAGAGACTTACAAAATGGAACAGCTTACTCGACTGTACGTCAAAGAAATAGTCTCAAGACATGGTGCACCGATATCCATCATATCTAACCGAGATGGTAGATTTACTTCCAATTTCTGGCAGTCACTCCAAGACGCCTTTGGAACAAATCTAGACATGAGTACAGCGTACCATCCTCAGACCGATGGTCAGAGTGAACGAACCATTCAAACACTTGAAGACATGCTTCGAGCTTGTATAATAGACTTTGGAAAAGGATGGGATACTCATCTACCATTAGTCGAATTTTCCTACAACAACAGCTATCATGCAAGTATTAAAGCAGCTCCATTTGAAGTACTTTATGGTCGAAAGTGTCATTCACCTGCTTGTTGGGCTGAAGTGGGAGAAGTTCAACTCACTGGTCCAGAATTCATTCGTGAAACAACGGATAAGATTGTACAAATCAGAAGTCGACTACAAGCCGCAAGAGATCGACAGAAAAGTTATGCCGACACACGACGCAGACCCCTAGAATTCCAAGTCGGAGATAGGGTTATGCTAAAAGTATCACCTTGGAAAGGCTTGATACGATTCAGTAAACAAGGAAAACTAAACCCAAGATACATCGGACCATTCAAAATCCTAGCCAGGGTTGGCCCTGTGGCATACAGACTTGAGCTTCCATCAGAACTCAGTAGTGTACACCCCACTTTCCATGTATCTAACCTAAAGAAATGCTTGTCAGATGAATCACTCGTTATTCCACTCGATGAAATTCAACTTAATGACGATCTTCAATTTATCGAGGAACTCGTAGAAATCATGGACCGAGAGGTCAAACAACTCAAGCAAAGCCGTATTCCAATTGTCAAAGTTCGTTGGAACTCACGACCTGGTCCTGAATACACATGGGAACGAGAGGACCAGATACGTAAGAAATACCCACGTCTTTTTACCAACGAAGCTTCTACTCCCAACGCAAATTGATCTCCGGGACGGAGCTCTCATATGGGGTGGAGACTATAACAATTCGCAATTTCAGGTTAATTACTATTCCCGGAAAATTTCACTATTCATTTTCCCGAAATTTGATTTTTATTTCATATTCTCGTGTGATAAATCATTTCCATGGCAAATTAAAAGTTAGACACTCATCAGATCATTTTCGCGAAAGTTATTAAGGAATTACACGTTTTAGAGTAAAACGTCATTCAAAAATTCTACGCACAACGAAACTCGACCGCATTAATTTTCCCCGTATCAGAAAAATGTTTGACACACTCATGATTTATTTGAGAATAAATCATGACTGAGAAAAACATGACCAAATAAACCTCGGCCGTGAAAAACAGGAATTTTCATTTTTAAGCGTTTTTACTCAGCCGTAACCTTAGCCTATACCTGCACCGCGTTTCTAAGATGATTTGAGTTTTCACATTTTTGGAAAAAGTCAACATATTTTCCCTCCTCCTTTGACCAAAAATCATTCATTGATTTTATAAATCATTCCTTGATTTTTAGGCTTACGGTTTTATGTCTAAAAGACATTTAATACCAACCGACACTAGACTGAGCCCAGTCTAGACATTATAAGTTATTTTAAATCATTTTTATCCTATTAGAAAAGTAACATTTTACTTTTCTCAATTTTACACAATATTCGTACATTTTACATATTACGCGTTTTAGACTCGTGTTTCCAGTTTTAGCAGGGTTTTAGCACCCCAATGGAACCTACCACTCATTTTATATTTTATTATGGAGTATAATGATATGTTTAACTATACTTTCAAATTCCATATTTTTACGACACCCGGTTTTACGTTTTGAGGCTTAATCATTTACGGTTGGCATTTCCCGGAGTCAAAACTCATCCAATACTTAGGATATTATCAAGCAAAGCACACCTCACCCCCTAGCCCTTGTGAACCGCCATTAGGGGGGGGGGAGTCACCCTTGGTGTGGCTTGATCCAAAGCTAAGTTGTCTTGGATGATGTACATGTGTAAAACTTGCCATGAAAGTGTTGACTAGTCTCATTTTGTAACCTCCTCAAAGCCATATAAAAGCCCCCCTCCCCTTGTTTGCCGTCCACAATCACACACACAAACCACTCCACACTTAGTTAAATACTCTTAGTTACAAGCAAGATTCAAGTGCTTCATCTACATAGAAACCCTAGCTTGGTTTTAGGTTATCAAAACACTTCCAAACCTCATAAACTTTGGTGATTTCTCTTGAGTTTGAATCCACTCAAGTCACCTCAACTTTCATCATCTCTCTTTCAAGAATTCAAGAGTAGAAAGACTGCATGAAGTGAAGTAGGGTGAAGCTAAAGTCTATCAAAGTCCTTACATTACATGTTAACTTCCTTTCTTATTTGAAAGCCAAAAGTTGTAAGCAAAACCCTAACATGCTTCTTGTTAAATATCATAATCATGTTATTTACATATCATT
This sequence comes from Artemisia argyi, assembly GCA_030686995.1. Lineage (NCBI taxonomy): Eukaryota > Viridiplantae > Streptophyta > Magnoliopsida > Asterales > Asteraceae > Artemisia > Artemisia argyi. The sequence continues at coordinate 179,666,811 of CM060684.1, forward strand.
CATGCTATATTATGTCTTGTGATCATGTCCATGATGTATAAAAATGGGTAAAACAAGTTATTACAAATGATTGTTAAGTTAAGTTATTTAAACAAGTAAACTAGTGACTTTCTTGGTATAATCTGATCAAAATGGTAAAACTATGATATTGTATCATTACATATTGTAGTAGAGGACCTAACAAGGAAACCATAGCAATTTGAACCACCTAAAACGAGTACACAAGTCAAAAGTTATGACCATTTGAAGTTACCAAAACTTTGCGGCAAAACTGCCAAATAGTTTCTGTGACAGAACATAAAACACGCAAAAAGAGGCCTTTCTGGTCCGTTTCATGAAAAAGTTAAAGTACGAAAGTTGTCCGGAATCACGTTTTCTTCAAAAACTCAGGGGCACGTCTCCAGAAAACCAATAACGAATGAGATTTTTCTCAGTTTATTAACAGCTATTTTACATATATATGTCACTATATAATGGTTATGGTTTAAAAAGACCAAAGAGGTCTTATGACCTAGAATCAAGACCACAACCATGGCTAGAGCCAAGGTTGAGTCTCAAGACCATGGAACAATGACCAAAGGTCATGGCAAGGCCATGACTAAATGACCATATAAACTTACTTAGGCGAAAACATAAGCCAAAGAATTGGCGATAACTTGGACATACAATTTGGATCTACTTCATCTAAAAGAACCATGAGATATTACAAGAAATTGTCATACAAGACTTAAGAAACTTACCCTAATAACAATCTTCATGTAAAAATAAACTTTCCTAAGTTTATTCAAATATTGGACATGTAACTTTTCGGATCAAAACTTATATATATATATATATATATATATATATATATATATATATATATATATATATATATATATATATATATATATATATATATATTATCAACTACTACAATTGTAGGGAGCCTCATGTGAGGAGTTCATTATGTAAGCCTTCGAGATGAGTTGTGGATTTACGAATTAAAGTGTCCTGGCTCCTCGAACGTTTACTAACATGACTTCTGAATTATGTCGGCCCGAACGGTAGTAAACGATATATAAACTATACATGTTTCATGAATCATTTCTTTTCAAAAACTTACATTATACATCGTACCACATCATGGACTAATTGCAAGATATATATAGGCACTTCTTCATATTCTTTACTCCAATCCTAAGTCGCGACATTCTATTATAGGTTGCTCGTAGAAACCTTCACGATCCAACTATTACCTTCATTACTTGCTATCTTACTTAAGGTGAGTTCATAGCCCCACTTTACATTACTTAATTGTTTTACAAACCCTTGGGGGAAATACATGCTATTTTAAAACCGAACACAATGCTTTGAAACTGTATGCTGCCTGATTGTTTTATTATTACTAAGTACCTTCCTTGCCAATCCTAGGCCCCATATCATGAACCATTTAATCACTAGTATTAGTGAGCGCGAGTATTGTGAATAGGCCTATTGGGATTGACGAATCCCATTTGTTTTAGCAGATTAGTTCAAACGAATGCACTATATTTGAAACATTAAGTATGACAGCAAAGTACTTACCGGGGCAACAAAACCGCCGATTGATATTGGTACCCGTTAACGTATTGGTTGCATGAGCTTAGTATATAATAATAACTGTTTTGTTTTCCAACATAAGTATGAGTCTAATTAACTCATACTACCAACATATTGTGTTCAACCGTTAAACAAACTCTATGAATATCACTCAACCTTTGTGTTGACCTTTTAAGCATGTATTTCAGGTCCATGATAATCAAGAATGGAGCGGAAGGGCACGGACTAAAGGAAGAAGGTTATAAACTACTTTGTCAATCGATAAAACATCAAAAGACTTTATATTGATGTATTTTGAAACATGGAACCTTTTTGGGACCTAACTGTGTAAACTCTGATATATTTGAATAAATAAGAATGACAACTCTTTTTAAAACGACTCGGTTAGAGTTCGTTTTCTATTATTATGACTGTTGTGCCGTCGAGTAACACCCAAGTTGAATTCCGCTGCATCATGAATTGGGGGTGTTACATCTATCATATCTTAATAGTACTTTCCCAAGGGCTTAAGATGACAAGGTTTGAAAATATGAGGACCTATCATGTCATTTCTTCAAAGATAACTTCAGAGGGTTAATTATGACAAGTGATGAAACTTCAGGGACTAAAAGTGATAATCTCTTCAAACTTAATCCCGGGACCAAATCTGATAAATCTCAAATCACTGAAGTCTTCTATGAACTTTGTAGGCTAAGCATTGACTATCATTGACTGATCTGCGCACGTTCCACTCTCGTGCTCGTTTTTGCCGGTTTCCGTTTGTTTTTTTCGTCATTTTATGAAATATCCGTACCTGCACATTCACAATCACAAAAACACACATTATTTGGCATTTTGAGTTAGTTTTTGGATTATTAAGTCTCTATTTGGTAAAGAAAAGGTGAGTAAATAACTACTCACCAACTACACTTCCCACCCTAGCATATATTTACAATCTTAGTCCCTAAGGATGCAATAGGGTTCACACAAGTTCCAAAACACTTTCATATATAAACACCACCGCCGCACCCTATTTCTTCTTCTTCTCCAGTCGTTTTTTGGGCCAAACAAACACCACCGCTGGCCACTTAAATTCACCACCACCACCACCACACTCCTTACAACCTCCCCATCATTTTGACGTACATCACGCGCCAAGAAACACTTCCCAACACCATGATTAACACCACCACAACTTGAGTTCATCATCAAAACCATCTCTCTCTCGTTTTGTTGATACCGGCGGTCGAAGGTAAGAAACCCACCACCCTTTTGGTCGTTCTAGCGACGTTAGAGGATAAGTACATGAACTTTCAAGAGTTTTTGATTAAATAAAGATTAAAACTAATAAATATTAAGCTAAATAATTGTTTGGTATAAATATTTTTTTCTTTTTGTTGTTGTCGTTGTTATTGAGTTGCGAAAACAAGGGATGTCGTGAGCTTGAGCTTACAGCCTTGTGTATCGAGTCGAGTTTTATTGAGTCGAGTTTTGGTTACAGGTTCGTGTCTAGGTTAAGATAGAGGGTTGTACATTGTGTTTAAATGATTGTAATATTGGGTATAGGGGTGTTTTTAATGCTATTAATGTAGGATGAGGGTTGTACATTGTGTTTAAATGATTGTAATATTGAGTGTAGGGGTGTTTTTAATGCTATTAATGTAGAATTATAAGGAAAGTGGTCTGAATTTCGATTAATGCTAGTTTTTGTTATACAAATGCTTTGATTGTTGTAATTATGAAAATTGCTTGTTTTAAAGTGTTGTAAACCATGCATCATTTTTTGTACATCTGAATTTTTTGAAAAGAGAATCCTTCCTCCATTATAAGTAGTATAGATATAGATTAACAAGTCATAGTCATATATTAAATTCAGTCAACTTGTAGGCTATGTTTGGCGCAGAGCTTTTTGGAGCTTTATGGGGCGATGGGCGGTGAGCAATGAGCTTTCTTATTTTTAGTGTTAATTTGGCAAAAGAGCGGCGATCTTTGCTATTTTTTAGGAAATCTCATTTTTCCAATGCTTCTTTAAGAAGCTGTAAGCGGTGAGCAGTGAGCTGTGGCTACTGCTCACAGCTCACAGCTACTGCTCACTGCTACTTTTGCCAAACATAGCCGTAACCACTAACATTTATATAGGGTATGTTTGGCGAAAATAACTGTTGCTGGAACCGGTGCTGGTGCTGGTGCTGGAGATTATAAAAAGAGATTATTTTTATAAGATACATGAAGTAACCTTTGGTTTTAAGAGATTATAAAAGATTTTTTTTTTTTTTTTTTTTTTTTTTTTTTTTTTTTTTTAATCTCTTATAAGTTATGTCTGCCAAACAAAGATTATTTTTTAAGTAGCTTATTTTTTGAAAAAATAGTCACAATCTCCCAACTATCTTGTGTGCCAAACATGGCCACAACCTATTGTAACAGCTTGTTGGCTATAAATTCAAAATAAAATAAAATTGCATACGACCCATATTTAGAAACACACAAAAAACACACAATATTATCTTTTCTCTCTCAAATAAGAAACCATCTTATCAGGTACACCACCATCAAATCCTCCTCGGCCGCCACCACCTCAAAAACACAACACAAAAACGCACGCAAACCATTTAACAATGCCCTTCCTAAACAAAAAAAAAAAAAAAAAAAAAAAAAAAAAAAAAAAATACACAAACTCCTAGAAACACATTAGCTGCCGCCACCCTCATCGGCCACAAAAATAATCACGGGGTACCCGCCGCCGCATTGCTCAAGTACCCTTCTAGTTATTTATAACTTTTAGATAGTGATTAATTAATAAAGTTAGTAACCAGCAACGTTGATTGGTTGCGTCTCGTCTTGAAGTTAATATGTGGTGACAATTTTTATTCGGTGGTTTATACAGAAGAAAGTCTGCGCATTTTGAAGAACATGACAAACATAAATATTCTCTTTTGAAGAACATGACAACATTGGCTGGGTATGTGGTGGATGAGGACCTGACTTTGGCAGGTGTGACTCTCTAAACCAAATAAATTGAAGGTTACTTTACAAAAAAAAAAAAAGTGTCTAAAACCTGACATCGAAATTATTATCGAAATTAAAAAGTGAGATAATTAATGGTAAAAGATATAAATGTATAATGTCTAAAAAATTGATTTTGTTGCAACTTATTTATAAGGTAATCACTTGATGGCTAATGATCAAACTTTTACTATATTTAGAGATATATATACTTAACAACTTGATAATCTTAACTATCTATAATAGAAAAATGGTCAATTTTGAAAGTTGGTCAAACATTGAAAGTGAAATACTTATTAAAGAAAATTATGAAATGTAATTAATACTCTTATTAAAACACCTCATTACTTAAAAATACAATGATTTATTCACATTGTACAACCAATTAAAAATATATCTACCAAATTAAATACAACCAATTAAAACAATTAATACAAATGACAAACCGGGTTGACCCGGGACGCTTCAAACCTGACGGGTTGAACCGGTTTAATTTGACCCGTTTTCGACCCAACCCAGCAAGTTCACCCGGTTTAAATCGACAAAATTTTCGACCGGAACAGTTCAAGCTTCAAACCCGACGGGTTGAACCGGTTTAATTTGACCCGTTTTCGACACAACCTAGCAAGGTGACCCGGTTTAAATCGACAAATTTTTCGACCGCAACGGTTCAACCGGTTGAACCACCCGGGTCGAACCGGGTTTCAAAACATTATGTTTAATTCCCAAATCTTCAAACTTTTATTATTTTTCATTTATAACCTATAAATTTTTTTTTATCAATAAACTATTTATCGCTATAAAATCCCGTTGCTATGCACCGGTACTCGTCTAGTTTATATAATATGCTCATCATTTGGCATGATACAATATGTGTCTGCTTTGAAATCTGCCTTGTATAGTTTAAAGATTAACCTGGTGTATCTTATCTTTAACTACTTATATTAAAAAAAAAAAAAACATATGTGAAATACTTAAAAAAGTTATTTTTGGTTATTGACAAAAACATCTCAATGCTAAGAAATACAAAACAAAGTTGCTCACTAGAAAATGTTGCCACTTGCCACCATACAAATTAAGAAATGGTATTATTTCAATCACCATGATTTTAAATTTTCAAACCATCATATAGATCTGTAACAAATGTCACAATCCATTGGATATGGGATAAAAGTATATATAGTCATGAATACGTGGAATTGAGTTGACATTTTGCCATAAAATATTGTTTTGTTCTATAATTATTCAGTTGGAGTAATATCCAAGTCAAATACTGTATAGTAGGGGTGTTCATCGGTTCGGTTATCGGTTAATCGGTTTATTCGGTTCGGGTTGTTCGGTTAAAAAAAATTTTTGGGTCATAACCGAAAACCGAACCGAACCGAAAATATCTTTAACCGAACCGAACCGAGAACCGAACCGAAGTTCGGTTCGGTTATGGGTCAAAACCGAAAACCGAATTTTTGACTAAAATTACACCATTTATAATTTTTTTTAATTTAATTATATATATTTTTGGCAAAAAAAATATTTCAAGAATAAAAAAATGTTTTTTTATATTAGTATAAAATTTTATTGGATATTTTATATATTTAAAATAATATAAATATATAAATATATATATATATTTATATAAATTCGGTTTTCGGTTCGGTTTTCGGTTCAGATAGCTTAACCCATATCCAAACCGAAAACCGAATTTTTAATTCGGTTCGGTTCGGTTTTAAAAAGTTCGGTTCGGTTATATGTTCGGTTCGGTTTTATTTCGGTTCGGTTCGGTTTTCGGTTTATTCGGTTAATTAACCGAACCGTGAACACCCCTACTGTATAGATAAGGTAAAAACAGGTCACCAACTGAAATGATAAGATGTTTATCAGGGCATCCACTATAAAAGTTTATAATTGTGTTATGACATTAATTTATAAACTTTTTTGCTTTATAAACCTATTCCTATTATGTATAAACCTTTTCAAGTTGTATCAACATCTCATATAATTCAAATGCATTAAATTATGAAAAGGTCCAATATCCTAAACCTCTTCATGACACATAAGCATTAAATAGATGTCCACTATGGTTTATAAGTTTTTAGACCTCTTCATAATTTTATAAACCTTTTCATAAACCACCATAGTGGATGCCCTTACTCTGCTTTTAATGTGCAAATAAAAAATTAAATTAGAATATTCGACAATAAATTTGTAGTGATCCTGGTCTTTATACTAGATGTAAATGTAGAGATGTAGCGATGACTAAACTTATTGTCGTTACATCAGTTTCACATCAGTATTCAGTTTTATTATCAAATTTTTATAGTGATAATCACAAAACTCATCACGCAAACATACTCTATTAAAATACAAAAGTACTCACAACATACACTTGCACAATCACACACACAAAATAATCAAAACGTATTCGATCAAAAAGTGACCAAATCATATGTAAAATCTAGTTAGCACGATTGAACCACTTGGGTGTAATGGTCGTCGACGCATTAATTGGCCCACCACGCTTGTAACTGGCCCACAGTACGGGTGGTCTAAGAAATAATTGAGATGCCTTGTCTAACTTTATAACTAAATATGCATGATGATATCGTGTAGGTTACTCATACACATGTTTAGGCACTCTCAAATCTCAATCTCATGTTTAAACTAGCCAAGAAGTCTTAGGGCTTGTTTGTTAAAATTTTCTATTAAGTCATGTCTAATTAAAAGATGACTTAATGCAGACACCCTCAGTTTTATTACTTAATATTTTCAGTCATCTTTCTCTATTAAGTCACAAACAAACAGTTTTAATATTACTTAATGAGTTCAATTTTTTTAATATTAAGTCAATTAAGTCACAAACAAACACCATCTTAGTGTTGATCAGATCACTTATCGATTTTTGGTTTCTCTTAATATACACATTTGCATTTAATTAGTTTTAGAGTTTTAGTACCACGTTGGCACATCATGTGCCAATACTTAAATTAATGCCATTAACATATTTGAATAATAAGCATATTAATTTACGAAATATGAATGTGTTGATCTCTAGGCCATCCATTAATGACTAAATAGAGACCACAAGTGCTTGTTGACGAATGCCAAAAATAAATTTCTTGAATGCGATTGTATAGTTTTGAATAAACATATTTCTTGGAATTTTATGTATGTGGGAACCAATAAGTCCACAACTGAAAACAGGTTTCGTAACCATACATTACACATAACATGGTAAACGTCATCCGAATAACGACTTAATTGATACCTCCCACATGCAAACGACAACTCTCGTTTTCTCGTATTTGGCTCGAAAAAAGTTCTTTCATCGACATTAATACCTCTGCTATTTATATTCGCGTTGTTAGAAAAGCTAAACACGCGCGATGGTGTTATTAGAGATGGAAAAAAATTCCGTACGTGATTGGGACCCGATCCTCAAACCCAATTTGACTGGGGAATCCCCGAGTTGACCTGAGGATGAGGATGGGGACTGAGAATCCCCGAATTATGAAACCGGGTATGGGGCGAGGAAAGGGATAGCATAAATTCTTGCCCCCGAACCCGACCCCGACCTCGAACTTTTTAACGTACAAATATGTATAAACTTTATATATATTGAGAAAAGTTCAAAATAAATCCTTGTGGTTTGGCCTTTGCTAGCTTTACATCCTTTTTCTTTTTTTTTGCACAAAAATCATGCATGTGGTAGTAAAGTTGGCACAGAACCATCCATTCGTTAGTAATATCAGTTAATGAGGACTAATGATGCAAATTATTCTCAGTTATCTCCTAACAAGAGTTAAAATATTTGCATCGTTAGTCCTCATTCACTATAGAGTTAAAATATTTGCATCGTTAGTCCTTATTGAGTAAAAATATTTGCATCGTTAGTCCTCATTGAGTTAAAATATTTGCAACGTTAGTCCTCATTCACTACAGAGGTAAAATATTTGCATCGTTAGTCCTTATTGAGTTAAAATATTTGCATCATTAGTCCTCATTGAGTTAAAATATTTGCAACGTTAGTCCTCATTTACTATAGAGTTAAAATATTTGCATCGTTAGTCCTCATTTAGTTAAAATATTTGCATCGTTAGTCCTCATTGAGTTAAAATATTTGCATCGTTACCATCGCCACCACCCACCAACACCACCGCCACCACCGCCACCCACCTCCACCCACCACCACCACCCACCGCCGCCACCACCACCACCCACCGCCGCCACCTACCACCACTGTAATACACCGTAAAATCACAGGTCATTTATTAATGCTAATTATCAACATTATTCTTAACTAAACCATTTTTGTGGGCTAATTTGAAATTTTTATATGAGACACTGTTTATTTGACACCCGATTGTTTAGAACACCGTTTGTTTAACACCCGATATTGTTTTGTCACCCGATATCACCCAAATGTCACTCTTGGATGTCACCCAATGAGGTTAACACCGGTAACTCCCACTTGCGACCCGACACCGTAAATAGACACCGATATATATTATTATATATATACATAACGAAGTATATATTAACTTTTACAAACTATAATCACTAAGTATATATATGAGTATATATACCTAGGAATAACACCGTTTATATTTATGAGGATCACATGAATCGACTCCGACACCGACACCGAAATTAATGTTACGAGCGAATTAGTCACCGACACACTATTCGTTTTGCTTGGGCCGCATGTCACCTAAGCCCAATTATGTTTCATTCTTTTCTTTTGCCCACTGTTGGGCCGAGCACCCTCACAAGCCCACCCAACTCCAATTTCCACTTATTATTCGTTTGGGCTTGGTTTTCCTCAAGCCCGTATGGATGCTTATTGTCTTTGCGTTTCATACTACTCCAACGAACGAGGATTTTAAACCATGGTGACCATGCACGTTTCTTTCTTGGTTCCCTATCACCTCGACACAAAGCTTACAACCTCCATTGACTTTGCATCTTGAAAACATTAAGCCACCCTTTGAAGCCGTCAAACCATCGGGTAACCGTATTAACCACCTAGTAACCATTAACCGAGTATTGTCCCATGGGTCGAGTGTCCCATGTTTCCCCAACATACATACCACATGTGCTCTAAATACTATTTGTTTATTACCCTAGCAACCAAGCTATGATTAAACTAATCAAAACAAGCCATCCTTGCTCCCCTTCTTCCTAACTCGACATGACTAAAGACCAAGAGCAAGGGACATGGTTGTCCAACCTCGAATGACAACAAGAAACATGTCTCACATGAGCAAACACCCAACTACTCATGACACCCCTATAAAAGTCACATTTAATGACTCTTCCTCACAAACTCACAAACTCTCAAACAAAGAAAAACTACTACACTTCACTTGTTGCTACGGTCGAACAATAGGGGAGAAACGAGAAGGAATCAAGGGAAGAAAAAAGGGAAAGTATTGGGTTTTTACAAGGCTTGAACAAGGTTTTGGGATAAGAAGAAGCTCACGGACCTAGTCCTCACCTCGTACGCACGATCTCATCACCACCATCTTTGGTGTCGTAAGTCGTCACTCCTCTTTTCAAATTCCACATTATCTAAATCATGCATTGCACATTTCACTCGTTAAACTAAGAACATTAAATCGCATGATGCCTAAACTTAAACTAAATGATCACACATGAGACTAATGCTTTCGAACATGCCTCGACACCCCTAGGAAGGGGCTCGCTATTTTGTTTTTACACGTACAACATGCATTTATTATTCGACATACTAATTCCTTGGCTCCCACTTAATCGAACTAACCTGACATGCAAACTTTATACGATTTTACACCACGAAAACAAAGCCAAAACCAATCCTAGTCGAACGTATTTGTTAACAAACCAAAACACCCTTTTGGGCTTTAAATGGGCTAACGAGCCCAAAGTATAATTCAAATAAGATTTTTGGTTGGAAACTTGATATTTAACGGGAAGCATAAATACCGAATTTAAGTGTTTTTACAAGTTTTAAATGCTACTTGTGTTGAAATAAAAAGGTTAGTTTTCGAAAATTTCATCAAGGACTATTTTTGCAAAAGGTCCCACGTTAAGGGACTAAAATTGTCAAAATTACAAACTTACGAACCAAACTTGACTAAACCGATTTCTTTTGGAAATTGAGGGTAAAAATGGTCATTTGACCAAAGTTAAGGGAATAAAGTGAAAAATGTACAAAAGGACCATATTGTAATTATTGTTAACTAAAGGGTAAAAGGTGTAACTTTGATAAAGTAAAAGGTTAAATATGACATATATATATTTTATAATTAATTATTTGATTTTTATATAAATACATATTTATTGTAACTTTAACATATATATACATATATAAAAATATATATAACTTCACTAAAAATATTTAATTATAAATATTTTTTTTAAACAATAGTATTTTACAACGAGTTAATATATATATAGAACACCGGTTCGTAACAACGATACAAATAACTACGTGAAGTTATTTTGGAATATATTATGACACCGAACGGATATCACCGTACACGTGACATATCACATGTCATTTACGACACGAATCTAAAACACCGATTACAATGTATTATTTAGGTCGCAAGTCGGAGGAATTTCATTGCTAGTCGTAGCAATACACCATCACTTTTGAGCACCGTTGTGATTACGCACCTTTCAGGTGAGTTCATGGTCCCACATTTTAATTATTGTTTTTAAACCCCGTGGGGAGATACATGCTATAAATCGAACACAAGTATTTTTCTGTATGCTGTTATCACCCGATATTGCCTAAGTTGACACCTGTGCTACAAAGTCCCTCATATCACGAACCTTAATCACTTGCGAGTGAGCGCGAATATAGTTGATAGATCTATTGGAATGGCAGCCCGCCTCTGTCAAGGTGATCACTTGGCAGGAGGTGAGCTATATTCGAGGTATTATGGAAATTTGACACATTTTCTGTCACCGAGGGCCCCTTGTCATTTATATCCGCTGTGGTGTAGGTGATTGTTATTATCTTTATGATATGTCAAATCGATGTTAAGGCTTGCGTTTCGTGAGGCTTAGGAGCAATATTACACCCATTTAGTCAAGACCATTCTATCTTGGCTTGTTTATTTCAAATGTTTGGCTTGTGTTTACACTATTACTATTTAAACTACTATGGATTCACTCAACCTTTGTGTTGACTTTTTAAGCATGTTTATCTCAGGAAATTAGCAAGCATGGCGGCACGGAGCTGGCAAAGGGCACATGACCTCCCTTTTCATTTCAATAATTATATCATTCTTTACAAACTCATCACTACTTTTGCGAAACAATTAACATTTTGGAAAAATGTTTGTTACTCTGAATATTTGAGTTTTCATGGAATGATATTGACTATCTTTTGAATTGTTTTCTATGAGTATGACTGTGTACTAAACTGTAATGACCCCGATTAGACTTCCGCTGCTTATCAAATTTCGGGGTGTTACAGATTGGCATCAGAGCCATGGTTATAGAGAACCAAATGATTTTTCAAAACATTGGACTATAACCTCACCGGATTTTTAAAACAAACTATTTATCACCGAAGTGCCCTCCGTGCCAGCGCTTGCCAACGTCATGTTTTAAGGTTTGATTTTTAGCACCCATTGCATTTAGCTCACTATGACACCATGATCACTGTGCATGTAGCATTATGTAGACTAAATGACTTATATTACTACTATTTTTGGGATATTACAGTACCATGTCGCCCCCGGTTATTATTTTGTCCGATAGTGACGACGTCGTACCAGCATCATCCACTCACCCTACTATTGACTTATCTGACTATGACACCCATGACACCCGAGACACCCATGATTCTGACCATGACACCCAACCTGTATCACCTGCTATACCATCTCCTGTTCCATCTGGAGACCCGTCTGCTGACACCGAGCCCTTTTGAGGAGGGTGAGGTTGCTTCTACACCCATTGATTCTTTTGCTATTCAGCCTCTTTTTCGTCCTGTCTGTGGACCCATGACACAGGGACAATACCTTTAAGACCAGTACCTGACGTCTCAGCAGTTTCTTGCGGCTGATGATCGTCCTACACCACCTGCTAGTCACCACACCGGTTCAGATGTTGATGACGAGTCTTCTGACTCCGATACTTCTGACACTGCTGCTTCTATTCCACCACCATCCCCGTCTGCACCGATTCGTCGGCGCAAGCGAGTGAGGATTCTTGGGCCCTATGAGCCTGAGCCTTTCGGAGAGTTGTTTCGATATCATGAGGGAGACTATACCCGCAAATGCACGGCTCGGAAACGAGTCTGTATTTTGCCTGCTTCTACTGTTACACCACCTGTACCTACACCTGTACCTACACCTGTATCATCACCCATATCTGTACTACCACCTGTTTCTATGCCAGACCTGACACCTGTGGCGTCACCAGCACCTCCACCATCACCTGTATCACCCCCACCTGAGCTACATCCTTACATGTTACCTACTTATACCGCACCCCACACCTCTGAGGTTTTGCCACCCATGCCACCACCTACAGTTTTCTACTCACAGACTACTACCGTACCGATACCATCACCTGCTACATCACCTGTACCATCACCTGCACCCACCGAGACCCCCACCTCACCCGGCATTCATGGATTGGTTGATGCTCGTCGATGGTCGTTTTTGTTAGACTACATTCGTAGATGGAGATTGGTTGAGGGATCGCCTAGGGCTGCTGAGCTTGGAGATGGCTCTTCAGCGGTGTTACCGGTCACTGGGGAGCCGATACACCATACTATCCCTCTTTTGGCTGCTAGGTTAGTGAGACATGAGGATCGTCTCGATGAGTTGTTGAGCGTTATTGAGGATATATCCTTGGAGAGGATAGAGTGTATGCAGGAGGAGGTCGAGAACCTCGTGGTACATAGGACAGCTTTAGAGATGGTATTTGAGATGATGGGGACAGAGATCGAGGAGGCACAGGCTACCATCACCGAGTTTGGTCATCGACTAGATATTCAAAGGCATGAGATAGATGGTTTGAGAGCGGTAGCGGCCATCACACAGGAGATGATGGAGCATCAGGCACAGGAGTTAGCTGCATCCAGTTCTACCATCCACACACTCTCAGCTACTATTGAGGAGATTCAGGCCCGTGAGAGATCCAGGGATATGGAGATGTTAGGGATGATCAGGATCATCAGAGAGCTGGAGAGGAGATCAGGAGGCGCACCTGGACCTTCATAGATCTATGACATGTCATTACTTACAGAGACATCTTAACTTGCCGCCTGTGGCATTAATAATTGTTGTATCTTATTGTTTTGTAACAATGAATTCAAAAATTATTAAAACTTTATGTTGGTTACGATTGTAACGTATTGATATTGATTTATGATGTTCTAGTTGTTTGATCTTTTATTATGCTCCCATATTGAGATTCATTATAATTTCCATGTGTGTTGTTACATGTCGTGATGTTTATTTATGAATGATATGGTTTATGTATGTATTTATGGTGTGGTTGTGATATGTACTTTGTGATGATCTCGACTATTATGAGTTTGGCTACATTATTTCTCTTGTTATTGATGTTTGGGATTTGTACTTATGCACTTGCGATTTTATAGAATTATGGCCCCAAGGAAAACCGTTACTGCTACCTCGTCACCCACTATGACCCAGGCTGCTATAAGAAAGTTGGTTGCCGACAGTGTTGCTGCAGCTTTAGAAGAGCAGGCTGCTGCAATGGCACGAACTAGTAGCAATAACCGAGCCACTGCTGAGAGCGAGTCCGCTGCGACTCGGAAGTGCACCTATAAGGACTTCATTGCTTGTAAACCATCCCACTTCAAAGGAACTGAAGGAGTAACAGAGCTTGCTCGATGGTTTGAGCGAACTGAGACTGTGTTTGTGAGGAGCGGTTGTGCCGCGGAAAGCCGAGTTTTGTTTGCTACTGGAACGTTGCTGGAAGACGCATTGTCTTGGTGGAATGCAAATGCTCAGAAGATAGGTGTGGAAGAGGCCTATCAGATTACCTGGGCTGACTTTAAGGAGAAGATGCTGAAGAAGTTCTGTGTTAGGTCACACTTTATGTAAACACAAGTATAAGAATGATAGAAAAGAGATGAGAGTGAGAGATGGTTGATTAAGACAATATGAGAAATAGAAATGAAAGAGTTTTCTTAGAATTATGAATTAACCAACAAGTTTACAAGAGACCTAAGCATCCTATTTATAGGGAAGGAGCTAGGGCAACACACCCTCTCCTTCCTTTCATGAAAACGTGGGCTAGGAGGCCCATGGATTACTTTACTTAAGCCTAGTAAACTTAATACATAACATATATGAAAGTAAATAATAACTTAAGCAACCTAATATTATTACAAATGACCGAGACTTGATAAAATAGTAAAACTTTGATCCCAACAATCTCCCCCTAAGGGTCGGTCATCAAGGTTGCTTGACGTCTTCGTCTTGATCTTTGACTTTCAAAGCTCTAGACGTCTTCTAAATCATTCATCGTTCTTTGTTCTTAGTTGATGTAGTTGTGATCATCTTATTACAAAATGTAATGACCGAGACTTGACTAAATATAAAAGTATGATCCCAACAATCTCCCCCTAAGGGTCGGTCATCACGGTTGCTTGACGTCTTCATCTTAATCTTTGACTTTCAAGGCTTTAGACGTCTTCAAAATCGTTCATTGTTCTTTGATCTTTGTTGATGAGGTAGTGATCATCTTATGAAGTTATCTGCCATGCGTCACTTCAGCGTCTGTGGTGGTCGTCGGCCATTCCAACATGCTCATACATCTTTGAATTTAGACATTCACATGCATGGAGTTCCCTTTCTTTCACATAGATCTTTAGTCTTTAAACTTTGTAGATTCTTCCTTTTTGGCTTAGAATCTAACTTTGAACATTGTGTTGCTTCGATCTCAGAGGGAGCTTTTGTTGACTTCAAGATGTATGTATGAGCATGCGGAATCAGTCTCCATGGAGATGATATGTCCCTGCAGTTAAACAGTTAGCAATAAAATATCCGGTACTTACAGATAAGGAATTAGAGTTCGTCAACAACATAGTGTGAAGACTCCTTCTAATCCTTATCAAGGCCGTTCCCATGTCAGATACTCCCGAAAGAGCTTACGAGACCTACTAAGTAGCTCAATGACTGGGTGAGTCGCTGGGGATCACTCCACGACTGTAGACCGATAGAAACCATCGTAAACACTAAGCGTAACTCACGAGGTGTTACCGAAGTGACCTGTCAAGGCTGTTTGAAGTTGACCCTGACAGGAGTTTCCGTTCAATCATTGAGAAATACGTTTGTAATTCTCTCATAAATGTTCTCGACAGATTGCTAAGATCTGCGAAGGACTCGATAATTTACAGCTAGTGTCCATTGATGTAGAACACCAGTTGTAGAAATACTAAGTGTTCCTAAGAGATCTTTGATGTATCTCAAGGCTCTAGACTCTATAAATGCACACTTAGGTTTCCTATGCGGAGACTAGGGAGGGGTCTCCTGCTTCAATATCAACCGTCTCTAAGAGATAGGTCGATAGATTACACTGGTTCCTCGTGAGAATGAAATAAGCTCTTTTAAGAGAACTTGAGTGGTTAAGAAGGTTTAGTGCATTGCGTCACTGGGTCCATGACGACTTAATCTTCAATACCGGTGTTGTCTTTGCAACAACCAGTAGCATACGTATTGAACCCGGTGTCTGCCCTAAGGTTGAACATATGGAGGGCTATTTCTTTACACCCTTTTCTTTACTTTTCTTTTTAATTCTTCAACTCCTTCTTTCCCTTTCTTTCTTTTCTCCTTTTTTCGTATCATACCTAAGGACTTCTAATTCTAACTATAAGAGATGTCCTTGGGTAGATCCCTCCGGCTCTGGCGGATCATAGGACGGATATTCCTATCTTAATCACCTTATAACTCCGACAGTAGCCAAGAAACCTTTGATTGAAAATCTCTCAAAGTGTTTGTGAATATCAAACATTTTGTTTAACACTTTGAGAGTTTTGTGTTTACTTTTGAAGGGCTCCCCCTTCACATGTGCTCATAAGTGTTTAAATAAATTTGCACATGCGGGAGGAACAAGCACTTTTTGAATTGATCCACTTACAGTGAACCTGACCGATTCGAGACACGCTTACATCACTAGTTAGACTAGCTTGAAGTTATTACCCGGCCTGGTCAAGTCCACAGAAAGTTTCTCGAAACGGTACATTTCTACTCAGACAAATCCTTTTCGAGACACGCTTACGTGGCTAGTTAAAGAGTTCCATTGTCAGCTTTTAGGTGACAACTAGCTCTAGTAACTAACTTGATGTTATTACCCGTCGAGGATAAGTCTTTTCGAGATTCCCAACTTTTTATGTTTCGTCAATTCTTGGGTGAATCTGAGTCTAGCTCGCATGAGATTTGACTTTAAGCAACTTTGAACTTTCATATTTTAATCACTTTCAGTTTTCTCCCCTTCAAAAATAGCATATGAGATGTTGTTTTTGATAAACTTTTGATTAAAATATGCTTTTTGAGTCTTATGGGGAGATATCAACAAGAACTTTTGTATTTCAAACGATGAGTATTTCAAGTGCTCCCCCTCAACAAGTGAATACTTATTGAGGTGAAATACTTGTCTTTTGAGCAGAATTATGAAAAATCAGAAAATGTTTGATTAATTCTACTCAAAAGTAAGAAGCCTTCGCTCCTTATATAAGGATTGAGGCACTGAAGCGTACCTCAGGGTCCTTTCATTACAAGTGTGGGTTGTACACTGATATGTGTGCACAAGCCATTGTTTTAATACAAAATTAGTTCTCTTTTAACAAAATACTCCCCCTCAAATAATGAAAGTTATTTGAGAGATAGTCTTCTTGAGGAGAATATTGATTCGTATTTAAGAAATACTTTTTGAAAATTCGTGAGAAGATTCTGCTCAAGGTTTTAGAAAACACAATCAAGTATTATACAACAAAGAATGCTTGAATGTTAAAACTCTTTTACTGTTGAAAGTTGTTTGAGACCCGGAGTCTCTCTTTTGAGTTTTAAAATCTGAAGAAGAAGATTTCCATCTAAAGTTGAACCTCATGGGTTCTTTTTGAAGATTTGTTTCTGTGATGAATGGAAAACTTCCGGTATTAGGGATGTCCAAATCAGACTCATTCTTTTATCGTAGCCAAAGCATTCCAGATTTTGAAAATTTGAAAAGTTTAGAACAACTTTGCTTTGGTCTTCACACTTGCTTTACCGGAGTAAAACAAGAGTGTAGAGTTTGGAAAAAAATTTGTTTCTCACCATTTTGAATCCTTTTACCAGTTTTAGCCTTTTAACACATTTAACCATTTGCCCTCAAAGTATGTTCCGTGAGAAACATTTTGACAATTGTTGAAGTTTTGACTTTCAATGGGATGACATGTACTTGCATACAGAGAAAAAGCATCAGGCATAAACAAGTATGCGGATGAATAAAAAAACTCATTCCAAATCTTTGAAAAATGCTCAGAAATCTCAAATTTACGCATAAGATCACAGATTAATTCATTCTTTCACTCGAAATTTCCCAATTATTATCATGGTTTAGAGTTATGATTTGAGACTTTGCACGCATGTTAGCATCAAAAGGCAAGAATATTGTACAAACAAACGCCCAAGTAGTAGCAGTAAAGACATCGACATCTTATACCCTAAATCATTTGATTTCAAACCTATGTTGTATCTAATCGTGCAAACACACCAATCGAGCATTCTTTAGTGTTCTCTAAGGTTATATGAAATGATTAATTAGACTAAACACATAAAAGAAAATGCCCTGATCGATAATTACTTGAACCCTAGTTTCTGATTATGCCTTTTTGACTGTTGAAAATATTTGAAAAATTTAGGGAACGATTAGATAACAACAATGAAGAAATTAGAAACTCACAATCGAAAAGAAATCGAGGATAAAAAATTGTTAGTCTGATTATGTGTGAAACTTTTGAGAACATTTGTGAAAACATTGATGCGAGCCTTTTTTTTTTTTTTTTTTTTTTTTTTTTTTTCACGCAATGTCCTTTTACCTAAGTTTAAGACTTTTGTGAACTTTACTCATTAAAGGTTAACTACTTTTCCATTTGAAGTCTAAACTTTCTTAAATTGGAATCCTTGCCGAAAAAGTTCTTTTCTCCCCCTCGAATTAGCATTTATTTTGTGAAACATTTTTGCACATTTTAATTTGAGAGATCATAGAACCTTTTGAAAATGAGTTTTTAATCCGAATGATGAAGAAACATTTTATCCTTGAAGAATAATGATTAGGTGTGCAAACTTCATGATTTTGTGAAAAATTTTCTCCCCCTCAAAACATGTTCCATTTTGACAATGTAAAGCAAAATATGTTTTAATATAGGAACATAGTTTTGAAGATTAGAAGTTTGTACACAGAGAAAGAAGATTCTTTTTGCAGTTTTTGTATTTTCTTTATGATAGAATATTTACAAAAAAAAAGTTTGATGTTTGACTCTCTTAGTTTTTAAGAAAGTTTTGCAAATCATATGGAGTCAAACACCGCATACCAATATGGTGAACTAAATCAACAAACCTTGATGGAGGTAATGCCTTTGTAAACAAGTTCGCCAATTGGTATTCAGTTACCACAAACTCTAATTCAATTGTACCCTTCTCAACATGCTCCTTTATGAAATGGTAGCGGAGAGCAATTTGTATGGCCTTGGAATGATGAATGGTGTTGCACGAGATTGCAAAAGCACACTTTGAGTCGCAGTACATTGAGATTAAGCTTTTGTTGATGACAGTGATGTACAATCCTGCTTCATTGACTGTATCCCTTTGTAACTAAACAAGATTTGTTGCGAATCACTTTGCCTTCTGCGTCCAGCTTGTTTTTTCCAAATCCATTTAATTCCAATGATGTGTCGAAGGGTGAAGTTGATAAGTATCTCGCAAGTGAGCAGGACCCAAATTGCATGTAGATGACTCAGCAATGTTGGGGACAGGTTGAGCATTAGCAAATGGGTTAATGAATGGTTCTGGGTCATGCTCTGCGGGTTGTGGAACTGATAAAGGTATGGAATCTCCAGCTGATTGTCGTGAGTTGGACCCGGTTTGTTCTGTTGTTGTAGGTGATATGACTGGAGAACCGTTTCTTCCAACAGTAGTTGTTGTTTGTTGAGGTGTATCAGGTACTTGATGTTGATCAAGCTGTGCAGCGGAATTTGGTGTGGCCTCAGATGGACGGTTAATCAGGCGTATCATCAAACAATGCAGCAAACAAGGTTTCCACTTCTTTACAAGAAAGTGACAATGGTTCAGCCGAAGATACCGGAAAGTTAAGACGGTTGGATGCGGGTCCTAAGCTGTTGTGCTCAGAAGCCATTAACATTAAGCTCGGGTCCGAAACTGATTTGTTCCGAAGCCATTCCTGTTGAATCTGCACAGAAAGAAAGAAGAGACAAGAAAACAGAGAACAAGGATCCCCAAGAGTAACTGGGTTCCAGATGTTAGAAGCATAAAGATGTAGTGTCAATTATCTTCTTGACACTCGAACACACAATACCGATGGTTTTCATTCTAGTCTCAGAGGTAGAAGTTGTGGAGATCACATTAGTTTTGGTGCAAATGTCTAAAATCTTTCCTGTAGGAATCCACCTAAGACCAATTGATTTGAAAATTCTACCCGTGGGTACCCACCTAGTGTTAGATCTAGGAGATGTTTTCCTTTTAGATGCAGTTGAATTAAATGTGGGAGCATCACTTCTTAGAGAAAACCTACGTCCTATGTTGATGCACTTCTTAGGTTTCTGACTTATGACTTTTGGTTCAACGGGTTTGTTTGTCTTAGTCGATTGAGCCTTTTCAAGTGAATTTCCTTTTTGAAGATATTTTAAAGCACAAACAACATGATTATTTACGCAACTACTCTTAGATGCTAGCCAATTCCTATTAGTTTGTTGAGAACTCCTAGGTTTTGGTGTGCTACTACTGGCAGTGTTTTGCACTACAGTGGAAGACATCACACGAGGTTTTGAACCTAGAATTCCATCCTTTTGAAGTAGCGCCTTTTTCCTAGCCTTTTCTAGATCATAGTTCTTGTACATGTCATATTTGCCATAAAACTCTTTACTTTTAATGCTCGTTTTAGACACTGTTTTTGAACTAATCCTAGATGAACCAGGTATAATCACGTGTTAAGATTTGGCAGACACAGATGCATTTTCCTTAGGCCAAGAATGTGGAGTGACAGGTTTTGTCAAATTGTTTTTCTCAACAACTTGGGAGGCAAACCGATGTTTTGAAAATTTAGATCGTTCAGATTTAAATGCAGTAGGTTGTCTAACCACTGCTTGTTTTCTGATTGTTTGAGAAGGCGATTTTCCCAAGATTGATGGTTTTGCAAACTTAGTATCCACACTCTGGCCAGTCAGTCTTCTTAATTTGTTTTGTAATGCAGCATGTGCAAACACCTTTTCTTGAATTTGACCTTTTAAAGCTCATTTTCTTTAACTAATGTATCCACACGTTTTCTTTGTTCATTCAAAAATTGACCATTGTTGCCCGAATTTAGAGATTCGTTTTGCAGTTGAAGTTCAAGTGAGATGCAATGTGCCTCTAGTTTTGAAATTTTTTTATGACACTGGGCAATGGTCTTTTTGAGAAGAAGGTTTTCAGACTCAAGAGTTTGATTTGATGTTTCAGTCATTAGATTATCATGTAAAGACTCAGACTCAGAACGTTTGTCAAGACATTGTACAACATCCTGGTCAACCTCTCCTACATTACTGAAGTTAGGTTGCTCAGATTGTTGTTTCTCATTTGCAGGCATAATACGATCAACAGTAGATTGTACCTCAGCCATTTGCTCCTTGTCAAAGTTTGGTTCTTTGTCATAGATGGGTATGACATCTTCCTCATCCATCTGTCCTTTGTCAAAGTTGGGCTCTGAGTCACAGAAGGGTCTGATCTCTACACAATCTGCATCTTTATCATTCCCCAATCTGCTGTTGTCATCATGCACTTCTGATTCTGTCCCTTTGCATTCCATGGCAACCAAATTATCTTCCAATGTATCAACTTTATGAACTTGCTCTTCTTGAATCTGCATCTTCTGTTCTTTGATAGCACTCAGATGAAGTGATCTTTCATTAAGCATAAATTCTAAGCGGTTTAGGCGTGAAACAAGTTGATCTCTAAAATCTTCAACCTCCATACTTGTGATGTTCTCTCTCCATACATTGCTTTCATATTTATAGTGTATGAGAGCTTTAAAATGCAATGCCATGAACACTTTGAACTGAGCCTTGAGCGCTCTAAATCCTGCCATGCAATCGCTTCCCTGTTCAATTTGCTTTTCAATTTGAACAATGTTTTCTCGGAGTTTCCTTTGGAAGGTTAGACGATCCATTCCAGTTCCGAAGAATGCATTAAAGGTACCCCCCGTAGGAAACCATGCATCTGAGAGAATCTTGCATTGAGTCTTAACTGATTCAAAATGAGCTAAGCAATTTTCAGTAGAATTGCTGGCTCTTTTCTCAGCTTCAGTCATCTTTCTCTCAAATGGGTCTTTAGAGTCATCAGAAGCATTTATGTTGTATACTGGTTCAGTATCATCCATGACACCCGAATTATCTTCCAATATTTTAACCTCATTGCCTACATTAACTACATTTGCAGTATTCTCACCATTCCCAACCAGCCTTTGAGTAATACTTCCTTGTATCACAACTCTTTTACCTTGCTTGACAGCTCGATTTCGGGAATTTGATAAAGCCTGACTCGTAAATTGTATGAAGTCTGAGATGATGGAGTTGTGACTTCGTTCATGCATTTGAGACCTTGATTGATACATTTTCTCTTTGTTTAATCTCACAACTGGATCTACAGAATCATCAGACTCATACTCTGAGCCAGTATTATTCATGTGAAATTCCTGCATGTTTGCCATTAACATCACATCTGCTGTATCGGCTTCCAGATCTGCTGTATTGGATTCCAAATCTGCATATTCATCATCAGATGGAATATCTCCCATGACACTTTGCAAACTAGCATTGAGATTACCCCCTTCAACTTCCATTTGACTAAGTGTGGCATTGTATTCAACATTATCGTCAGAGAGTGAGGTTGAATCATAATCTTGAGCTTCCTCATCTGCAATATTTTCCGTATATGCCAAGAATGCCATGCTTGGTTCGATAAGATCTTCTTCATCATCAGTATCTTCCATTGTGTTTAACCATTCAGAACAAGCCGTCATTACGCCTTTGCCTTTCTTTGTAGATACTTGACTAAGCTTCACTAGATTTTGCAGTAGAGATTGCACATTATTATGTAGTGTAGCAGGATGGTACTGAGGAATGAAGAAAGGCTCAGGTGCATTTGGAGGAATGAAGAAAAGACCATTTGGAGTGTAAATTAAGGATCCATGGTCAACAGCTGGAGATGGTGGAGCTGGGAGAATGGTCTTCAGTGGAATCATGCTTGAGCAAGATTCAATAATTTGCTTCATTCTGATGTGATGTAGTTCTACTGTACGATGCATAACTTCAAGATATTTCCACATTTCATAAGCACTGGCTTGAAAGTCCATATTCATGTAAATTGAGTTGGGAAGGGCTAGTGTCATGAACCATGTAGCTTGTTGGTCAGCATCGTACTGAGCAAGTTCAGTAGCATTCAAATCTTCATCATTTTGTAGTCTGATAATCCCTTTTGAGTCAGCAAGAAGTATCATTTTGTATGGACCATCTTGAATGGAATTAAGCATGAGATCTGCAGCAGGACGATCTGTGAGCCATTGTAAAAATCTCCGTTTCCAAACAGTATACCTTCCTGGTAGCAACATTGGAGGCCTTGATACATTGCCGAAGAGCAGAATCTGATGAATGAGGGAGCTGTGACTTTGTTGTTGATGATGCTGTTGCTGATGAGAATATTGGTGAGGAAGGTAGTTGGAAGATGGTACTTGAGACATTGTGAATGACATTTCTCTCCCCCTTGATTGTTGCAACGTAATTGAAATAATCAAACCAAAATGTCACACTCAAGGTCGAAATAGTGATTTCAGATTTTCCCTCCAAAAATAATTTGAAAAATTCTCTGTTCCAAAATTTTGAAAATCACTGTAAAATGCTATTCAAATGTCACAGGAAAATTTTGAGTTTAAAAAATTTTGCCGCCAAATTTCACCGAAAAAATTTGAATTTTGGGCCAAAATTTTCACTGTTAAACCAAAATTTGAATTTCGCGTAAAAATTGAACGTTTAATCTCCTGTAAAAATTAAATTTTACCCAAATTTTCCCGCCAATTTTTTTTTTTTTTTTTTTTTTTTTTTTTTTTTTTTTTTTTTTTTTTTTTAAATGTAGTAAGGAGAGATTTAGAAAGAAACTTGTGTTATAGATGGATCTTGTAGAAGGTATAGATGTAGCCAAATCTCGAAAACTTGCAAAACTTGTAATTGCGAAAAATTGGCACTTGAGATTGCGAAAATTGAGAGATTGCGAAATAAAGTTTTCGAAAAATAAGTGATTTCGAAACTTTTGCTGATTGCGAAAATGTTGGAGATTTCGAAACTGAAGATATTCTCGAAAACAGTGATTTCGAAAAAATGAGTTTTCGAAAATAGTGATTTCGAAAAAATGAGATTTCGAAAAATTGTGATTTCGAAAAATTGTGATTTCGAAAAATTTGACAAAAAATTTCGAAAAATTGTGATTTCGAAAAAATGAGTGATTTTCGAAAACACAAAAGTCACCAACACACTTTTCGAAATTATACAATTTCGAAAGTTTACCAAAAGTCGAAGTACTTTTCTTCCTTATACAAGAGAGAAAAGACTGAGTCCACAATTCGTAAATCGATTTGAAGCACCTTCTTGTGATTTCGAAACTTGGTCAAATGGGTGATTTCGAAAATTTGGCAGATTTTGTTTTTCAAAGAAAGCAATCCAAAAACTCGTTTTTATTTTAAGATTCTTGTACTTTTAGGTATAAAATGATGAGATCTTTAAGAAAGTTGAAAACTTTATAAACTTTTTCAAAACTACAAAAGATTTCGAAAAATAGTACAACAATCCTAAATCGATTTCGAAAAATAGTACAACAATCCTAAATCGATTTTTGTAACAAAAGTTTGGAACTTTTTGTTTGTTTTGATTTGTAGAACAAGTTTGTAAGCAAAGATGTGCTAAAAACCAAGAAACAAACAAGAAAGTGCAAAAATTTTAACAAAAATCGATTTTTAAAAACAAGTTTAAGATGGAATTCAATGAAAACAACAAAACTACACCTTCTTCCGGCGAATGATACCACTTGTAGGATCATAAGTTTATGTTGATTATGTGATTCGGGAGGTCGGGTTTGGTGGAAGAATAAGAAACCCATTGTTAGAGAGAGAGAGTAGAGAGAGAAGGGAAAACTATGTGTTTTATTGAATGAAAGGAAAATGAGAAAATAACACACAAGTCTCACCCTCCTAGTGAAGTCTAGGAGGGCATATATAGGGCAACATACACACTACTTTACAATAATGACGGTTTCAGTACCTGTGTATTTGCCTTACATCATAACTAATGTAATCCCGTAAATGTCGTTCCATTTACGTGTTAGGATCAAAAACTTTGATCCCAACAATTTATTGTTGGGATCATACTTTTATATTTAGTCAAGTCTCGGTCATTACATTTTGTAATAAGATGTTCACAACTACATCAACTAAGAACAAAGAACGATGAATGATTTAGAAGACGTCTAGAGCTTTGAAAGTCAAAGATCAAAACGAAGACGTCAAGCAACCTTGATGACCGACCCTTAGGGGGAGATTGTTGGGATCAAAGTTTTACTATTTTATCAAGTCTCGGTCATTTGTAATAATATTAGGTTGCTTAAGTTATTATTTACTTTCATATATGTTATGTATTAAGTTTACTAGGCTTAAGTAAAGTAATCCATGGGCCTCCTAGACCACGTTTTCATGAAAGGAAGGAGAGGGTGTGTTGCCCTAGCTCCTTCCCTATAAATAGGATGCTTAGGTCTCTTGTAAACTTGTTGGTTAATTCATAATTCTAAGAAAACTCTTTCATTTCTATTTCTCATATTGTCTTAATCAACCATCTCTCACTCTCATCTCTTTTCTATCATTCTTATACTTGTGTTTACATAAAGTGTGACCTAACAAGTGGTATCAGAGCCAAGGTTGAATATTTGTTGATTATTGTGGTGGAATCTTGTCAAAAGTTGTCATCTTGATGGTATTTTATCCATGGGCCGTACCTTTTTTTCTTGGGTTTAAAAGTTGTTAACACTTTTTTCTTGGGTTTAAAAGTTGTTTCATATATCTGTTTCGTATACAGGTTATGTAACACTTTTTGTGATTCTTTTTTTACCATTCTCCGTGATATATATAGTCAAAAGGTGGTCTATAATATACTTGGTCTCATAAGCTGTATACAAGAATGGTCTCTAAATATTCATCGGAAACTGCTATATGGCTCATCGGAATCTGGAAATAGTCGCCGGAATCTGGTCGGAACTTCTTGTATAAGAAGTTCTCGACAAGTACTTGTTTTCGAGAAAAAGACTTGTTATCGAGAACAATAAACCCTTAACTGTCGAAATCTTTTTCTCGATAACTAAAGTTCTTGAAATAATTGACCATGTTCTCGATAACATATATTGAGGTTCTCGATAATCCACTTCTCGATAAAATCAAGTTTTCAAAATCATATTCTCGATAACAAAATACAGCGTGTTCTCGATTATTGCTACTGAGGTTTTCGATAAATGCAAAGTCTCAAAATTTTTTTGTAAAAAGTTTCGCAAACACAATTTGCAAAGTTTCGAAATGAAAAAGATGAGGAGTGGAAGAACAGCGAGACACTACAAGTCCTAATCCACCAAACATCAAATCCCAATCATCCCATATCCCGTCACCATCATCTCAACGACAAGTAACAACAACAGCAAATTTAATAAACAATGAATCTCAGTTTGTTCTTTCTTCTACTAAAATCTAATAAGATTTTCGTGAAGAGAACTTTAAACCATCATTGATCCCTGTTGAAGCTAAGCTTCTTGGTACTATCCGAATATAAAGAAAGTACAATAACAATTATGTTATTATCCTTCTTTGTTTCGTTGAATGAAACACAGTTCAATCTATTAACAACCTTACCCGAGACCCTTCAAAGGATCTTGAAGCCTCCTTATTAATGCTTTCTTGATTCGTTTTGAGCAGAACCTGAATAGATTTAGGTCCGGTTGTGTTGTATTGATG
Organism: Artemisia argyi; assembly: GCA_030686995.1. NCBI lineage: Eukaryota > Viridiplantae > Streptophyta > Magnoliopsida > Asterales > Asteraceae > Artemisia > Artemisia argyi. The sequence continues at coordinate 179,693,634 of CM060684.1, forward strand.
GTTCGTGTTGCTAAGAGGTTCGGATTGATTGATGATCGATGAAGAAGATGGAGATGAGATGAGATCGATTGATGATTATTTTTTGTGAGATGAGAGGAATGTATATGTGGTAGGCGACTAATACTAAGAAATGATATTAGGTTTAGCTCAAATCAGCTCTGTGTGTCGTTAATCAACACCGAGTATTAGATATGGATTTTGGATCGGGCTTACTTATTTTTAGATGGGCCTGATATGGTTGGTACACGTTTTTGATTTATAGTTGGGCCTAATCGAGACTTATTATCCATGGATTTAAAATGGTATATCTGATTTTGGGCTGGTGATTGGCTTATTCGATTGGAATATTGATACTCGAAAATTTGTCTAAGTTTTGAATTATGGGCAAAAACTTTCATAAAGATAAATTTTTGGTTATTTTTGTTACAAATTTTCACGGGGATACATTTTTTTGACAAGATCGGGAAACCATTATCAAGTTCAAATAAACCGTCAAAAGGCTAGATATGGGCATTCAACCGTAAGATGTGACTACGACGATAATTCTTTATTATTTATTTGAGATTGAAGTGGGATTTCACGGGCGTGTGTACTTAGTATCTGAAGATATCGGGGTTGGTTGGATGATGATTCTTCGAGATCCTTGTTCGAGCTTTTAACCATTAAAATGACGAAGACTTGGATATCTAGTTATTTTTGTGATTCTGTCTTTTATTACCACAAAATAACTATCACTTTAAGGAGTTACGTTGTAGTGCTCAGTGTCACACAAAGTTGTGGATACTCAAGAGGTGATGTACATCTTATACTTGATGGTTGTAGAGTATAGAGTACTTAGGGATTCGATGGTGGACGAACTCTCTACGCCGCTCTTAGTCATACATTAGTGCAAGTTTAAGTCACAGGTTTGGGTTATTTTACTTCGTTCTCAAGTTCATAATATTGGGTTTTCTCCATCAGTAGTCACTACAAAAAGAGCCGATAGAATGATAATGGGGTCGGTAAAGAGTTAGTTGAGAGGAGTATAAAAGAGTAGAGTTGTTTATCAGCAGTTGATTCTCACAGGCTATTTTTAAATACTTCACACATAATCGGTTAGTTGGACATATAGGGTTACGCTGCCTCCGTTTCCATCGTAAACATAGTGTGTATGCTTCCGATTCCGCGAAGACATCGTGGGGGAAGAGAGAGTGGGTGTTGTTTTGCTTCTTTGACTTTTCTTGACGTCTTTGCGGAAACACTCATTTTCCACGAGGTTCTGCAATTAGGGGGAAGAAATGTGCACATCAGGGACGCATAATAGACTCACGTGATCGAGCTTACAATTTTATTACTACCGGAGAGATGCCCGCAGAGATGATCAGTGGTTCAATTTTGTGATTTTGGTGTAATCATTTCAACTCTCGCAGGTTGTGAAGTGTGAAGTAGCCTACTTAAGTGAGAAGATCTTGCTGATTTTCTTGCATGTTACCCCCGAACGGAGCTTCCGCATTGAGCATAACTGTGATTAAGTGACTAGTCAGATTTGCTTGGTGTGGTTTACGGAGTCATCTACAAATTCCGCTACGTACTCAAAACTTCAAAAGTTAGAAGACATGTTAACTACATCAAAGTTTCGAATCTGCTGAAGACGGTTGTCAGTTTGGGGGGAAGCTGATTCAGAAACTTCGCCAAAAAGAAGTGTACGAAGAAGCCGCTAAAGACATGCAGCATGAATTGGGGGGAAGTTAATCCATTTCATGCATATTACATCATTTGCCTACAAGTAAAGATAAAGTTCTCAAGCCGAGGTACAAGATGAAGACAAAGAGCGTCAACTGTAGTCATCCTCAGCACTTGAAGAGCCGATGAAGACCTTTCTTTATTTGTATTTGTACTTGTAGGAAATGTTGTAAGTAATCCCTTATGTCGCCCCATTAGGGGAAGATTGTTGGGATCAAAGTTTTTGATCCTAACACGTAAATGGAACGACATTTACGGGATTACATTAGTTATGATGTAAGGCAAATACACAGGTACTGAAACCGTCATTATTGTAAAGTAGTGTGTATGTTGCCCTATATATGCCCTCCTAGACTTCACTAGGAGGGTGAGACTTGTGTGTTATTTTCTCATTTTCCTTTCATTCAATAAAACACATAGTTTTCCCTTCTCTCTCTACTCTCTCTCTCTAACAATGAGTTTCTTATTCTTCCACCAAACCCGACCTCCCAAATCACATAATCAACATAAACTTATGATCCTACATTCTGCCCTAGAGGTGAGATCAAGAAGTTAGAAGATGATTTTCACACGTTGGTTGTGAAAGGAAATGATCTCAGGGCTTATGATAGGAGATTTCAGGAGCTTGCCACACTTTGCCCTTCAAAGGTTTCCGATTTGGAAAAGTTGTTGGAAAGGTACATAGAAGGATTACCCAGGAGTATTGAGGGAAACGTCACATCGTCTAAGCCTCAATCTTTGGAAGAAGCAATGTCTATTGCCCAAAGATTGCTAGACCGGGAGATTAAGCGTAACTCTGCTCAAGGGAACAACGATCACAAAAGGAAGTTTGATGATCGAAGGACAAACAACAACAACAACAACACCAACAACAACAGCAACAACAACAACCGTAACCCCAACCGTAATTACCACCATGACAGAAACACCCACCACAACCAACAGAACTGACGACAGGAAGCTGTCAGAGCTTATGTCGCCGCACCAGTTAAGGATGCTAGGTATGCTAGACCTCTTCCATTTTGTGACAAGTGTAAGATGCATCACAATGGACCCTGCTATGCTAAGTGCGGGAAGTGTTCAAGGGTTGGACATAAGACACAAGATTGCAAGGCGACATGAGCTAACTTGCAACCCGTGGCTGTAGTATGCCATGCTTGTGGAGAAAAAGGACACTACAGGCGTCAGTGCCCTAACAAGGATAACAATGCACGTGGGAGAGCATACGTGCTGGGAGACGGAAATGTCCAGCAGGATCCGAACGTAGTCACGGGTACGTTCTTTCTAAACAACCGACTCGTTAAAGTTTTATTTGATTCTGGAGCCGATCAAAGTTTCGTATCTATTTCCCTTGCACCCCTGCTTAATATTACACCCACCCAACTAGACACAACATATGAGATTGAACTAGCCAATGGAAAGCTAGTGAGCACTAACACTATACTCCGAGGTTGCACCCTACGACTACTAGACACCCCATTTGACATTGACCTTATGCCTATTAGACTTGGTAGTTTCGACGTCATTGTAGGAATGGATTGGTTATCCGAGAACCGCGCTAAGATCATTTGTGACGAAAAGGTCGTTCACATCCCACTAAATAACGAAACCCTGGTTGTTCGCGGTGAGCGAAGTAAGACACGTCTGAGCATCGTTTCTTGCATCAAAGTTGTGAAGTACATCGAACGAGGATGTCAAGTCTTTTTAGCTCAAGTCACCGAGAAGAAGTCGAAAGAGAAGCGACTCGAGGATGTGCCAGTAGTCAGGAACTTTCCAGAAGTTTTCCCTGAGGACTTGCCTGGTCTTCCGCCGACTCGTCAAGTGGAATTTCAAATTGACTTGATGCCAGGAGCAACACCCTTAGCACGAGCACCCTATAGGCTAGCACCGTCGGAAATGAAGGAGTTATCTGGACAATTGGAGGAATTGTCGGATAAAGGATTTATTCGCCCTAGTTCATCACCGTGGGGAGCCCCGGTGTTGTTTGTAAAGAAGAAGGATGGAACCTTCAGGATGTGTATCGATTATCGTGAGTTGAACAAACTTACGGTTAAGAATCGATATCCGTTGCCAAGGATTGACGATTTGTTTGATCAACTGCAAGGATCGAGTGTCTACTCGAAGATTGATTTGAGATCGGGTTATCACCAACTGAGAGTTAGGGAAGAAGACATCCCTAAGACGGCTTTCAGGACAAGATACGGTCACTACGAATTCCAAGTAATGCCATTCGGTCTAACAAATGCACCCGCTGTATTTATGGACTTAATGAACCGAGTATGCAAACCCTATTTGGATAAGTTTGTGATTGTATTCATCGATGATATCCTTATTTATTCACGTAGTAAGGAAGAGCACGCAAAACACTTGAAGGCTATACTAACACTGTTCAGAGAAGAGAAATTATACGCCAAATTTTCCAAGTGTGATTTTTGGATTGAGAAGGTACAATTTCTCGGACATGTTATCGACAGTAAGGGTATTAATGTTGATCCCGCCAAGATCGAAGCTGTTAAAAATTGGGCGTCACCGACGAGTCCTACCGAGATACGCCAATTTTTAGGTCTTGTCGGTTATTATCGGAGATTTATTGAAGGTTTTTCAAGGATTGCTAAACCTTTGACTGAGTTAACACAGAAGAAGAAGAAGTTTGAATGGGGAAAAGAACAAGAATCGGCATTTCAATTTTTGAAGCAGAAGCTTTGTGAAGCACCGATATTAGCACTACCCGAAGGAAGTGAGGACTTCGTGGTATATTGTGACACATCAATCGAAGGTTTGGGTGCCGTATTGATGCAAAGACTTAAAGTAATCGCTTACGCTTCTAGACAACTTAAACCCCACGAGGAGAACTACACTACTCATGATCTAGAATTAGGAGCGGTAGTATTCGCTCTTAAGATCTGGAGACACTACCTATATGGAACCAAGTGTACGGTTTTCACCGATCACAAGAGTCTTCAGGACATTTTGGATCAAAAGGAGTTGAACATGAGGCAACGTCGATGGCTGGAGTTGCTAAGTGACTATGATTGTGAGATTCGTTATCACCCGGGGAAGGCAAACGTTGCAGCAGATGCCTTGAGTCGAAAGGAACGACTTAGACCCCTCAGAGTTAGGTCATTGGGTATGACAATTAGATCACCACTTCCGTCTCAAATTCTTGAAGTTCAAGCTGAGGCCCTTAAGGAAGAGAATAGACCACACGAGAAGATTTACGGCATGCCAGAAAGCACGAATGGATTTGTCAAGAAACCAGATGGAAGGCTGTGTTTCAAGGACAGAAGTTGGATTCCATTGTATGGTGGAATACGAGATCTCATCATGCACGAGTCTCATAAGTCTAAATATTCCATTCATCCTGGTTCGGACAAGATGTATCAAGATCTAAAGAAGTTGTATTGGTGGCCAAACATGAAAGCTGACATTGTAGAGTATGTCGGTAAGTGTTTGACCTGCTCAAGAGTAAATGCTGAACATCAAAAACCATCCGGTCTTTTGGTTCAACCCGAGCTACCAATGTGGAAATGGGAAAGGATTACAATGGATTTCATTACGAAATTACCCAAGACATCGAGTGGTTTGGACACTATTTGGGTTATTGTCGATCGTCTCACGAAATCAGCGCACTTCTTGCCAATCAAAGAGACGGATGATATGGACGTTCTTGCACGTTTGTACCTTAAGGAGATAGTTTCCCGGCATGGAGTGCCGATTTCGATTATCTCCGACCGAGACAGCCGTTTCACGTCTAACTTTTGGCGATCTTTACAGAAAGCCTTGGGAACTAAGTTAGATATGAGTACAGCTTACCATCCACAAACTGATGGTCAAAGTGAAAGGACTATACAGACCCTAGAGGACATGCTTAGAGCATGTGTGATTGATTTTGGAAAAGGCTGGGATAAACACCTACCGTTAGCAGAATTTTCATATAACAACAGTTATCACGCTAGCATTAAGGCTGCACCGTTTGAACCACTTTATGGGAGAAAGTGTAGATCACCAGTTTGTTGGGCTGAGATTGGAGATGTACAACTCTCAGGTCCCGAGTTGATTCTTGAAACCACTGAGAAAATAGTGAAGATTAGACAACGATTACAAGCCGCTAGGGATCGGCAAAAGAGTTATGCCGATGTGCGAAGGAAACCAATAGAGTTTCAAGTTGGAGACAAGGTCATGCTTAAGGTATCACCTTGGAAAGGAATGATTAGGTTTGGAAAACGTGGAAAGTTAAACCCCAGATACGTTGGACCCTTCGAGATCATTGAAAGGATTGGTCCCGTGGCATACAAACTTGAGCTACCTGAGGAACTCAGTAGAGTACACAACACCTTCGACGTGTCGAATTTGAAAAAGTGTTTATCGGATGAAACACTCGTGATTCCGTTGAAAGAGATCAGAATCGATGATAAGTTGAACTTTATTGAGGAACCCGTTGAGATTATGGATAGGGAAGTCAAACGACTTAAGCATAGTCGCATTCCCATTGTTAAGGTCAGATGGAACTCTAAGAGAGGACCCGAGTACACATGGGAGAGCGAGGATCAAATGCGTGCCAATTATCCACAACTATTTGATGAGACAACCCCGAGCACCGATTCAACTTTGGATTCCGGGACGAATCCAATCTAACGGGTGGGTACTGTAATACACCGTAAAATCCCAGGTCATTTATTAATGCTAATTATCAACATTATTCTTAACTAAGCCATTTTTGTGGGCTAATTTGAAATTTTTATATGAGACACTGTTTATTTGACACCCGATTGTTTAGAACACCGTTTGTTTAACACCCGATATTGTTTTGTCACCCGATATCACCCGAATGTCACTCTTGGATGTCACCCAATGAGGTTAACACCGGTAACTCTCACTTGCGACCCGACACCGTAAATAGACACCGATATATATTATTATATATATACATAACGAAGTATATATTAACTTTTACAAACTATAATCACTAAGTATATATATGAGTATATATACCTAGGAATAACACCGTTTATATTTATGAGGATCACATGAATCGATTCCGACACCGACACCGAAATTAATGTTACGAGCGAATTAGTCACCGACACACTATTCGTTTTGCTTGGGCCGCATGTCACCTAAGCCCAATTATGTTTCATTCTTTTCTTTTGCCCACTGTTGGGCCGAGCACCCTCACAAGCCCACCCAACTCCAATTTCTACTTATTATTCGTTTGGGCTTGGTTTCCCTCAAGCCCGTATGGATGCTTATTGTCTTTGTGTTTCATACTACTCCAATGAACGAGGATTTTAAACCATGGTGACCATGCACATTTCTTTCTTGGTTCCCTATCACCTCGACACAAAGCTTACAACCTCCATTGACTTTGCATCTTGAAAACATTAAGCCACCCTATGAAGCCGTCAAACCATTGGGTAACCGTATTAACCACCTTGTAACCATTAACCGAGTATTGTCCCATGGGTCGAGTGTCCCATGTTTCCCCAACATACATACCACCTGTACTCTAAATACTATTTGTTTATTACCCTAGTAACCAAGCTATGATTAAACTAATCAAAACAAGCCATCCTTGCTCCCCTTCTTCCTAACTCGACATGACTAAAGACCAAGAGCAAGGGACATGGTTGTCCAACCTCGAATGACAACAAGAAACATGTCTCACATGAGCATACACCCAACTACTCATGACACCCCTATAAAAGCCACATTTAATGACTCTTCCTCACAAACTCACAAACTCTCAAACAAAGAAAAACTACTACACTTCACTTGTTGCTACGGTCGAACAATAGGGGAGAAACGAGAAGGAATCAAGGGAAGAAAAAAGGGAAAGTATTGGGTTTTTACAAGGCTTGAACAAGGTTTTGGGATAAGAAGAAGCTCACAGACCTAGTCCTCACCTCGTACGCACGATCTCATCACCACCATCTTTGGTGTCGTAAGTCGTCACTCCTCTTTTCAAATTCCACATTATCTAAATCATGCATTGCACATTTCACTCGTTAAACTAAGAACATTAAATCGCATGATGCCTAAACTTAAACTAAATGATCACACATGAGACTAATGCTTTCGAACATGCCTCGACACCCCTAGGAAGGGGCTCGCTATTTTGTTTTTACACGTACAACATGCATTTATTATTCGACATACTAATTCCTTGGCTCTCACTTAATCGAACTAACCCGACATGCAAACTTTATACGATTTTACACCACGAAAACAAAGCCAAAACCAATCCTAGTCGAACGTATTTGTTAACAAACCAAAACACCCTTTTGGGCTTTAAATGGGCTAACGAGCCCAAAGTATAATTCAAATAAGATTTTTGGTTGGAAACTTGAAATTTAACGGGAAGCATAAATACCGAATTTAAGTGTTTTTACAAGTTTTAAATGCTACTTGTGTTGAAATAAAAAGGTTAGTTTTCAAAAATTTCATCAAGGACTATTTTTGCAAAAGGTCCCACGTTAAGGGACTAAAATTGTCAAAATTACAAACTTACGAACCAAACTTGACTAAACCGATTTCTTTTGGAAATTGAGGGTAAAAATGGTCATTTGGCCAAAGTTAAGGGAATAAAGTGAAAAATGTACAAAAGGACTATATTGTAATTATTGTTAACTAAAGGGTAAAAGGTGTAACTTTGATAAAGTAAAAGGTTAAATATGACATATATATATTTTATAATTAATTATTTGATTTTTATATAAATACATATTTATTGTAACTTTAACATATATATACATATATAAATATATATATAACTTCACTAAAAATATTTAATTATAAATATTTTTTTTAAACAATATTATTTTACAACGAGTTAATTTATATATAGAACACCGGTTCGTAACAACGATACAAATAACTACGTGAAGTTATTTTGGAATATATTAAGACACCGAACGGATATCACCGTACACGTGACATATCACATGTCATTTACGACACGAATCTAAAACACCGATTACAATGTATTATTTAGGTCGCAAGTCGGAGAAATTTCATTGCTAGTCGTAGCAATACACCATCACTTTTGAGCACCGTTGTGATTACGCACCTTTCAGGTGAGTTCATGGTCCCACATTTTAATTATTGTTTTTAAACCCCGTGGGGAGATACATGCTATAAATCGAACACAAGTATTTTTCTGTATGCTGTTATCACCCGATATTGCCTAAGTTGACACCTGTGCTACAAAGTCCCTCATATCACGAACCTTAATCACTTGCGAGTGAGCGCGAATATAGTTGATAGATCTATTGGAATGGCAGCCCGCCTCTGTCAAGGTGATCACTTGGCAGGAGGTGAGCTATATTCGAGGTATTATGGAAATTTGGCACATTTCCTGTCACCGAGGGCCCCTTGTCATTTACATCCGCTGTGGTGTAGGTGATTGTTATTATCTTTATAATATGTCAAATCGATGTTAAGGCTTGCGTTTCGTGAGGCTTAGGAGCAATATTACACCCATTTAGTCAAGACCTGTCTATCTTGGCTTGTTTATTTCAAATGTTTGGCTTGTGTTCACACTATTACTATTTAAACTACTATGGATTCACTCAACCTTTGTGTTGACTTTTTAAGCATGTTTATCTTAGGAAATTAGCAAGCATGGCGGCACGGAGCCGGCAAAGGGCACAGGACCTCCCTTTTCATTTCAATAATTATATCATTCTTTACAAACTCATCACTACTTTTGCGAAACAATTAACATTTTGGAAAATTGTTTGTAACTCTGAATATTTGTGTTTTCATGGAATGATATTGACTATCTTTTGAATTGTTTTCTATGAGTATGACTGTGTACTAAACTGTAATGACCCCGATTAGACTTCTGCTGCTTATCAAATTTCGGGGTGTTACAACCACCCACCGCCACCACCACCACCCACCGCCGCCACCACCACTACCCACCCCCGCCACCTACCACCACCCACCAACGCCACCACCACCCACCACCACCACCACCACCTACTGCCACCCACCACCACCCACCACCTCCACCCACCACCACCCACCGTCGCCACCAACACCGCCACCGCCCACCACCATCACCCACCACCACCGCCACCCACCTCCACCCACCACCGCTACCAACACCCACGACCACCCGCCGCCGCCACCACCACCACCATACATTAAACGAATATTATAAGTGGTGGTGGTGATGGTGATGGCGGCGGCAGCGGTGGTGGTGGCGGCGGCGGTGGTGGTGGCGACGGTGGTGGTGGCGATGGGTGGTGGCGGCAGCGGCGGTGGTGGAGGTGGTGGTTGGTGGTGATGGGTGGAGGTGGTGGGTGGTGGTGGTGGAGTTGCAATTTTAGGTTAAAATCTCGCGTGTCTTGATGTAAAACATTATTCCAGACAACTTATTTATTTATTTATTTATTTATTGGTAACATGGATTTTCGACTCGACATTGCAAGTCGACTAATCCCACGGCGACTACCCTTTTGGATAGCCCGAAGTCGGTGCAGGTGAACCTCCGTGGCCACAAGGGGATTAATTTTCTCCCCGTTGGATTCGAATCCTTGACTTCCTCTTTGGAAGGCTGGTATTCTTACCACTAGGTCACCCCTTGTGGTTTTCCAAACAACTTTTGTGTTTCACACTTTTGATGATTCGGACCAGAAACGGGTCAAAATCGTGAATTATAATCGATTCAGAAATATTTTTATCAAATGTCAAGTTTTTATACGTTTTTATCTATTTTCACATATTTTTATCCGTTTTCATACATATTATATATATAAAAATGGATGAAACCGGATAAAATATAAGAAAAACGGATGAAAACGTAAAATAATAGACGAAAACGAATAAAAGTGTATGAGTACGGATAAAAACGTGAGAAAAACGGAAGAAACGGATAAAAAAACATAAGAAAAATGGATGAAAACGTATAAAGATGGACGAAAACTGATAAAAACATGAGAAAAACGGACGAAAACGAATAAAAACGGACGAAAGCGTAAGAGGACTAATGATGCAAATATTTTAACTCAATGAGGACTAACGATGCAAATATTTTACCTCAATGATGACTAACGATGCAAATATTTTAACTCTTGTTAGGAGATAACGGAAAATAATTTGCATCGTTAGTCCTCATTAACTGATATTACTAACGGAGGGATGATTTTGTGCCAACTTTACTACCACACAGATGATTTTTGCGCCAAAAAAAGAAAAAGTATGTAAAGCGAGCAAAGACCAAACCACAGAGATGTATTTTGGACTTTTCTCTATATATTAATACTAAAGGCTTTTATATGTGTATGTTACTAAGTATTGACAAGTATTATACTTAAAAGTATATGTGACATTTTATGGATCGAAATCATCAAATATTTTAAAATGTTAAGCACTAACTACGTATTATTCAACCAATATTTTGTCTTGATACACTCATTCGATGCACTCTATTTTTATATTATATGTGATATTTCAATATATACAATTTAAAGTTAAATGACATTTTAGTTAATCCAACTTGTATACTTTTTAAGACATTTTATAGGCTAGTTGTTTATATTTTCGATTAATTATGTTATTTTTAAGTTTAATTCATAAGGGCCGAAAATCCCCGAATCCCCGTGGGGAGTTTGGGATGGGATGGGGATAGGGGCGGGGATGGGGATGGAGAGTGAGAAACGAGGATGGAGATGGTAAATATGATCACCGATATTCTCCGCCCCATTGCCATCGCCAACTCTATGTTTAGACCAAAGTCATATCCATTTAATGCCAAACAATATAGTATTCAAAACTAGTCTACTAACTACTTTTTCTTGTTATCTATCACAATGTGATTAGCCGAACCGGCTATAACAGTTTTCCTTTAGTAGTTAAAATCAGTCTTAGGCGAAAAACTAAGTTTTTCGTGGTCCTGCATAAAAAGTACATTGCGTAAAATGAACGTCGACTTGAAATGTTTTTATTTTTGGCATTTATGCATTGCAGGAAAACCAATCAATTTTAAGAAAATGGCCCAAGAGCACACTTGCTTGTGGGGAATAACATTATCCAAGTAGGGTCAGAAAAATATCTGTTTTATTCTTGCATTATTCACCAAATATTCTCCCATTATATGCTTTATGTTCCAGATATTTTTGCTTTTTCCAAAAAAAATCTGGACTCACCTGCTTGTCTTTCAGAAAATGATGCAGTAGTATTATGTTATTTCAGAAATAGATACTATTTTTTCTTAAGACAAATGTCATAGCTTGCTTGAAACGAACTTTTTTTAGATTCCAGTTGGGACTTGGGCGTAGAACCATACACGAAAGGTGACAAGAACACGAGGTACAATGAACAAATAAAACTTAAAAGCAGAATAACCATACTATTTTACATAATAGCAAATCCGTCAGAACATGTTTGCAAGAATTGGTTCAACTCCAGATGCGGGGTTGGCGAACAATTTCAAGGATGCATCACAATATTTATCACTAAAGGCGTTGATTGCAATCAGTTTATATAAAAGGGTATCTCGGAAGTACAAAGATTCACTTGCTACTAATTTACTCCATTTTTCCTGCGAAAAAGAGTCATCACTTATGTTTCTTTGTTACCAAAAGAGGGTCATTTAAAAGATTGCAACAAATTGCCTCCTAATTCCTTCTAGTTTCAACAGAATGTTCTTTAGATAAAACTGTACTCAAAATATACAAGAACTTAGAACTGACCTTATGCTGATGCATATTCCACTATTTAGCCGAGTGTCTGTTCTTGGATATGGCCTTGAGAACCTCATGCTCTAATCAATAGTTAACCATCAAAGAACCTGATCAACCTAAAAACGGCAGCAATTTAGATTTTTACACCCAGATAATCTACTGATTAATTTAAGATCAAAAGAAACAGCATGAGTCGTAAAATTATCATACTTCAAATTTAATAAAAAAACATAACAGAGACTAATGACACCCATCAAAACTTATCTAGCAATCAGTCGATCAGTGTTTTGTAAAAAAATAAAATGTGATTGAATAATGTTGATATTTATAACAGATTCAAATTACATACGCCCATCAAAACTTCAACCATCTTTTCTCCTTTTCTTTACTAGCAACTGCATTAGAGGCTGATGCATGAGCGGCTTCAACATCCGCCAAATTTTTCCTGGTCTCACTTAACTTCCTAAGAGCCGCTTCATAAACCACTTTCTCTTTCTTGTTCCGTGCTGCCATTTCTTCCAATTTCACAACCCTCGCCCGCAACTCTTTTACCTCATCATCAAAAGCAACCAAAGCACGTCTCTCACCGTTCTTCCCCTCCTTTAAATCTTTCTTTTTTTGTTTTTTAACTGACCCATTTTTCAATGGTTCATCATGCTTGGCTAACTGAGTGTTGATGAGACTAAAAATATCAGTACTTGGTTCCTCTCGTTCTTTAGCAGCAGCTCGTGCTGCTGCAAATTTTTTATCACGTTTTCTTTTCCCACCTCTGCTTCGTTTTTTTTCTGGGTTACCTTTATTCTCACTTGATTCTAGGGCGAGCTCAAGAGACTGTTTTGGAGGTAACACTTTGACCGAAATAGGGTCCACGATTCCTTGACCTTTTACACCTAAGCCCATTCCTTCGCGAAAACCCATGTTGGCCATCATCTTAGAAGCAATACCCCGCGTGTGATTTTCCCATTTTGCAAAAATGGCGGTTTCAGTTTGTATGCCTCTTTGAAGATTTGAGCTATCACTAAATCCTAGCCCTAAACCTTGAGATCCATCTTCAATTTCATTTTCAGAAAGATCGTCTTGATCTGATTCTGAATATGAATAGCTGTCATCTTCATCACTCATTTGGGCGTATTCAGATAAAGATATAGACTCGTTTCTAACACTTGTTGAGCTACCATCGTCTCGGAAAACAACTCGGCCTGATCTGAGTTCATCATCCCATGACTCGAGTTCAGCTTCGCGCCAAAGTCCAGTTCTAGTGTCGGAAGTAGCCCAAACATTGGACCCCACCATTGAATGATCCCATGTCGTGGGAGTATATTTTCTTAGTGATGATATAGGTAGATCAACGCCTGTTTAAAAATAAACCAAAAAGATTAAAATATCATTATAAGATAGGAGGTTAGAAAAGGGATTGCTTATTTTAAACTCCTTATCTGCTAAAAGAATTCCTTACTTGTAGTGCTTAATTTAACTAAGATAAGCAGACTTCAAACTGCTTATCTGCTTACTTTTTTTAGCAGATGAGCACTTAAATAATCAATCCCAATACACCATCTCAATACATATGAAATTTAAGTACCATGTGACGAGCGACACTTTGTACCAAATCGACACCGTTCTTGTTGGAAGAATTTACAAATCTGCATTTAGTTGGTGTAGCATTAATTGGTTACCCAGGTAAACATATAGCCATTCTTTTAGTTATTAAAAAAAAAACATGGCACACAAAATTTATAACATTAAACCTATGTACTAATATAAAGACAAGTAGTTTTATAACCACTAATCAAACAACATACCAGTTGATTCTCTGACGTCGGTCTAAGGAAAGAAACTTTTGCATTATTAGAACCTTCCACTGCAACAATCAAACCATCATACCATCGTCCATCTGAGTGGCGAAATCTACATTTTGATCCAACAGAAAATTCCTCCAATGATTCTAGTTCTGTTTCTTTGGGATCTACGTAATCTGGATCCACGTACTTAGCTTCATTCGACGGTTCTATTTTGATATCTTTAGATTCAAGAGGCTCTTGATTAACTCCATTAGCATTGTCTTTCGCCAGCTGTAGGGAAATATCAACTTCTTGCAATAACCTAGCCCGTTTTAAAACAAAGAGTCCCTCTTCTGCATCTTTAATAGCTTGAACAAGCTCTGCATGGATCTTATCAAAGAAATAAATTTTGTTAAATTCCAAGGAAAATTGCATTCAAATTTTCTTGAAAACACATTTTTATTATAATATGTGAATATACAGACTGAATTGACCAACTAGAGACACAAGAAAAAAGGAATACTGGTGTGACTAACAAGATATCCTGGCAGCAGGCAAATTCATACAATTTTAATATGATACAAGTTGAAATTGCTCATTTACGTTGAGGCGTTGGTAACTCAAAAAGAAGTATTAACAAAAAATAACTCTAAATAGCACATTCTCAAAATTTAAGTATGCTCGTAGAAAAACAGAGATGTTTTTAACAAACTTGTGACTTTAGAATGTAAATGTACGGCAATCACGACATGACAACAAATTGTGAATGAAAGAAATATGTTTAAACTCGAATAAGCAAAATAAGCAAGTGCAGAAGAAACCATCATAGGGCTTAAAGTCTAAATCTCAGATATTAACCATTAGCATAATTGATAGTGATGAAACAACATATGTTTTTGTTAAAGCTTTTATGCAAATCAGTATGACTAAACTTTCAATTTACTTCAGACTGTAAATGCGCAGATGCGCTCTGAATGAACTGTATCATCAATTGAAACCACTCAATCTCCCGGCTTGGCCAAGAAGTGGCACTTCAAGAATAAGGAAATGTGATTAACGATGCAAAGATCAGCGACCAAGCTTTCTGTATTACTAAAATGGAGATGGGCGGGTGCTGATATTCTCAAGCAAAAGAGTGACTACTGCTGATGTGATAGAATCACAATTGGTGAAAAGTTCAATATAGATCTAGAGGTTTTAAAGGTTTTCTACAAACTAGGCAAGAAATGCGCCGGCATACCTTGATGCCATGACTTTGGAAAGTTTACAACAATATGGAGGACACATCAAAGAAACAAAGCTAAAGCCTAAGTATTACACCCATCTTTTGCATATACTCATTCAATGTAGCTAAATTCGATTTGAAGTAGACGTTGAAAGTCACAAAGAAGGTGAATACTAAGAGTAAAGGTTCATTCGATTTACATTACTTTAAAATGAGTGTCTGCACAAAATGAACATAATGATTTAGCATAGCATTCAAACATGGCCGATAGTTTCATCCCCGGGTCTTTTCCCCAGTGTAATACAGTTTTTCAAGTCATCACAATCACGTAAGCCCATCCATTTCTCGTACATCTTTAAAAACCTCCACATTCGCGTGAACTTTTCACCAATTGCAATTTTCACATCCACATTGGTAACTCTAATTCGAAATATGAACTCACCGTACATCTCTCTCACTTTTAACTATACTAGCATCTAAAATCAAATCGCTTTCTTCTTAAACTCTCACATCTTGCCACGTCAAAAGCTCAACTTTCCAACTTGTTGACACAACATATCACAAAGAACCATAACAACATCAAATACTTTTTCCCCTTTTTTAATTATAGTTTTCGACCCGTCGCACAGACTCAAACCAGGTAAAACACAAAACAAAATACCTAGTCCCTATTTTTCTCAAAACAAGTGTAACTTTATCAATTAAGAGCCAAAACCCACACTAAAAAACATATGCAAACTTAATAAAACAACCTTAAAAAACATGGGTATTGTGTGTAATAATGATACCTCAAGGATTTCTTGATTATGAGGGTCAGAAGCTAAGGCTTCATCAAGGGCAACGATTGATTCTTTTTGTTCCTGTAATTGAAGCTCAAGCTGTTCTTCAAGAACCCTTCTTTCTTCATCGTCCGCCATTGTTGTCAGCTCTATGGATTGTAAAAAATGGGTTTGATTTTGTGTCAAAGTTGTTTAGGTCGGAAGGGTAAAGGGGGTGTTTAGTACTTTGGAGGTTTTCAGATACTGGTTTTGCAAAATCGTGATAGTAAGATCGGATCAGGATAAATCCTATTCTAATGTTATTTTTTAATAGTTTTTGTAACATTATACAAATCTACAAATTATTATGAATTATTAACACAAAATATTATGAATGTTTTAGAGAAATATTGTCCTAAATTATGATTATGAAATGTTTAAAAAGATTAACATGTTATTTTTGAATTCTACAAAAAAGCAACCCATAAATTTATAGTTTGTAATCCGAGAAAAATAAGATCGGATCGGATTAGATCTTAAGATCATATGGTCAGGATCGGGATCCTATAAGATCTTAAGTTTGCAAAGATCTTATGTAGGATCCGGATCATTTTTGCTTTGCAGTATTGTAAAATCGTAAGATCCTAATATCAGGATCGAGATCCTGACAACTATGGTACTTTGGTTACATGATTAGATTAACTTTATTTTGCATAGTGACAAATTATAATGGACATTGGATCAAAAGAACAAAAATTAAGAAAAAAAAAAAAAACACGAAGGGACTAATAATGTAAATATTTAAAAAAACGGAATGACTATATGTGTAAATTATATCATACAGTAACTATCATTATTTCACTTTCCTCCGAATCCCACACACTTCACCCCACTTTCTCTCTCTACCAATATTCAAACCCTAGCCATTAAACCGTGATTAACTTTACAAATCACATAAAGAACACACAAAATGAAAGAATCGACGCCTACAAACACGAATACGAGGGAAAAAAAAAAACGATTCAAAATGAACCGATTGAGATCTGGTGAAAAGTAGGTTATTGGTGAACCAATGCTTCTGATTTCAATTAAAGTAAGTAAATTATGTCTGATTTTATTGTCAATGAAAACATGAATATCATTTGATTTTAATTTTTAATTTGAATTACTATTGTTTTAAACATGAGGAGGATCTTCTTCACCTTTGTTGAGATGTTATGATGTGCGCATAAATTTTACCGAAGGCTTTCACCTCTCTACATACTGTTTAAGAGTAGAGAGATCCAAAAGATATATTTGTTAAAATAAAAAAGAAGTAAATATGTAGGTTACTTTTGCAGCAAAGAATGATACATAGGACTTGTATATAACAAGTTTTGTATACATGGATGCATACCAAGTGTTTGATGAAATGTGTGAGTGAAAAATATCTGATAATATTGTTATCTGATCATGTAATTTTGCTTATTAATTAAGTTGTTGATTGAATTTTGTTTTTAACTGCATTGGAATGATGTTTTTATGTTTGATTAATGTTTTAAATCTGCTCTTTATCATATGTGTAGTATCACCAGTGATATTTTAAGTTGATATTATAATTTTGCTGTTTTATGTGCTTTTGGTTGATGATAATTATGTTTAAGTTACTAATAAGTTATTCATTATAGTGTAATATTGCTTATTATCTAAGTTGTGAAAATGAGTGTTTTAACATGAGAGACTAAAATTTTGAATGTGGACACTAGTATATCACCTGTGATATAAAAGTAGAAATGACTCATAAGAGACTCAATTTTGAATGTGGACACCAGTATATAACTTGTGATATAAAAGTACAAAATAATTGTTTATTGATAGTATATCTGCTGTGATATCACATGTGATAATCATCAGTTCCTCCAAAAGCTGAACAACATGTTGCATATTTTTTTAAGTGCAATATAATATCACAAGTGATAAATGAGTATATATTGGTCTCTAATAGTCGTGACCTATTAATTTTTCCAGAGGGACATACTTGCGTGGCAGCTGATGGTATAGGAACATCCAAAAGCAGGACAATCATGAGAGACAGTATAAATCCAACAATCTTTAAAATGAAATGGAAGATAAAAGATGAAAAGAAATATTGTGGGTTGTACATGATGATCCATATGGAACTTTATGAAGAATTGCAGCAAAGATAATTCTACATCAAGTATATTAAAAAAAAAGAAAAAGAAAAAAAGGATGTTTGATTATGCAAACAAGATTGCTACAAAAAACAAAGATGTCTGGATAAAGAGAATGATAGATGGAACAAAGACGACTAAAAAAGGAGCAGGCGAAGGAGGAAGCAATCGCCAATGATGTTTAATTTCATGTTTGTAAACACATAGTAATTTTCTTATCTTGCTTAGTTTAAAAATGCAATGTGAGTTTGGGGTTACCTAAGAAGGGTGCGCTCTATTAGGTCCTGAGCCACATTGCATGGTGCCAGAGTTTGTACTACTTTTGGGAATAACTACGTGACTTGTATGATCATTTGTATGGAAAAGTATTGTAGCATTTTATTCCTTTATCACATGTGATATTACTCTTAGCTAAACTAAAACATTTTGTGTTATAATAAAATGTTTCATATCACAAGAGATATAACATTGTCAGTTATATATAACAAATATATATAAAAACAAGAAACAAAACTAATAAAATAAAAAACTTGACATATTCTAAAAATCAAAGAAAGTGTTGCATCAAATGTAACAAAATATCACAAGTGATATAAGCATCAAAATCAAAACTAAGTGTTGCATCATTTTTAACAGAATATCTCAATATCACAAGTGATACAAGATACAAGAACTGTATGAATAAAAAAATTCTCATAAAAAATTTATTTCAAACTATTGAGTATAAGTTTTTTTTTTTTTTTTTTTTTTTTTTTTTTTTTTTTTTTTTATATATATTTATTGAAAAGTTATGAATCACAAGTGATACATCAAACAAAAGAAACTAAAAATACGGTAAAATTAAACTTTGACTTCAGTAGATCCACCTTCAACAGAGCCGCCTCCAGGAACACCGTCTCCAAGCCCACCGTCTCTAGAGGTCACCGCCCCTTGGGACAATGCCTAGAGAAAACTGGTAACGCACTAGCAGAAACTCTAGGAACCCAAAAAACTTATCCCCCCAGGAGTGTCAATAAACGCATGATGATTAAACGACTTAGGTGTTTTCACACTATTAGAAGCTGTAAACAAAGGTAAACACATAGTAAATAGGGTATCATCACAACTGGAGGAAAAAAAACTTTAACTATGTTTATAAAATAATAACAATTAATGAAATATCACAAGTGATACTATACATAAAATATAATAAAGTTTAACCAGTAAACATGAAACCTATAAAAAAAAAACAAATATCACAAGTGATACTACAAAACTACAATTCAAAGCAAGCATTTTGTTTATTTCCAACTCTTTTGTACCCTCCTAATTCCCTCTCAATTTCAGTCTTCAAAACCAACATTGATGTCAACCATTATGTAATAACTGCCGCATTATGACAAAGAGCATTAAAATCTTAGCCAATTGTACACTAATATCCTCTTAGGAACTGAACTCACAATGATATGTACATACTAGAACAATCATGTTTTACCATTCAAGATAAGACCGCAGATGTAAAGGTAGATAACACCTAGGCAACGACCTCCACAATCATAACAACCAAAAGCATTTTACTATGCACTAAGGATATCATAAATTGTTTTACCTTGTCCAATAGAGTGAAAAGGGCCTTGAAGGAGTCAAAAACTTTTCCAACAGGTTTTGCAGCATCAATCTGAGAGAAAATTTAGTCCAATGGTAAAAAGTATAAATTACGTAAACATGCATGATCACGAGCTTCACCAAGCATGTAGGGGATAACAATAACGAACACAACCGGATATGTTTGAATCTCTGAAAGGCGTGTGAACACTTTCAGATTGAATCAATTCGGTGGTTCTCCCGAATTATTCAATCGGATACAATCCAGAGATTGAGAACGTTTTGTATGCTTGTGTTTGAGATTCTTTTGAACCAGAGAGAAAAACATGACCAATCTCAAAAACCGTATATTTTAATTCTAGGGATTAGGGCTTTTATGCAGTCTTTCCAAAGGTTGAAAAGTTGTCAAAATTAGTCCCTTAACTTCTAAAAATTGAAGTTTCTAAGGAACTTTTACCATAACAACTCGGACCCTGCTAGGAACTGCCCCCGGACCCCCGTCCCTTAGGGGATTCGCCCCTAAGATCATAATAAATTCAAATAGGCATGCACTCCGCACCGCCAAGCCTAAATGATGTATTATTATGATTAAATTGGTCAAACAAGTTAATCCAATTACACTAAAATATCCAACATTCCTCCCCCATTTTAGTGCAATCCTTGATTAACTAAAACAAGTAATCTCAAACAATCAAACTTTTGCATAAATGAAATGTCGTGACGATTGAATTTCACATTAGTACATTACACATTCCATATATTCGAATACCAGGGTGTCGCTAAGGATTGAACCCTGGGAATTCATTTTGAATACACGAAGATAATGTACACAAAAGTTTACATACATAGTAGTTCTATCTTGACACATGTTTTACTAGCCTATGTCCTTATCCTTCATAAGCATGTCAAAGCCAAGTCCCAGCTTCTTGAAGCGGCTAAACTTCATGCTCATATAGGTAGTTCCTTTCAATCATACCCTGCTTGCACTTTTTCAAAAGAACTATTAAGAAGATAAACTTCAACCTCTTTATCTTGCAGGTCCAAACACATTCCTTGGGATACTATATCATGTGTTCCAATATCTAAGTGTGAGCTTTTCACATTGAATTCAGCTTCTAACATTGTATTAGAAGGGAATTGGGTGTCTCACCATTAGAGAATTTAAACGGACTTTATTTCATCCCTATTCCGACTTCGTGCACTAAGTCTCTTGCAAACCTCTTTGTCAAGTGGTAAGCAATTCATATTATACAAATGGTAACCTTGACTTATAAACATAATACAATGTTTATTAACAAAGTCATTTAACCATTATTCTTCTTTAAACAAGAAATTAAAACAACAATTCATGATGTCAAAGTTAACCACGTTGTACAACTTTATTTCTATGATCCCAAGATTACCACACCAAATGTGAAAATACATTCACCATTGAAAGTGTAATCTTCTTGATCAATTATCCAACTTAATTGCATCAATAATTGTATCATTTCTAAACTATAATCCATAGTTTTTATTCAAAAGTACGTGGGCACTCATTCTATTGCAGTCGATTTATCATTTTACATATAAACAAATGATATCTACCCGACCAGTAATAGACCGTCTAAATACAAGTACTATGTATCCATTAGACAAAATGACTTGGTCAATTTAATATAATAGATTGATCTAGTATTACTAACATGTTAATCAAGTCATTTAATATAATAGATTGATCTAGTATTACTAACATGTTAATTAAAGTAAACACATTGTTACTACAAATGAATAACCACTTATTCAACATGTTTATAATCAATCAATCAATCAATCCACCAAAGATATACACAACATTGATAGCAATATCCATTAAAATGAATATTTAACAGGGGATGTGGTACAAAGTAGAGATTAGACAAAACAAAATAACCACATCAATTTAAAATAGTCTCATCTCTCATCTCAACTTTTCTAATTCATCCATGCATAAATACCCAAAAGTATCATTCACAATTAATACCGTGAACCGCAAATCAAGTCACTTGATTTATTTACTAATAGTAAAATAGGTTATGCACATAATGATCCACCGCCAAACAACATGTACTCATTTCAAGTTTATCACTTATTTCATAAGTAAAACTTCCATTTAGTAAGACACTAAAATTCCCTGTCGAGTAAAACAATCTATGTTTCATCAAAATATGACGTACTATGATGTGAATATCATGCAATCTCATCGTCCCATGGTCAGTATGCTGATAGACCAAATATGACTTGTTCTTAAAACAAGGCAATTTTGATTTAAACAAATTTCGCTTTGACAAAGAGAGAAAATAGTAATTAACATCCATCTATATAATAATTTCAAGATGATTAATATAGACTAGTTCTTAGATATGATGGTTCTAGGAAGTCAAATCTTTGAGAAAAGGTTTTTAACATTACTATTTTCTATTACATGTAAATCCTTTCATGATTTACAATTCTTAAACAGCGATACATTAAACCAAAATCAAATTACACAAGGCAATTAATGGATCACAGAACATGTGCGACTATTTTTCTTGAAAGTATCAAGAAATTAACCAACAAATTACAATTAACATGTAAATTTACCATCCACAACTTGCAATTTTGCATCATGCAAAGACAATATCCAAAATATACAAGTTACCATTTAATATGCATTTTGCACAAAAGGATGTTTAGTCAATTAAGACTAATTTTGTTGTGGTTCTTATATATTAAGCGTCAAACTAGACATATATAACTGTCATTCAAATCAGATCATGCATGGATCAATAAGAAACAAATATTCAGGCAATATTATTCTTCTAACCAATGAATGCGTTATGTCGTCATTTACTAGCATATTAAACAAAAAGTCTTAAAAATTAGATATTCATGCAAAGAACTTCATCATACAATTAGACAAATAACTTTAATAAAAGTTGCAATTTCATCATTCATGGAATTAACGATCAACAGTCCAAATCCATGAATGCAATTAATATATCCACCAAAATCATTAAAACAGTATCCTTGTATGAAAACAGTCAACCAAGTTTTATCATGTGTCAATCACATCAAAACGTACAGGTTTCATGCATGCAATTCATACTTATATGCATCTTAATTTAATAAGGTTAAATAGGAATTGCGTACTCGTGAGTATGATTGAATCAATTCCTTGCTCCACAGTTTGCATCGATTTCCACCAGTACCAATTCAAACTTTATATGTCCTCTCCAATATCCTTATACAGATTCATCAATCTTGATTAATATATCCTTCACAGAATTAGGGTTTGTCATCTTCAATAATTGATTCGATCTTTGTAGGGGATAACAATAACGAACACAACCGGATATGTTTGAATCTCTGAAAGGCGTGTGAACACTTTCAGATCGAATCAATTCGGTGGTTCTCCCGAATTATTCAATCGGATACAATCCAGAGATTGAGAACGTTTTGTATGCTTGTGTTTGAGATTCTTTTGAACCAGAGAGAAAAACATGACCAATCTCAAAAACCGTATATTTCAATTCTAGGGATTAGGGCTTTTATGCAGTCTTTCTAAAGGTTGAAAAGTTGTCAAAATTAGTCCCTTAACTTCTGAAAATTGAAGTTTCTAAGGAACTTTTACCATAACAACTCGGACCCTGCTAGGAACTGCCCCCGGACCCCCGTCCCTTAGGGGATTCGCCCCTAAGATCATAATAAATTCAAATAGGCGTGCACTCCGCACCTCCAAGCCTAAATGATGTATTATTATGATTAAATTGGTCAAACAAGTTAATCCAATTACACTAAAATATCCAACAACGCATCTCATAATACATCTCGACAAAGTTAAAGCATTCATACACTACAGACATTAGTAGAACTTATCTCAACAAGCACTAAGTTTCATAAGAAAAACAATACCGACTGCATCTCCAGTTTCAAGCCAGATAGGAGCTGAACGCCTTGAACTCCGGTTAGCTAATTTATTTCCATTATTCAAACTTCCATGCCCACCATTATAAACATTGGCCAAGACATGAGAGCTTCTACTACATCCAATGGTTGTATCTTGAGAAGCACATAAAACAACAAAAGTATAATATCATCGACTTTAGATATCACTAGTCATACTACACATATGATAGATAGCAGATTCAAAATAGCAACCAGATCTAAAAATAGCATTCCAATGCAGTTAAAAACAAAAATTCAACTAACAACTTAATTAGTAAGCAAAATTACAGGAGCAAATAACAAGATTATCGAATATTTTTCACTCACACATTTCATCAAACACTTGGCGTGCAACTTGATCAAAAGGAATGTTAAAAAACTTAAACCACATAATTAACAAGCGATCAACAACATTATCAACCACAACAATATCAATCAAATCAGCTTCTGAAACAAACAGTTCATTCAAATCAAAAGAAGACATAAAAAAGGATGATAATGATCGGGAGGTAATGATGAAATGATGATCGGCACGGTGATGGTGATCAGAAAGGTGATGGTGATTGGGATGGTGATGGTGATAGTGATCCAGATGGTGATGATCAAATGATAATAATTGATTGGAGTAACTAATTTTTGGAGGGAAGGGATGAGAGCAGGTTGGGAGGAAAACACACAGTAACTGTGTGAAAAACATGAAGCGAATGAAAAAGAAGAAGAAAATAAGGCTTTATATAGTTAGGAGAATTAAGAATAAGCATATTAAATCTTAGGTTTAATCCCACCATTAAATCAAACTAAATAGATGGTGGAGATTTGTCCCTCAGTAAGCACCAAAATAAGAGTAAGCAAATGAACTTTTCTCTACATTATTAATCATCTATAAATGTTACAAATGAGAACCGCACTTACAATAGTACTAGGGTAAGTTATTTTGACTTTTTAATCCAAGTTTGACAATAAATATTTTTGTTTGTATTATATAATACGCAAAATATATGATGGATTGAGTTTTAAAAATATTTTCATATGATATAATTTTTATTATATAATAAAAACAAAAATATTTATGTTTAAAGTTAGATTCTGTAGTATATTCATAATTGTAACATGTATGGTTTAGTGGTTGGATTGATTCAAGAAAGATGAATAAGAAGAGAGTTTAGAGAGAGAAAGTGAGTTGGGTGTTTCTAGAGAGAGAAAGAGATGAGAGAAAATGTACTATTAGATTAAGAGAAGTGAAAGCACCAACCCTCTCCACATGTGGAGAGGGGTATATATAGTTTCCTACAAAAAAGATAAAAACGCCCACACCCGGGCTGTGGATCAGGCATACAGTGGGTAAAGATCGTCCTTCTTCCACGATGTTACTTAAACTAATTCTAACTAATAACTAAACTAACTAACTACGAGCTAACTTAAATGCTATTACATCAATTAGGTGACCGAGTCTTCTATAGGAATAATTGTATTCCTAACAATCTCCCCCTAAGCGAGGTCACCTTGGAAATTAAGCTCTTTGATCTTTAAGCATTCATAAGTCATTGTAGCTCGTAGGTTCTGATTCTTCACTTTTCTGCACACTTTGTACTTCAAGCAATGCGAACTTGTGATTTGGATTCCTTTGTGATATGTGATCTTTGAGCTTCATTGAGATCATCAGCCATAGTAAATCTCCAAGCTCATCCATAGTAGTATCGCCTTCATGTGACGTAGGGACTTTAGGACCATCATGCTCACACCCTTCTGGATCTGGAGACTTTACATCAGAGTTGTGGATCAGGAGACTTTTTCATCAGAGTTGCGAAAACGTTGTTGGTAGTCTCTCAACATTTGTTGTAGTATGTCTCTCATCATCATTGATAGTGATGAGGATGTGTGAGCATGAGGCATGGATTGACCCGATTCAGCTGGAAATAGGAGCCATCAACACCATCTTTATATGTGTCCCTGAAATAAAACAGTTAGCAATAAAGATAGAGAACGAATATGGCTTTGTCATTCATTCTGCGAGGACAGACTACCCTCCGGTTTTGTGACAACCGACCTGTGATCAGGTAGAGTCGCTTTTAAAGAAGACTCCCCTTGACAGGAATTTCCAGCTTGTAGTAATGAATTTTCCAAAGAATCCACTTCGGAATCTTCATACTTAGCATGTTCTCATACCGGAACGTCTCAAAGCAGACAGCACGATAGAGTGAATCGGTGAATAAATATTCACGGATTGATGAGAAATTGATTTATAGAAATCAATCGCGTGTCATATGATAAACATTTTGAGACACGACGAGAGTTTTAAGCTTTGAATCACATTTCCATCAAAAATACTTTTGTTTGAAATATTGTACCCAATCAATGTGCTCGAAAATTAGTTTGTGAGCACACTGAAAGGTTTTTTCAAAAGTATCCGTCAATCCATATCCTGGAACAAGTTTGATTCAATGTTGAATCGCACCATTGTTGCTTTCCAGTTGTCACTTGATCATTGATCCAAGATGGATCTCACATGTCACCTACCAAGAGCTTGAAAGATGTTCGCTCTAAAAGGATTTCCATCGTCATTGTGAATATTTTCATATCACTCGAAAGTTCTGGCAATACCACAAGGATAATGCGTAGGACTCTAAATATTTTATCTTATTTTCCACATTGTGTGAAACAATAAGCATATTTGGAATGTGTCCTATCGAGATTTATGGATGATCTCATGGCTCTAGACTCAATAGTGCGTTTTGATCCGCTCCTGGAGACTGGGGAGGCGTCTCCTGTTTAGGTATCAACATAGCTCGCAATGAGCGGTCGATACATTGCACAGGGTTCCCCGTGAGAATGAAACAAGCTCTTTTAAGAGAACTTGAGTGGTTGGGAAGTTTGGTGCAGTGCGTCACTGGGTCCATGACGTCTTGTCTTCAATACCGGTGTTACCTGAGTAACCGCCAGTAGATTATGAATTGAACCCGGTTTCTGCCCTAAGGTTGAATATTTGGAGGGCTATTTCTTTTCACCCTTTCTCATTTCGATTCTTTTTAATTCTTCAACCCCTTCAGTGCTTACCGAGACTTCACCACTAGAACCTTGTTGGGTTTGTTCCAGTCCTAGCTTAAGCTAAAGTATTCTACTTAATAAATTTGTCACCAATCACACTCTAATCCAAGTCCTAAAATTCGGCCCTTCCTTCCCCATGTACACGTTTCATATTGATAAAATATACAAGATAAGAACCAAATAAAAGAGTGTATGATTCTATGTAAATTTAAAATACTCTGTCCACTCCTTGACTTCCTCTTTACGACACATTAATTAAAATGCAATATTCGATATTATTTCCTTTCCAAATAAAATACACGTTTTTCCATCTTATATACTTTGCCTCCTTTTCTGTTTCCATCCAATACCAAAAGCAAAACACAAAGTTCTGGTTATATTTTTTTTTCATTCAAAGGCTAGAAGGGTTGAAGGTTGCTACTGTTGGGTATTGAATTCGTGGCGTTGTGATTGTCTTTCTTGTTCTCGTTTCCTCTCAATCTCGTTAAACAGCAGGTACCCCCAACACTTTCTTGTTCCCTTTGCTCATTCGATACATACACATACATACTAAACTGAATTAAATTCACCTAAAACCAAACTATTAACATCCTACTCAGATCTGTTTATTACGTACTGTTCGTTAATCTATATATACACCACGAATGCGACACGTGAAATCATAACTAACTATACTAAAACCTGGTAATGCACTTGTTTTGGTGTTTACTTGCCGTCTCGTCAAACATATATGTACGTATATAACCTGTTAATGAAAACTTAAATCGTATAACATATATGCTTTGTATTCGTATGGTATTTAGGCCTTATAAAATCATGACTATCTCACATAAAATAACGAATCTTGGACTCATAAAATCGACACATAACCTGGTGTATTCGACCCTTACTTCTTGTCTGTTTGATCGACCCATGTTACTGATTGTTTGATCCACCTTTACTCGACCCTAAGCTTATCTTTCAGCCCTATTTGAACCACTTAACGCATGCTTCATGAACCTTACTAAACTGGAAACCATATGAACATGTTAACGATGGCTAGGGATGTTTTGTGATTTCATGTGGAGTGTGTTTGTGTCGTTATTGTTGTGTTTGTGTATGTGGAATCGTGTGTCGACATGGGGCTGTTTTACAGGTATAAAATCGACTAAATAAATCTATGAAACCTGTGGTTGTAATCAGATCTAGAAGGGTTAGACATAGGCTGATCTTGGTCTCGTTAAACTCCATGATCGTCTCGATAAACTGAGGTCGTATGTGTTGTGTGTCGCGAGTAAGTATCTTAACAAATGGATGTATGTGTACGTTGCGTGTCGCGTGTGAATCTATGTTGGGTCGTATAAGGGCTGCTAGTGTCGCGAGTGAGTTTTGTGTGAGTCGATTTAAGATCTTGAATTTATGATTTTATGTTTGTCGCATGCATGGTCTTGGAGAGTCGTACATGGTTCTATCCCCTGACAGAATATGTTGCGTTTGGTTTGGGTGCTGTTCAATGGTCATTATTGCATGTATAGATTGGGGCTTAAGAGCAAACGTGAATGCATGCATGTGAATCGGAAATAAAAGGATCTGGTAGTGGTCAAGTGTGTCATGTGTATCATGGTGTCTAGAAAATGCTTAAAACATGCGTATGATAGGTCAATCAGGGTATGGTTTTGGTGTCACATGCATATGCATAATCATTATACTATAATCAAATATTCATTTGGTGGATTATATGTGTATGAGTATGTCATTTACTCAATATATGGGCTGTGAGGAAATTTAAATGAAGTGAAATGTGTGTCGAACGATTGGGCTGGGAAAAACGATGTCGTGTGTATAAGATATTAGTGTCGGGTGAAGAAGGAGTAAATAGAATAACACGAGTCGTTGTGACTAGACATGTGATAATAATAATTTTATGTCGTTGCGGTCTACGATTAGTGTCGGTAATATGTTAATAAATTATAACGACGGGTCCAAAATTATTATCCTAATATTAATTTATTAAAATAAACTTTAAAATAATTTTATTTGACATTTTAATATTTAATTTTGACGATTTACTTTTTGACCCTAAACTTTACTAAATTGACATAATTAACTCTAAACTATTGTAATTGTCATTGTAACCCTTAAATATTATTAATTGCCAATTATACCCTCAAAATATTTAAATTTGCTGATTCGGGAAGTTACTAAAAATGGAAATCGTACTAGAATGAGTAACCTAATTTGGAATCACATTTATAACCTAATTAAGTTATGCATTAATTAATGGAACCCTAAACCTATGTTTTGAACATTTTAACCTAAATAAACCCTAAATATGAAGACGTAATAATAACAAGCATTAAAAATCCGTTATAATATTAAATAAGCGTATAAGTAATATGTAATTATAATTCGTGTAGGTTCGGTGAAGAAGGAGTGATCCACTTTTCCTTGTGTTCTTTTCCATTTGCTTTCATTTCCTAAGGTACAGATATTCCGCCTTTTTAATAAAGGCCATCTTTCTCTCTTTTGTTTAATATTTCGATTATGATCCCTTCAGTTAAGCCATTGCTATGTTCCCTTT
This sequence comes from Artemisia argyi, assembly GCA_030686995.1. Lineage (NCBI taxonomy): Eukaryota > Viridiplantae > Streptophyta > Magnoliopsida > Asterales > Asteraceae > Artemisia > Artemisia argyi. Next base: position 179,723,113 of record CM060684.1, read on the forward strand.
GTTTGATTCGTGTTTGTTGATACTTGATATTGATATGAGCTTGACATTCGTTTGGATGCTATATTTCATTTCTATAGCATTCTTAATTCTATGCCCATTATGTGTTACATGTATATGATTTGATTAATTTGTAGCCAGTCATGGGGAGTCCATGGCCTTGCCACTGATGCACCAGTGGTATTGACACTATCTGTGGAGGTGGGTTTTTGTCCACAGCGTTCCCTTAAGCTAGCTATTCAAGCCTATAATTATTATTGTATATGTTTACTTAGCCTAGAGCTTTGTGCATATATATCTGTTTTGCAGGGGGCGTATGGATGCATCCTAGGTACTTTGTTTTGTATTATTTGGTGAATGGTTTAGTGTGTGCAATACACTCCATTTCACACTAGTACATTGGAGTTGCAAATCCTTTGTGCAATTTGTATGATTATCTGGGCATTTCTTTGTTATCATTTGACATCCTTATATTTCTATGCTCTTTATGCTTATTATACGTTTGTATTCTCTTTGCTTATGATTAAATCCATTTCATAATTCTTTTAATGAATCCTTGATTCATTATCACATATGCTATGTTTCGTTGACCTTTATCTTTGCAGATTCTCGTGGACTCTTATTTCATCTATTCATTTCGTTTATGCTTATTACCTATCTTTGTTTATATCTGTTCACTGAGCGTTAGCTCAGCCGCATTTTCTTTTCTCTACGGCAGGTAATAAGCGGGAAGCGGGGCTTTGAGTGATGAGTGTAGGATGCTAGAGGACCTATACTTAGCGTTTCCCCATTGTTATGGATTTTCAAACTTAGTACTTTGACTTGTTATTTCCTTTAGACTTATGTATTTCCGGATTATTTTCCTTTGTATAGCCCTGGTTAAGGCTATACTCTTTAAGTCATTGTTTCTTATGACTTGTTACTTATCTTTTAATAAAGACTTCCGCTTGCATTGTTATGTTCTGATTACACACCATAATGTTACATTCTAGCCCTTTTCGGGTTGGGATGTTACAATTATGGTATCAGAGCCCAGGTTTGCCACTCTTAGAGCTTAGGCTAGTGACCTGTGAGGATTTGGGTAGACATTAGGCTTCTTCTGCTTTGACTGTTTCCTTAATTTTGTAATTCTCATTTTGATCTATCTTCACTAATCCGTTTATTGATCTTCTAGATGGTGAACACACGTAACACTGGTGATGATGCTACTTTCAGCGCGGCTGTGGCTCAGGCTGTTGTGGCCTTGATGCCAGAGATTAGGACCCGACTTTTTGATGAATTTCGTCAGGCTCACCCGGGTTCTAGCAGTGGTGGGGATGCTGCACCTACCATACTTGGGTGGTTGGAGAAATTTGGGAAACAAAAGCCCAAGTCTTTTAGCTCAGCTAACTCTCCCGTGGATGCTGAAAACTGGATAGCCCACATTGAGAAAATCTTCGAGGTACTTGGGTGTGGTGACGAGTTTAAGGCTTGTCTTGCTAGTTATAAGCTGGAGGGTGACGCTTTGAGTTGGTGGAAATCTTATAAGCAGGTGAAAGGTGATGACTTTATTGCTACTCTGACTTGGCAGTCATTTCGTGAGATTTTCTATTTGCAGTATTTTCCTCGTTCTGAGCAGCAAAAGTTTGAACGTGAATATCATAACATCAAGCAGTTCGATAATGAGTCGTCTGGTGACTTCATGAGGCGGTTTTTACGTTTGTCTAGCTTTTTGGGGACTCGGGCTGGTAATCAAGAGGAGCAGGCTATGAAGTTCAAATGGGCATTAAGTGACTGGATCTTGGAGAGCCTTGTGAATTCCGACTTTACTGACATTGCCAAGGTTGCTGATGCAGCCCGCAATGTGGAGATCTTAAGGGAAAGGACCAGGAGTAACAAACGTAACAGAGATGGCGATAGGATTCAATATTCTGGGGCAACAGGTTCTGGTCAGGTTCAGAGGAGTCAGGGTCAGAGGGATCAGGATCGTAGGGGAAATGGTAATGGTAGCGGTGGTAGTAACAGAAATGGTGACAGGAACAACAACCAGAGGTATGGGAACAACAGGGGTCAGCAGTATGGTAACTCATCTGGGTATAGGTCGAATTATGGGTCTGGTTCTTCTAACCAGAAGAGGTTTCCGGATCAGGCTTCTTCTCCACCATGCTCTACTTGTGGAAAGATGCATCCCGGAAAACCGTATCATCATCTTACAGGAGGATGCTTTATTTGTGGTGTTGTGGGACATCGAGCTAATGAGTGCCCGAAGAACAAGAACAAAGGTGGTACTGGGACTCAGTCAGCTGCTTCAGGTCGAGTGTTTGCTATGACTCATGAGCAGGCAACAAGAGCATCAGGTACCATTACGGGCTCTTTACATATGTTTGGTCGAGTTATTTTCGTATTATTTGATACTGGTGCCACTCATTCCGTAGTATCTATTTCTTTTGCTAAACACATAACAATTCCACCAACATTACTTGAATATACCTTATCATTATCCACCCCTATGAAAAACCAACTAATCATTAACCATGAATTTAAGAGTTGTCCTATACGTTTTGACGACAAGATTCGTTCTGCCAATCTATTTCCTTTGGAAATGTGTGACTTCGATATCATTCTTGGCATGGATTGGTTGACGGAACATCGAGCTACGATTGACTGTCACACCAAACGTGTTATCTTTGGTGATTTGAATAACCCTGAATTTGTTTATCAAGGTTCTCGACCTGTCAAACCCATGAAAATCATTTTTGCTTTGAAAGCCCGTACTTTAATCTCACATGGTTGTGAGGGGTTCTTAGCTTCAATCAAGGACACTTCTGTTAATGAGACTCGCCTTGAGGATCATCCTGTTGTCCGAGATTTTTCTGATGTTTTCCCTGAGGAACTTCTGGGAATTCCTCCTGAACGTGAAGTGGAGTTTAGTATTGAATTAATCCCTGGTGCCGAACCTATTTCAAAAGCCCCTTATCGTATGGCCCCTATTGAATTGAAGGAGTTGAAGGAGCAACTTCAAGAGCTTCTGGAACGTGGGTTCATTCATCCGAGTGTCTCCCCATGGGGTGCTCCTGTTCTTTTTGTAAAGAAGAAAGACGGTAGTATGAGGCTGTGCATTGACTACCGCGAGCTTAACTGTATTACAATTCGTAACCGTTATCCTTTGCCTCGCATCGACGACCTTTTTGATCAACTTCAAGGTGCGAAGTTCTTTTCCAAAATTGATTTGAGATCTGGGTACCATCAACTACGGGTGAAGGAACAAGACGTTCCTAAGACAGCATTCCGTACTCGTTATGGTCATTATGAATTTTTGGTGATGCCGTTTGGTTTGACCAATGCTCCAGCTGTGTTCATGGATTTAATGAATCGTGTCTTTCACGAATTCCTGGACAAATTCGTTATCGTTTTCATTGATGATATCCTTGTTTACTCGAAGACGAAGGAAGAGCATGAGGAACATCTTCGTATTGTGTTGGGGATTCTATGTCAGAAGCAGTTGTACGCTAAGTTTTCGAAATGTGAATTTTGGTTGGGACAGGTGGCATTCTTAGGTCACGTTGTTTCTGCAGATGGTATTACCATGGATCCTGCAAAGGTCGAGGCAATCACTAAATGGCCAAGACCGACGACTGTGACAGAAGTTAGGAGTTTCTTGGGTTTGGCTGGCTACTATAGGAGGTTTGTGGAAGGATTCTCACGTTTGGCTTTACCATTGACTAAACTTATGAGGAAGGGCGAGAAATTCGTTTGGGGTGAAGAATGTGAGGAAATCTTTGAGGAATTGAAGAAGAGATTGGTTTCCTCTCCTATTCTTTCTTTACCTTCTGGATCAGGTGGATTTCAAATTTACAGCGATGCTTCAAAGAAGGGCCTTGGTTGTGTATTGATGCAGCATGGAAAGGTTATCACCTATGCGTCAAGGCAACTGAAACCTTATGAAGTTAACTATCCTACACATGACTTGGAGTTGGCTGCAGTCGTGTTTGCTTTGAAAATTTGGAGGCATTATCTTTATGGGGAATCTTGTGACATCTTTACCGATCACAAGAGTCTTAAATACATCTTTACTCAGAAAGAGTTGAATATGAGACAGAGACGTTGGCTGGAACTTCTTAAGGACTACGACACGAACATTCAATATCACCCAGGCAAGGCGAATGTGGTGGCCGACGCTCTTAGTAGGAAGTCTGGGATTTTGGCTAGTCTTGATATTGCTCCTAAGATTATCAATGACTTGGAGCTTTTGGAAGTGGAATTTTGTATGCGTGGTTGTGACGGATATTGGGCAAGTTTAAAGATTGAACCTAACCTCATACTTAGAGTTAAGGAAGCGCAGAAAGATGACGGTGAGCTTTGGTCCATAATTCAAAATTTAGAAGAAGGGAAGCAGACGGAATTTCGGGTTGATGATGATGGTATTGTATGGCATGGTGATCGTTTGTGTATGCCCAGCGATCCTTCTATTCGAGAAGCTGTGTTATCTGAAGCACATAGTTCTCCGTTTACTATCCATCCTGGTTCAACCAAGATGTATAGAGATTTGAAACAGAACTTCTGGTGGAATGGAATGAAGCAAGATGTGGCTACGTTTGTGGCCAAGTGTTCGACATGTCAGCAGGTGAAAATTGAGCATCAACGTGCTAGTGGTCTTTTACAACCATTAGAGATTCCTACTTGGAAGTGGGATCAGATTTCCATGGATTTTGTGACGGGTTTGCCAAACACACAGAAGAGGCATGATGCTATTTGGGTTGTGGTTGATCGTTTAACCAAGTCAGCTCACTTTTTGCCTATCCGTAAGGATTATTCCGTTAGTAGGTTGGCTGAGATCTTTAGACAGGAAATTGTTCGACTGCATGGTACCCCTGCAGCTATTATATCTGACAGAGATCCGCGGTTTACATCTAGATTTTGGAAGGGTTTGCAAAAGGCGTGGGGAACTAGACTTAAGTTTAGCACGGCCTTTCACCCTCAGACAGATGGTCAGACTGAGCGTACGATTCAGACCTTGGAGGATATGTTGAGGTCTTGTGCCCTTGAGTGGACTGGTAACTGGGATGAATATTTGTGTCTGGTGGAATTTGCTTATAACAACAGTTGGCACGCTAGTATTAAGGCTTCTCTGTTTGAACTGTTGTATGGTCGTAAATGTAGAGCACCAATTTGTTGGAACGAGGTTGGAGAAAGGCTTATTGAAGAGCCTGAGTTGATTGAAGTAACCAATGAAAAGGTCGCCATTGCTAAAGAGAAACTCAAAGAGGCTAGGTCGCGACAAAAGAGTTATGCGGACCGTCATAGGAGAGATTTGGAGTTTAATGTTGGTGATCGTGTATTCCTTAAGGTATCTCCGTGCAGAGGTGTTAGACGCTTTGGTATTAAGGGCAAGTTAAGTCCGCGTTTCATCGGTCCTTTTGAAATCTTAGAGCACGTTGGTGAAGTCTCTTACCGTTTGGCTTTACCTCCCCAACTATCTCATGTGCATAACGTATTCCACGTATCTTTATTGAGAGGCTACAACTATCATCCGCTGCATGTAGTTTCATATCCATTGGAGCAGATTGGTGCTGACTTGTCTTTGGCCGAAGAGCCTGAGGCTATCTTAGATCGTCAGGAAAGAGTCACGAGAAATAAGGTCATTCCGTTTGTCAAGATTCTTTGGAAGAATCATCCCGAGCGCGAAGCTACTTGGGAAACCGAAGAATCTATGCGAACTAGTTATCCACATTTCTTTCTTTGATATGGTACGCTTCCGTTCTTTCTTTTCATTTCAATTTCGTGGACGAAATTTTCTTTTTAGAAGGGAAGAGTTGTAAAACCCAAAAATCTGAAAAACCAAAAATGGGGTCTAATTTTGCGTCTAATTTTAAACTTTGCCTAAGTATATAATCTCTCATAACAAACCTAAAGTATATGACATATGATATTAATACATTGTGAGATGTAAGCTAAAGTATTCTACTTAATAAATTTGTCACCAATCACACTCTAATCCAAGTCCTAAAATTCGGCCCTTCCTTCCCCATGTACACGTTTCATATTGATAAAATATACAAGATAAGAACCAAATAAAAGAGTGTATGATTCTATGTAAATTTAAAATACTCTGTCCACTCCTTGACTTCCTCTTTACGACACATTAATTAAAATGCAATATTCGATATTATTTCCTTTCCAAATAAAATACACGTTTTTCCATCTTATATACTTTGCCTCCTTTTCTGTTTCCATCCGATACCAAAAGCAAAACACAAAGTTCTGGTTATACTTTTTTTTCATTCAAAGGCTAGAAGGGTTGAAGGTTGCTACTGTTGGGTATTGAATTCGTGGCGTTGTGATTGTCTTTCTTGTTCTCGTTTCCTCTCTATCTCGTTAAACAGCAGGTACCCCCCAACACTTTCTTGTTCCCTTTGCTCATTCGATACATACACATACATACTAAACTGAATTAAATTCACCTAAAACCAAACTATTAACATCCTACTCAGATCTGTTTATTATGTACTGTTCGTTAATCTATATATACACCACGAATGCGACATGTGAAATCATAACTAACTATACTAAAACCTGGTAATGCACTTGTTTTGGTGTTTACTTGCCGTCTCGTCAAACATATATGTACGTATATAACCTGTTAATGAAAACTTAAATCGTATAACATATATGCTTTGTATTCGTATGGTATTTAGGCCTTATAAAATCATGACTATCTCACATAAAATAACGAATCTTGGACTCATAAAATAGACACATAACCTGGTGTATTCGGCCCTTACTTCTTGTCTGTTTGATCGACCCATGTTACTGATTGTTTGATCCACCTTTACTCGACCCTAAGCTGATCTTTCAGCCCTATTTGAACCACTTAACACATGCTTCATGAACCTTACTAAACTGGAAACCATATGAACATGTTAACGATGGCTAGGGATGTTTTGTGATTTCATGTGGAGTGTGTTTGTGTCGTTATTGTTGTGTTTGTGTATGTGGAATCGTGTGTCGACATGGGGCTGTTTTACAGGTATAAAATCGACTAAATAAATCTATGAAACCTGTGGTTGTAATCAGATCTAGAAGGGTTAGACATAGGCTGATCTTGGTCTCGTTAAACTCCATGATCGTCTCAATAAACTGAGGTCGTATGTGTTGTGTGTCGCGAGTAAGTATCTTAACAAATGGATGTATGTGTACGTTGCGTGTCGCGTGTGAATCTATGTTGGGTCGTATAAGGGCTGCTAGTGTCGCGAGTGAGTTTTGTGTGAGTCGATTTAAGATCTTGAATTTATGATTTTATGTTTGTCGCATGCATGGTCTTGGAGAGTCGTACATGGTTCTATCCCCTGACAGAATATGTTGCGTTTGGTTTGGGTGCGGTTCAATGGTCATTATTGCATGTATAGATTGGGGCTTAAGAGCAAACGTGAATGCATGCATGTGAATCGGAAATAAAAGGATCTGGTAGTGGTCAAGTGTGTCATGTGTAGCATGGTGTCTAGAAAATGCTTAACACATGCGTATGATAGGTCAATCAGGGTATGGTTTTGGTGTCACATGCATATGCATAATCATTATACTATAATCAAATATTCATTTGGTGGATTATATGTGTATGAGTATGTCATTTACTCAATATATGGGCTGTGAGGAAATTTAAATGAAGTGAAATGTGTGTCGAACGATTGGGCTGGGAAAAACGATGTCGTGTGTATAAGATATTAGTGTCGGGTGAAGAAGGAGTAAATAGAATAACGCGAGTCGTTGTGACTAGACATGTGATAATAATAATTTTATGTCGTTGCGGTCTACGATTAGTGTCGGTAATATGTTAATAAATTATAACGACGGGTCCAAAATTATTATCCTAATATTAATTTATTAAAATAAACTTTAAAATAATTTTATTTGACATTTTAATATTTAATTTTGACGATTTACTTTTTGACCCTAAACTTTACTAAATTGACATAATTAACTCTAAACTATTGTAATTGTCATTGTAACCCTTAAATATTATTAATTGCCAATTATACCCTCAAAATATTTAAATTTGCTAATTCGGGAAGTTACTAAAAATGGAAATCGTACTAGAATGAGTAACCTAATTTGGAATCACATTTATAACCTAATTAAGTTATGCATTAATTAATGGAACCCTAAACCTATGTTTTGAACATTTTAACCTAAATAAACCCTAAATATGAAGACATAATAATAACAAGCATTAAAAATCCGTTATAATATTAAATAAGCGTATAAGTAATATGTAATTATAATTCGTGTAGGTTCGGTGAAGAAGGAGTGATCCACTTTTCCTTGTGTTCTTTTCCATTTGCTTTCATTTCCTAAGGTACAGATATTCCACCTTTTTAATAAAGGCCATCTTTCTCTCTTTTGTTTAATATTTCGATTATGATCCCTTCAGTTAAGCCATTGCTATGTTCCCTTTGTTTGATTCGTGTTTGTTGATACTTGATATTGATATGAGCTTGACATTCGTTTGCATGCTATATTTCATTTCTATAGCATTCTTAATTCTATGCCCATTATGTGTTACATGTATATGATTTGATTAATTTGTAGCCAGTCATGGGGAGTCCATGGCCTTGCCACTGATGCACCAGTGGTATTGACACTATCTGTGGAGGTGGGTTTTTGTCCACAGCGTTCCCTTAAGCTAGCTATTCAGGCCTATAATTATTATTGTATATGTTTACTTAGCCTAGAGCTTTGTGCATATATATCTGTTTTGCAGGGGGCGTATGGATGCATCCTAGGTACTTTGTTTTGTATTATTTGGTGAATCGTTTAGTGTGTGCAATACACTCCATTTCACACTAGTACATTGGAGTTGCAAATCCTTTGTGCAATTTGTATGATTATGTCACAACTCATCATTTCAGGTCATTTCAGGTCATTTCCCGAACTTTGGAAAAACACTATTCATAAAACACTATTCATAAAACACTATTCATCGTTTTACTATTCATCATTTTCGAGGTCATTTGGATATTCTGAGAAACATTTGGGAAATTTACTATTCACTAAACACTATTCATTTCCGGAAAAGTTTTCATCATTCACCTGCATTACTCATTTCATCGTAAATTTAGTTTACGGGTATTCAAATTCGCGTAACCGGATTGGTTTAGATGCGAATTCATTTCATTAGTGCTAAGGACACTGCATACGGACTGGAGATAGTCTGCATATCATCATAACAGCATTTTCATGTTATACCACTCTCAGGATTTTCAAATTTATATATTTGATACATTTATCGTTTTTGCGTATAAGTATTTATAGTAAACGTTAACACCCGGTTTATATATGACGAATATATCTAAACATTCCCACAATGGTCCCGACATATTTTTATATCCATTTTAACATCATAAAAGTTATAACATTCAGTTACCCAGTATTTTGGAAATTTATTTTATTTATAACGTACGCTTATGAATATAACGACGGTTTTCGTGAAAACTAAACAATAATCACCCGATCACTCAGTAATTGTACCCAACATATTTTCAACATATTTTTATCATTATTATGACTTTATTTTGTCCCGGTTAACTTCGTGAACATTTATTTCTATTAAAACCGTTACCCCGATTTTAACAAATAACGAAAACTAACACTTAAACTACATATGATTTCTAATTAAATCACAAGTACCCCAACCCCCCCCCCCCCCCCCCCCCCCCCCCCCTTGGCTCACCATAACCGGCCACATGAACACCCCTTAACCTTATGCATTGATTTCCTATTATTATACTAATAAACCTCTAATTATATACTTTAACCAAAAACCTAGAATCATAACATACACTTTTTAGATAAGAAAGCAATTCATCTCATCTTCTTCCTCTCTTGCACCCCACGACCTCCCCCAAGATCCATGATCAAACCATAATTTTTGATAAGTTAAAGCACCAAAGTTGTTCATTATACTTGCCTAATCAAGAATCAAACAAGAAATACACAAGTAATCCAAGGTTTCTAGTCATTCAATCATCTCATTTTATCAAGTAAGTTATCAACTTTATTTTTACATGAATCATCTTATATTTACTTGTATTGCATGAGTTCCATGCTAAAAACCATGTACAACTAGCTATACCACCATTTATTTTGTCAAAAATAGAACATACAAACCCTAACTTCTTATTTATGAATTCCCTTGCTATAATAACTTGGTTAGGAGCCCATGGCACCCTAAAAAGGTGTATGGTAGGATTAGATTAGCTATGTGGTGATTACAAGAGGTTTGGTGATGTTAGAAATTAGTTATAAACCTTGAAAACTTGATTTGGAGCATGTTTTAGACATGCTGTCCCATTTTGTGAAATCCAGGAAAATCAATAAATACAAAGTAAACTTTGGCAAAATTTTTAGAAAATACTTTCAAAAACGAACCCGTAGGCGAAAGAACGGATTAAAAAGAGTTTATAACGAAGAAGTTATGATTTTTGCAAGATTGTCGACGAAAATTATTTTTCTGGAAAATAGTTGCTGTTGGACGTTTTTGGTCGGTCAAAAAGAGGCTTTAGACGTAAACCGGAGGAGCCGAGCTTTCCAAAATATATTACTACATACTAAGACGTAACCGTGGATATAAAGAGCAAGTAAAACGGACTTATAACGACAAAGATATTCACGTTTGAATATCGGCTAAACCCATTTTTATTTTGACAGCTTTTAATAAAAATTGGCACTAAAACTACGTAGTACTTTTATAAGCTAGAAATAATACCAAGTACCAAATTTTATAACTAATGATGTATTAGTTATTACAAGTATATTTTCATCATTTCAAAGCGATATTTCAAGGATTACAACCCGAGTATTTCAACACTAACATGGAAACATACGATATATATATAAGTATAAATATTGCTACTAGCTTATTTTATTTTCTAATAGCAATATTTTTCCAAATTCTTGGATTATATATTTTTGATAACACAAGTGTTTTTCCAAAGAGATGAGTGGTATAGGAACATGAGCATGGACATTCATAACATCATTTCACGATCTAAATTAGATCGTTCATCATTCATATTAGGTTGCGGCAGTTAACCGATCATTGTTGTTCACTTCATTTCATTTCAAGTATCATCACTTAAGGTGAGTCATAGCCCCTACTCTTTTATACTTGTTTTAACTCTTTGGGGGAGATACATGCTACTACTTGCTTACTTGTACAAATTCACATAACATTTATACTTGATTACATTATACTTGATTACATTATACTTGATTTCATTATACTTGATGGCGTTATACTTAAACTTGTAAGTCTCTTTGGGATAACACATGCATTGGGTTTCGGAGATGAAGTATAACCAATGCCACTACCTTCCTTCTGAGCAACATAAAGTCTCCTTGGATAACACATGTATTGGGTTTCGGAGATGAAGTGGAACCAATGCCACTACCTTCCTTGTGAGCAACATACTTAAGTGAGGTCTTCGGAGATGAAGTGTAGACTCACTACTAATTGCTTAACTGTTGTTATGAACTTATACATATCTTAATCATATTATTTTGTAGCAGTGGGTTGTGAACACACAGGTTACAAGTCTCTTATGACGGGACTTGTAACTGAGTGGATTTACGATGCCTTTGCTGTGTGAACATTCTTTATAGGCTTTTCAACTGTATTAAGACAAACTCTATGAACTCACCAACCTTTGTGTTGACACTTTTAAGCATGTTTATCTCAGGTTAGAAAGGCGATAGCAGGTGTGTGGAGCTGAGAGTCTTAGGGCATGCTTTTGGAGACTTTCACTTTTATCGTTTACCATTCGATACACTTTAAAAACTTATGTATTATTCTACTTTGGGATCTTTGTTTTGTAAACTATGACTTTTATCTATTCGAATGGTAACTTTTCAAAAACGTCTCATTTAGAGTTCGTTTTCTATATCTTGTACTTTGTGCCCTGAAGTAGCATCCCAATGACACAGTCTTCCGCTGCGGTATTTTGGGGGTGTTACAGATTGGTACCAGAGCCTTGGTTATAGAGAACTAGGTTGTTTTAGAGTCTAGACTATAACTACATACATGTAGACTCTCCTCCCTATCGCCTTGCACTTTACATACACATACGCTTGCTGGTAATTTTTTTTTAGACCTACGCTATTAGATACTTTGTAGAAACCGTTAGAAACTAGACTTCCCGGTAACTTTAACACTTAAGGGAGAATCCTTTGTTCCTTTGTACTAAGCGTGACGTTCCCTAGATGCCCATTTAAGCAACGTCTACCACTGAGATATGTGTGCCTGGTGATATGTACACTTGTGAAAGGAAACATTTATAATTGTGGTGGCCAACATAATTATAAGTGCTTCACGACACACGTGGACATATGACTATGCAAATGTAGATCGGTGTTGGCACAACTTAGGAAACAACTGGTAGCATGGTATTATATACGAGGATGTTAAGTATAGACTTTGGATAATCAACGGTTTTCCCTCATCTCTGACGTTCACTAAATGTCCTTCCTCTCAGGAAATCATGGCACCAAAGAGAGTGACTCGTAGCTCTGGTCGAGGAGGCGCAACACCAAGGGGTGGAAGGACTGGTGGACGTGGAGGTAGAGGAGGTAGAGGAGCTGCTCATGACACTAGTAACCCAAGTAACGATGGTGGAAGAACTGGTGGACGTGGAGGTAGAGGAGGTGGTCACGGCGTTGAAAACAATGATAACAACGACGGTGGAAATACTGATTTTGAAGCCATCATCGCTCGACAACTTGAAAACTTTCTCCCCACTATTGTCACTCAAGTTGGCGATCATATGAATAACTTGGCAAACCACGAAAGCGGAATTAACAACACCAATGGTATAGGCCAGAATGGTAATGGCAACAACAACATTAGGACCGGATGCACGTATAAGGAATTTACGTCATGTAAGCCAATTGATTTCGATGGTGTAGGAGGCGCGTTGGTGTATACTCGATGGGTTGAAAAGACGGAGTCGGTGATCGACATTAGTAACTGTGCAGCACATCAAATGGTGAAGTATTCCATGTGCTTACTATCAGGAAAGGCATTGACATGGTGGAATACGCAGATTCAAGCTAGGGGTAGAGCGGCAGCTGTAGGTATGACATGGGATGATTTTAAGGCATTACTGAAGGAGGAATACTGCCCGGACAACGAGATGCAAAAGCTGGAGGATGAACTCTATCATCACTCTATGATAGGGGCTGGTCATGCAGCCTATACAGATCGATTCCATGAATTAGCCAGACTAATTCCACACCTAGTTACCCCTGAGTCCAAGAGGATCGAGAGGTACATATATGGCCTTGTCCCAGAAATTCGTGGGATTGTGAAAACAACTGAGCCTTCTACAATTCAGAGTGCAATATTGAGAGCAGGGACTCTGACAGATGAGATGGTTAGAAATGGAAGCTTGAGGAACAGTGATAAAAGGAAGGGAACAAGCGAGTCGAATAAGCAGATGGGCGCGATAGCTGACAACAAAAGGGCAAGGACCTTTGCGGCGACTAATTCGGGTCAGAGAGAGTATTTAGGCCAGCATCCTAAATGTACGAAATGTAACTTTCATCACCAAAAGACTGTGCCCTGCCGTATGTGTGCTAATTGCAGACAGTCTGGTCATTATGCAAACCAGTGTAGAGAACCAGTGAACCAAAAGACATGCTATGAGTGTAACAGCCCGGATCACTTTCGGAACACCTGTCCTAAGTTGAAAAGGAATCTTAACCAAGGGGGCAATCATCCAAACTTAGCAGCAGCAATTGAAGGGCCACGAGATGAGGCCAATGAGATTCCACCCGTACTTGGCAGAGCTTACTTCCTAGGAAATCCTATCACCCAACATGTCCGCGATAGCACAACGGGTACATTCTCTTGAACAACTAGCGTATTTTTGTAGCACTTAAGTCTTAATATAGGACCTATACACAACATTGACTAATCTGAGACCTAGCAGCATTAACCTTAGTCATACTAACATTAGAAATTTGATTAGTGTAAGCAATTCCAAAGTCGAGCCAATCTTTCAAAAGATCTTTTTCAAGGATGTTGAATCCAGACCTTGATTTTTAGCTTGGTACTAGTGACTGTTCTTGTTTGATTGGGTTGCGAAAATCAAGCTAAAAGTTAAAGTCATCACTCAAACCGATTTAGCCTAATCTCATGACTGTTCTTGTTTGATTGGGTTGTGGGATTAAGTGAAAATCGGTTACCTAAAGGATTAACCTAAAGGAGGTCTTTTGAGGATTATGCTCGGGATTGGGAAGGTTTGCCTCATCAAGTCTGACCACGAGAACATACCTAGTTGGATAGGAAACCCACATACATAAGCTGTGACACATTTTCTTAAACACACACTTAACTGATTAACATTAACTGAACTTCGGGACGAAGTTCCTTTTAGAGGGGAAGACTGTCACAACTCATCATTTCAGGTCATTTCAGGTCATTTCCCGAACTTTGGAAAAACACTATTCATAAAACACTATTCATCGTTTTACTATTCATCATTTTCGAGGTCATTTGGATATTCTGAGAAACATTTGGGAAATTTACTATTCACTAAACACTATTCATTTCCGGAAAAGTTTTCATCATTCACCTGCATTACTCATTTCATCGTAAATTTAGTTTACGGGTATTCAAATTCGCGTAACCGGATTGGTTTAGATGCGAATTCATTTCATTAGTGCTAAGGACACTGCATACGGACTGGAGATAGTCTGCATATCATCATAACAACATTTTCATGTTATACCACTCTCAGGATTTTCAAATTTATATATTTGATACATTTAACGTTTTTACGTATAAGTATTTATAGTAAATGTTAACACCCGGTTTATACATGACGAATATATCTAAACATTCCCACAATGGTCCCGACATATTTTTATATCCATTTTAACATCATAAAAGTTATAACATTCAGTTACCCAGTATTTTGGAAATTTATTTTATTTATAACGTACGCTTATGAATATAACGACGGTTTTCGTGAAAACTAAACAATAATCACCCGATCACTCAGTAATTGTACCCAACATATTTTCAACATATTTTTATCATTATTATGACTTTATTTTGTCCCGGTTAACTTCGTGAACATTTATTTCTATTAAAACCGTTACCCGATTTTAACAAATAACGAAAACTAACACTTAAACTACATATGATTTCTAATTAAATCACAAGTACCCCCAACCCCCCCCCCCCCTTATTTTGTCCCGGTTAACTTCGTGAACATTTATTTCTATTAAAACCGTTACCCCGATTTTAACAAATAACGAAAACTAACACTTAAACTACATATGATTTCTAATTAAATCACAAGTACCCCAACCCCCCCCCCCCCCCCCCCCCCCTTGGCTCACCATAACCGGCCACATGAACACCCCTTAACCTTATGCATTGATTTCCTATTATTATACTAATAAACCTCTAATTATATACTTTAACCAAAAACCTAGAATCATAACATACACTTTTTAGATAAGAAAGAAATTCATCTCATCTTCTTCCTCTCTTGCACCCCACGACCTCCCCCAAGATCCATGATCAAACCATAATTTTTGATAAGTTAAAGCACCAAAGTTGTTCATTATACTTGCCTAATCAAGAATCAAACAAGAAATACACAAGTAATCCAAGGTTTCTAGTCATTCAATCATCTCATTTTATCAAGTAAGTTATCAACTTTATTTTTACATGAATCATCTTATATTTACTTGTATTGCATGAGTTCCATGCTAAAAACCATGTACAACTAGCTATACAACCATTTATTTTGTCAAAAATGGAACATACAAACCCTAACTTCTTATTTATGAATTCCCTTGCTATAATAACTTGGTTAGGAGCCCATGGCACCCTAAGAAGGTGTATGGTAGGATTAGATTAGCTATGTGGTGATTACAAGAGGTTTGGTGATGTTAGAAATTAGTTATAAACCTTGAAAACTTGATTTGGAGCATGTTTTAGACATGCTGTCCCATTTTGTGAAATCCAGGAAAATCAATAAATACAAAGTAAACTTTGGCAAAAATTTTAGAAAATACTTTCAAAAACGAATCCGTAGGCGAAAGAACGGATTAAAAAGAGTTTATAACGAAGAAGTTATGATTTTTGCAAGATTGTCGACGAAAAGTATTTTTCTGGAAAATAGTTGCTGTTGGACGTTTTTCGTCGGTCAAAAAGAGGCTTTAGACGTAAACCGGAGGAGCCGAGCTTTCCAAAATATATTACTACATACTAAGACGTAACCGTGGATATAAAGAGCAAGTAAAACGGACTTATAACGACAAAGATATTCACGTTTGAATATCGGCTAAACCCATTTTTATTTTGACAGCTTTTAATAAAAATTGGCACTAAAACTACGTAGTACTTTTATAAGCTAGAAATAATACCAAGTACCAAATTTTATAACTAATGATGTATTAGTTATTACAAGTATATTTTCATCATTTCAAAGCGATATTTCAAGGATTACAACCCGAGTATTTCAACACTAACATGGAAACATACGATATATATATAAGTATAAATATTGCTACTAGCTTATTTTATTTTCTAATAGCAATATTTTTCCAAATTCTTGGATTATATATTTTTGATAACACAAGTGTTTTTCCAAAGAGATGAGTGGTATAGGAACATGAGCATGGACATTCATAACATCATTTCACGATCTAAATTAGATCGTTCATCATTCATATTAGGTTGCGGCAGTTAACCGATCATTGTTGTTCACTTCATTTCATTTCAAGTATCATCACTTAAGGTGAGTCATAGCCCCTACTCTTTTATACTTGTTTTAACTCTTTGGGGGAGATACATGCTACTACTTGCTTACTTGTACAAATTCACATAACATTTATACTTGATTACATTATACTTGATTACATTATACTTGATTTCATTATACTTGATGGCGTTATACTTAAACTTGTAAGTCTCTTTGGGATAACACATGCATTGGGTTTCGGAGATGAAGTATAACCAATGCCACTACCTTCCTTCTGAGCAACATAAAGTCTCCTTGGATAACACATGTATTGGGTTTCGGAGATGAAGTGGAACCAATGCCACTACCTTCCTTGTGAGCAACATACTTAAGTGAGGTCTTCGGAGATGAAGTGTAGACTCACTACTAATTGCTTAACTGTTGTTATGAACTTATACATATCTTAATCATATTATTTTGTAGCAGTGGGTTGTGAACACACAGGTTACAAGTCTCTTATGACGGGACTTGTAACTGAGTGGATTTACGATGCCTTTGCTGTGTGAACATTCTTTATAGGCTTTTCAACTGTATTAAGACAAACTCTATGAACTCACCAACCTTTGTGTTGACACTTTTAAGCATGTTTATCTCAGGTTAGAAAGGCGATAGCAGGTGTGTGGAGCTGAGAGTCTTAGGGCATGCTTTTGGAGACTTTCACTTTTATCGTTTACCATTCGATACACTTTAAAAACTTATGTATTATTCTACTTTGGGATCTTTGTTTTGTAAACTATGACTTTTATCTATTCGAATGGTAACTTTTCAAAAACGTCTCGTTTAGAGTTCGTTTTCTATATCTTGTACTTTGTGCCCTGAAGTAGCATCCCAATGACACAGTCTTCCACTGCGGTATTTTGGGGGTGTTACAGATTATCTGGGCATTTCTTTGTTATCATTTGGCATCCTTATATTTCTATGCTCTTTATGCTTATTATACGTTTGTATTCTCTTTGCTTATGATTATATCCGTTTCATAATTCTTTTAATGAATCCTTGATTCATTATCACATATGCTATGTTTCGTTGACCTTTATCTTTGCAGATTCTCGTGGACTCTTATTTCATCTATTCTTTTCATTTATGCTTATTACCTATCTTTGTTTATATCTGTTCACTGAGTGTTAGCTCAGCCGCATTTTCTTTTCTCTACGGCAGGTAATAAGCGGGAAGCGGGGCTTTGAGTGATGAGTGTAGGATGCTAGAGGACCTATACTTAGCGTTTCCCCATTGTTATGGATTTTCAAACTTAGTACTTTGACTTGTTATTTCCTTTAGACTTATGTATTTCCGGATTATTTTCCTTTGTATAGCCCTGGTTAAGGCTATACTCTTTAAGTCATTGTTTCTTATGACTTGTTACTTATCTTTTAATAAAGACTTCCGCTTGCATTGTTATGTTCTGATTACACACCATAATGTTACATTCTAGCCCTTTTCGGGTTGGGGTGTTACAGATGTTAAAACTGAAATATTTTCATAAAATATGAAAGTCATTGATTGAGAGAAAAATTTTATCAAACATTTGAGTTCAATTTGATTTTTAATCAAAATCTCATGGTACCACCAAGTTTTGCACAAATACTATCCGGAAAAATCATAGAAGGGAAAGTATCTGGCGATAAAAAGAAGATTTCTCTTCTTTATCAAGAAATAATGCACTAAAGCGTACATTAGATCGAGGGTGCATGAATATAAAGTAATTTACGCTCGGATGAACGGCACCCTTTGCTAGGAACAACCGTCTTTTTGGCGACGTGTTTTCCTCATTTTGAAAACCGGGTTGCTATCTGAAGTAATAGCAAGCCATAAATTTTTAAGACCGGGTTGCAGCCTGAAATGACTACAAGCCACATTTTTAAATCCGGGTTACAGTTTGAAATAACTGTAAGCCATTTTGAAAGAAATTTTTGAGAAACGACATGTTTTAGAAAACATTATTTTAAAAGATAAAAAAAACTCTCCCTCAAGCATATGTATGAATTCGTGCCATTATTGAATGACATTTCCAGAAATGTACATAATATTGATTATACGAGAGACATGCCGCGAGAAGAATATTTTTGAAATTTTTATGTTTTTATCGATTTTTTATGGATTTTGTTGGTTTTATAATTTTCTATTTTCTTTTTGGTTTTAAAATATGTACAAAAGGATATTATGTAGTTTAAGAGGATGTTGCCATGAGTACCGAAAAGAGGATATCGGTCTGCGCGTAGTAGAAGTCAGTAGTCAACATCTCTTAAACTTTCACCACCAAAGCGTTCGAGGCTCCTGAATAGTCGTTAGAACTTGAGCCTTCTCAATGTGAAGCTTTGATAGCTTAGCAACGTATCATCTCACACTTGAATAGTACTTCTCATCTTTCTTCCAGCTGAAGGCTGAAGTAATGCGTACCAAAAAGTATCCAGAGACCACTTCCCCCCAAGTAGTTGAAATGATGCAATCAGTCTCATTATATGAAGCTCAGAAACCCGAAGTACACACAATCAATTGTGTACGTCTTTGTCATCAGAAACTATTTCTTACATCTCTTCCCCCACGTAGTTGAAATAATACACCAAAAGAACGAGTTGAGACACTGATCTTCTCTGCGGTCATGACATTTGTCTTCCCGGAATGACTTCAATAAAGACGAAGTATAAAGCTCATCACGTGTACTCGTTGTGCGTTCTGATGTATGTCTCCTTCCCCCTTGCTGGTTTTGATACCTCAGAATCAGCAACACATTTTACGCCCATAGACTTGAAATCTTGTGAGAAGAACAAAATAAGCTCGAATGTATCATGTGAGAATCAACTTGCTGAAGAGCAATGTGAGCACATCTGATTAGGGCTTTTAACACATACTTTACACTCTCCCCTAATTAGTGCTCTCCCCTAAACAGACAACCTTTCTTGATGAATGCCTTGAATATGAAGAAGTCTTTCGATAATTAGTTGCATATCGTCTTTAGTCTTCTAACACGTAGCAAAAAATGTAGAACAGACTGTAGACTCGACCTTCTTCAATGTTGTCCATTTGGGGAATAGGATATCAACATCTCTATCTCCCCTGATGGTTGCGATTAATCAGCCCGTGATGTGCACATGAAGTGATACAACCAAAGTAACAAGTTGAACCACTGATCATCTCTGCGGTTATCAATCCTGGAATAAGTGATTAAGCCCGATCACGTGAACTTGTTGTGTGTCCTTGGTGTACACATTCCTCTCCCCTGATGGTTGCGATTAATCGGAATCATCATAATGATGTGTACATGAAGCATTAACTGGAAGCCCTTTATCTATAACTGGAAGCCCTTTATCAATAATAATATTAGCCCGTGAGAAAATGTCGATAAGCCCTCATGAGTCCTGAACTGAAGATTTCAGGAGTCATGAGATGATGACTAATTGAGTTTGCTCCCCCTCAATTAGGCCATCGTATGTACAGAGCCTCTTCGAAACTTGTGAAGTTTCAGAATCGGCTCCCCCTCAAACTGATCATCCCCTTTTATTGATTCAACACTTTAACGTCATGATCACGTTTGAGGGTCTTGATATTAACCATCTTCTTCTTTATTTGAATCAGTCAATCAACTGGAGTACTAAATGATAACGCCAAGTTCGAATCCCAGAAGTGACAATAGAACTCGAACAGATTAACAAACCACGGAATATTTCGGAGTAGAAGAGACCAATCTCCCCAACATGAAAAGTTAAGCTCGATCCCTTCGTGATTTATAACCCCAGCATACACATTTCTCCTCCCACGAAAAAGGAGAAAGAATACACGCCTATTCTCCCCCTCAAAAGTGGCATGCTAATGACATTTTTGCCACAGTCGAAAGGAGAAGGACATACACTAATTCTCCCCCTCAAAAATGGCATGCAATGACATTTTTGCCATAGTTGATATTCCGTGATGGTTGAAACTTATCAGATGCAGCATAAATATGTGTGTAGCACCAAAAACTACTGCGAAGAAGATGATGATTAAAACACTCTTGAAGCAGCCCCTCTTTTGTTTCCTCTTTAATGGTTTAGCAACTGAAGAGTTCAATGAAGCTTGTAATATGCCTAAACCACTTGTTGAAATGTGTGTTAAACCTTAGAGGGAGTAAATATCTGCTTACAAGAGCCGAATGACCATTTTATAAACATCATCAATATATAGTTTCTTCACCCTTTCCTTTTTCCCCCTCAAAAATTGCATATGCTTGTTGTAATTTTTGATTGAATAAGTGGAACACAAAAATATAATCCAATGTACGTTGATCCACTTGATGACTATACGAACATGGGAAAAGCATGAAGCTTGTTGATGAGAATGGTCATAAATAAGAAGATTTCTCTTCTTCCCAAGATAAAGTGCACTAAAACGTACACTTTTCTTTTCTTTGAGGAATGGGGCCTGAAGTGTTATCTGCAGACGCCATTATGTTGAAGAACGAGGCTTGAACCGTTGTGTCCAAACATCATAGTCGATGAAGAACGAGGCCTGAACTTAAGTATTCAGACGTCATTGTCGATGTGCATCAAAGTTGAGTATCTTTAACCCCTGATTGATGAGATATCATTCTTTTCGGCAGCCAAACTCTGAGTCTTTTCTTACTAGGGTTTAATGATGTACCTGCACTTAAGTAAAGACTACCTGCACTGACATTGAGAGTTTGTTTGCATTTGTATGGGTTAGTGATATCAGCATCTATATCATTTGGGGTTCCACTGTCAACCTTGGTTTTGCAATCAATGATCATCATTCTTGTAGGTATCCATCTAAGACCAACAATTTTAAACATTCTACCCGCCGGTATCCACCTAAGGCAAGATCTAAGAGTGTTTGGTTTCTCATGTAATGTGAAAGTCATTTTGAGAGAAGACCTTTGTCCTATAGCAATCTGCATACCCGATTTCTGAGTATAACTCTTTGATTCTACGGGCTTGTTGTAGTTTCTAGTCTTAGAGGATTGAACCTTAGCATGAGAATTCACTTCCTTCAGGAATTTAGTGACACAATTATCATGATTTGCCTCAAAAACACATTTCAGACAAGTTGAGCAAACAAAGTGTTTAGATTCAGAAAAGGATCTAGGATTCTTAGAGTGATCTTCAATAGGAATCGATTTAATCGATACGTAACTACTCTTGGAAACAGGTGAAATCCTAGTCTTTTCATGTGTGGTTATCTTAGTATCCTCTAGGTTGTGATTCTGAACACTGTTTTTATGTCTAACATGTTCCTTAGTTGTCACAGATGACACTCGCTTTGAACAATTCCTAGAGTCACTAGAGGCACAAATATGATGTGGTGTTGCAACAACACATTCCTTTTCCTTAGATTTAGACTGTGAAGTGACTGGTTTTGACAAAACTTGTTTCTCTTCAACTTTGGAGGCAAACCGCAATTTTGAAAATTTTGGTCGTTCAGATCTAAACGCAGTCGGTTGACTAACAACACTTTGTTTCCTAAGAGGTTGTGAAGGTGGTTTTCCCAAGATTGATGGTTTTGCAAACTTAGTGTTCACACTGTTTCCAGTTAATTTTCTTAAATCATTTCTTAATGCCACAATTGCAAAACCCTTTTCCTGAAGTTGAGCTTTGAGTTCATCATTTTTAGCAATCAAAGAGGTTGTCTGCTCTACAGTCTTAGTTTTTGTTACTTTGATTGAGTCACATAGGTCTTTACACTGAACTTTCAAAGACTCATTTTCCGTAAGCAATTTAGCCATATTACATTCCAATTCAATGATTTTTGTTTCCATAACATTAATGTCATGTTTAACTTTGGCTTCATTACTTTTCTCATGCATGTTGATTCGAGTTTTCAAATTATTGATCGTTAAGTTTTTGTTTTGTAGCTGAGCTTTCAAATCATTTATTTCAAAAAATTCATGAAATTTAGGGAATTCCGTATTCTTACATGGTTTGTAAATTTGAAGACTTTCTTCCTTTTGTTGAATTGATATTTCAAGTGAAATACAATGTTTCTCAAGTTGTAAAAATCTATTTGAAAGTTCATCAAAAACATGTTTATCAACCATATCATTTGACTTAAAGGACTCAGCCGTAAACAAAGAACTTGAAGCATCATCACGTTCAACATCCTGATCAGTTTGTTTAAGTATGTTAGCAGATGTATATTGTTGAACAGTTAAGGGTACCTCTGCACATGACACCTGTTCATTATCTGGTATGATGTCTGCATCCGTATCTTGTGTGCCACGAGTTGCTGAACTGTTGTATGGGTTAAGCTTCTCTGTCTTTGTTCCTCTGCACTTAGTGTCAACTGATCCAACATCTGATGAGTTACTGATGTGCAAATTAGCAACCATGTTTTAAATTTATAGAAACAAGAATTACCGGTTAACTAGGAACACATTCGGGCAAGTATACCCTAGTCAATTGTTGTATAGGAGTGGTAAGTCAAGGTCGTCCCAATAGACTTGGTTGCACTCAAGTGTCGTTTGTTTGTTTAAGCAAGTAACAAGTTGGTGGTTATGATTGTCACGGATCAAACCACAAGAAAAATAATAAGAAAACAAGCACACAAAGAGCATTCAACATAAGAATCACATCAATATCTAAACAAGTATTCAAAACAAAACCAAATTGTATTCAACCAAACATAGTAATCATAAGCATCATGAAATATAAAAGTAACAAGGTTTACCCAAAGTATGAATTACAAATAGGTAAAGGTGAAAGGTTATAGCTACCTTCAAGCCCCATCAACGTAACAAAGTTTCCAATCAACTATAACTTCTATCCAAACTAGAGAATCGCTCCAATATTTGGTGATACGTCCTCCATGAACAGTAGAAGTTTGTGGTAAGGTGGTGACAATCCTTCCTATAAGGTGTAGGCTAGGAGTGCACCTTTGTTTTGGTGACAATCCTTCCTTTAGGAATGCACACCTAGAACTAAGCCTAAGCACTCATATTTGTAGTAGAAATCAACCTTACCCTCCAAGCAAGTTTCTTGGGCACTAAATTGTCATAAAATTCCAGGTTTAGGAGTTATTATGGAGACATGATCGGACTTGGGGCTTAATGACACTTAATTATGCATTAAAAATGACTTGGGGAGGTCAGCAAGCATCCAACTGATCGGTTGGTCCTCCATCCGATCGGTTGGGCAAAGGTCATAAACATGAAAGTTGTAGATCTTTCTCTTAGCTTTCCGTGGCCGCGAACGGGGGGTCAAACGGAGTCCGTATGCTCAAGTTATGGCCAAAATGGTGAAGGTGTGTCGGGAACAACGAGTCTTCCATTATTTCTTCGTTTTAGCTTCTTTCCTTCATTTCACTTCTCGTTTTCCCTCTTGTAGATTATTCTTAAGTCCTTGGAGTGACAACTTCATGACTTTTATCTTCTCGAACATACTCCAAGAGACTTTCATTTGTCAGGAATTCCTCCGTATATTCATAAATCTTCGTTTTTGATTATTTTTACGTCTTTTCCTTCATTTTCCTTCCATGAACCTAAAATAGAGAATATACTTCATTAAGTACCATAAGTTCATAAAAGTGAAAAAAAAATATATGCATAAAATCCACAATAACGCTCCTAAAAACATGTTAATTTTGAGCGTTATCAAATCCCCCACACTTAAACTTTGCTTGCCCTCAAGCAAATCTAGAATTAAAGAAAATAAATCCACATGGTGCACAAGAATGATTAGAAAAATGGGCTGCAAATCTACCAAGTACAAGTACTAGATACGATTCATCGTTTTAAGCATAATGGTGAAAATCGAGATGTTTGACAATACCCAATGATTTTCTTGCTTGATTAACATTTCTAAACACCTGATGAAAAAGAAACAAAGTATAATTCACTCAATCACTCACTTATTTAGGTAGTGGAGTATATATAAGAGAAATCACATTCACTGCTCATTCATGATTTGTTTATTACCATAGGCTTGTACAAGAAACAAAACTCCACCGACGAGGCGTAAGCACCAAGTGTAAACATCTAAAGAGGTCTTTTATTCGGGTTGTAATGTTTAGGCTAAGGGTTTTATAAACTTTTGTGCAAAATAATTACACTAAGTCAAAAAGGTAAGGATAAGACATGGGAATATTTATGAAATTGGTTTTAAAGGAGAAATAAAGTCAAGTCTAAGTCCCATTGTTGCTAGTCACCGAACAAACCGCAAACCCAAAAATGATTTTAGTTAACTTCCTCCTCTTCAAACTTTCACATATCGATACATTGATTTGCCATAACAATATTCTTCATACTTAGCACATTGACTAACAACATATCACATAACTTTCTTTCTTCGTCTCCATAATAATAATATAGCACATTAGCTATAATTGTCATCACATATATATTTTCCTTTTCTTTCTCTTTTTTTTTCTCGATGACTTATTTTTTTTTTAATTTTTTTTTATTATTTTTTTTATCACATCTCCCCCACACTTCTTATAAGCATACTGATGAGTGTCTAAATACTCATCATTTTATACCAATCTGAACTGCCAAAACATACAAAAACACTCAAATATGTATCAAAATACTTTAAATATCTTAAAGATGTGTTTTATATGTTTTAAATGCAAAATATACAAAAACAAATGAAAAACGTACAAAGTTTGCATTATTGGCAGTTTCAGTCCCTCAACTTTCATAAATTGGCAAAACTAGTCCCTGGTAATTCTAAAAACATGAAAATGTCATCAAAGGTCCTTTTTAATCATAAAGTTACATATTTAGTCCTTTGGTGCAAAGTTTCACAAAATTACAAGTTTAGTCCCTCAACTTTGGAAATTGACAGAAATGGTCCCTGGGATGTAAAAACTTTGAGAAATTCAATTTTGGTCCTTGTACTAATAATCTTTTGCAGGAATGGTCCTTGGTTGGGAAGTTTGGTGAAATTACAAGATTGGTCCCTGAAGTTTCAAGTTTGTCAATTTTAGTCCCCGGGTATTTAAAAAATGAAAAATATCAAAAATACCTTTATACTATTTAATCTTGGCAAGATTAGTCCTTATTTAAATTATGGGAAAGTCACCAATTCAGACCCTCAACTTTTCACTAATTACAAAATTGGTCCTTGTAATTTTAATAAAACCAAACGGATCCTAAAGTTATTATTAAACCCAAAACCAAAATAAACCCAAACACCAAACAGCCCACCCACTAATACTTGGCCCAACCACCAGCCCAGTCCATCCCCAGGTCAAACCCGGTCAACACCCAACACCCAATACCACCCCGTATCCTCCTTCTTCTTCCACCTCACCCCTCTCCATTTTCCACCTGTAAATACTACCACCTCACCACCAACTTCACTTTCCTGTCCCCCTACTCTCCCCTCACAACCTTTCCACCTCACAACTAGCCCACATCCCACATAAATGCTTCCACACCTGAAAACCACCACTGTAGCACTCATGCTACTAGTTTTGCTACTAAACTTCCCCAACTTGGCTTCTAACCTTTCCTAACATGTCCCTCCACCTCATACAACCCTCCAAACTCCCATTAAAGCCTTAAAAACCTCGTACGCAACCTCCACTGACACCAAGATATTTTCGCGCCAAAAAGCTATTTTGAACGGCCTGGATCACTCAGACCATATCAAAGGCTATGGATTGGTGGGAAATCACCCATTGGGTCCCACAAGCTCAGAAAACAGCTACAAAAGGGAAAGAAGGCAAAAGATGAAGAGTATTAGATTAGGTTTTAGTTAATTAGGTCGTAGGTAATTTAGTTTGTTAATTTAGTTGTAATTTCACTTCAAAAAGCTTGTATCAGGTTTAATTCATGTATTTGGAACTTTATTAAGTCTTAATTTCAAGTTTCATATCAGTTCTCAGTTTATGCAAATTTCTTAATTTCCCAAAAATCTCATACAGTTGAATGTTGTTTGTTGTTGTTGTTTATTGATCTCACAAGCCCATATAAGCTCTGACAAGGCTTATTTAAGCTTTTAGAAGTTTTAAATTTAAGTTTAGAATAGAAAAAAGAAAAATACCAAAAATAATCAATAAAATAAATAGAAAATAAAAAAATAGAAGGAAGAAAGGGAGAGGAGCTGAGCAAGGTTTCATTTGGATTGATTCTGGGTTAGTAGACTTGTGGAAGTCAATAGGAAGTTATCTTGTTCCCTGGTTCTTAGATTTTCAGCTTTAACTACTTTGTAAGTCTCAATTTCAATATTTTTCCATTTACTATATAATTATTTCTCAGCTGTTATAGTTGTCATTCTATGTTTATTTAGTGATCTTTAATCATAATAAGTAGTTAAGTTTCAGTTTTAGAGTCTACATATTATTTAACCTTTGGAAATCTAATCATCACAGTCAATAAAGGGGTGTTTGGCTTAAGCTTATTCAGTGAGCTTTGGCTTGTTTTAGATGATGCAGTTAGATTAAACATGTCCACTTAGGTTTGTTAGAGTTAATTAGTTCACAAATCCTTAGGTTCAAACAGCAAATAGTCAAAATCCACATCTTAATTCCCTAACAGTTAACTGTTAGGGATTTAGGATCCACAAACCATTATATTAACTTATAAGTTGTATCTTTAGCTTATTATAGGTTCTATATAGCTTCTATTAACTTAAGTAATCAGTTAGATAGCTTAGAATTTGGTAAAAGTCAAACTAGGTAAGTTTTTCAAAAAGTCAATGTTGCACCTCTTGTCAGAAACTCAAAAAGTGTAGGAATTTTCCTGATTTTTGGATTGCAAATTAGACTTTGATCTTTTCACATCTTAAAATCTACCAGCTTAACTTTCAAGTCTCATAGTTGGATTATTTTTGTGAATTTTTATGTAGCTTATACAAGCCCACAAACCTAGCTGCAGGGCATAACCCTCCCCTGTGCAGCAGACCAGTCACCCACAACACCACCTTTGGTGGTGTTTTGTGACCACCCCAGTGGGTCCCACACCTAGACTTTAGGTTCTCCCAACCCCCCTCCTAGTAGGCTATTTAGTTTGACCATAAGTTTGACCTGCACCTCAGTGGACCCCACCTAGAAATAGCTCTCAACCTTGTCCCATTTCTGTGTTAAACTAAGTTTTTGGATTAGCTTATTTTGGCTTTTTAGCTTATCTACTGAGCTTATTGAGTTAAATTAAGCTTTGACAAGTCCATAACACTTATTAGAACCAGAAACTCCAAGGTGGGTCCCACATAAGCTCATTTGAGCTTATTTCTCATCAAAGTCAACAATAGTCAACTGTTTTCCTTTTTAGCTTATATTCTGCTTATTTTTAGCTTATAGAAAGTTTGTTTTTACAAACGTTATTTATTTTTATGTATAATATAGTTTTGTAAAAGAAAAATCCAAGAAAAACAATATAACAATAAGTGATAGTTTCTATTTAATACAATTTAATTTTAATTTTCATTTTTATATTTTTATTAAGTAATTTGTGTTTTTATATTTTTATTAATTTCCTTATATATTAAAGTAATTTAAATAATTTTCTTAGATTTTTATATTGTCTTTTGATATTTATTAGATTTAAATATAGTTTTATTAGTAATTAATAAATAAATAAGTTATAAATAGCATAATTAATTTTTATATAGTAACACCTATATTTTATATTTTTCCTAGCTTCTATAAGTCATAAGATAATTTTATAAATTTTCTTGTGATTTATACTGTTCATTTAATAGTTTTTATAATTTAAATAGTTTAAATAGTAATTAATTAATAAATAGAATAATAAATAGTAAACTAGTTTAAAAATATATAAAATAAAGTTTTTATAATTTTTTTAGGATTCCCATGATGGTTAATTAGATATATAAAATTTTTCATAATTTTCTAAGTTAGTTTAGTAGCATTTGTAATTTAAAATAATTTAATTAGTATAATTAATATAAATAGATTTTAATTAATAGAAAATTCATAAAAAGACAAAAAGATTTATTTTTATTTTTTATACTTTCTTCAAGTTCTATTTTAGGTTTAGAAAATATTTTTATAAGTTTTTAGTTTAAATTGTAGTATTTATAATTTTTAGTTTGATTTTAATTAAATAGTTAAATAGTTTTTAATTAAATAATTAATAATAAATAATATAATAATCTAAAAAATAGTTTTATTTTTAGTTTAATTTTATTTTAAGTTTAAGTTTATAGAATTTTCATTTTTAACCCTTGTAGTTTATTTTTCTTAAAACTCACCTTTTTCTCAGTACGCAGTCGCGTCTGATTTTAATTTGGTGTACGTTTTAAATACCTAGGTTTCACGTAATCGTTAATTTAGTTTTCCTAAGTTATTTTAAGTTGTAAAACCTTAGTTAAACACACACACACACTTATAACCTTTCCTGTTCATATTCACTAATCACAGATTCGTTTCTAATAAAACATCGTACACCTCGTTGGGACATTACGACCCGGGAAAACACTGTATTCCTCGGAAGCATTTGTTTTAGACGTTTGACTTGGTTGACCATCACCTGGTAAACTTAGTTGACTGTTTGAGGCGAATCAAAATTTGGCGCCGCTGCCGGGGAGGTTGTGCGCTTATTCTAAACGATTTTGCGTATTATTGAATCTGGATATACATCCATTGTATATTTACCATATTTTATCCATATTTTTATAAAACAAAACCCAAAAATATTCACCTTTACACCCCTACCTATTTGATTCTTCATTTCTCATCCCCAAAACCCTTTGATTCTACATTCTTCCACTTATCTCATAATTGATTCTAATGGCATCTCTCGATGACGATTTCTTTAAACAAAGGGCCTGTAAAAGCAAAGTTGAAAAACTTGTGGCCTTGTCCAAAATATCGAGATGTCATATTGATTATGATAGACCTTTGATTCCTATTCCCTCTCCGGTGAGGGAAAGAAATCATGAAACCGAGGTGACAAAGGACCTTGTACTTTCCTCTGACAATGGAGGTGCTAAATACGTCCAAACCACGGTTGTCCAAAAACCTGAGCTCACAAATGCTCCTAAACCTTCAAAAATCAATCCTGATCTTTCACGGTTTACGGTTAAAAGTTTGTCAAGCAAACGTAATGAGCTCAGGGCAGTAACTGAAAAGAACGACTTACCTAACCTTCACGTTTATCAAGAACCAAAACCCGAGACCATAACGGAAGTGGTGGAAATTTCTAGCTCTCAGAGCACACCACTTGTCCCACCTCCAGATTTTGTTCCTTGTGACGGTTGTGGTGAGCCGCTTTTTGGTTTTCCATGTCGTTGGTGTACATGTGTGCAATGTGGTAATGATATCCAAAACGGGAGTTGTTTGTTTTGTGGATCGAGTAATTCATTTGCTTATGATCCTAATCAAAACTCATTCAACGACTCCTCCAATTTTTTCAACTACCCATCACATTCATACGAGCAAGAATCATATTATCCAAATATCAATGATGCTTCGTATCAAAATACACCAAGCCAGACTCAACAGTTTTACTGTTGTGAGTACTGTGGAGGTCCACACTTTAGCTCTGATTGTCAAACAAGGAATCCATTTCCTTGTAACAATTACGACTATTCGTTTCAAGACCCACCTCCACAGTACCAAATGAACCAAGCAACTCCTCAAAACCAGCAAGATCCTTGTCTAGAGGTTCTTGAGAAACTCAAAGACATTAAGGAGGAGTTAGCTAATATGTCGTCTCACAATACACCAAGTTTTTCTTGTGTATATTGTGGGGGTCCTCATGATGATTTTAAATGTCAACCGTATTATAAACCTGAACATTGTTCTAGTTCTAATACATCCGGTTTTGACACATTCACACCCCCACAGTTTCCACTCACTCAATATTCTCGTGATAAATCTATCACGGAATTACTTGCTGAAAAACATGCTGCTAGAGACGAAAGAAGCATGGAAGAATTACTAGTCTTAGAACAAGCAGCTATAACACGTACTAAATTTCAAAATGCTGCTCTTCTCGATGAAGATGATGAAAGTGATGATACCTCATCAAGTTCATCAGTTGAGACTTCTTCCATGGATATACAGGGAGAAAAGAATATAACTGAAACACCAGCAGTAGAAATAATGGAACTTGTAGACTCCATTACTGCAAGTCCTTCTTATCTCCCTGAGTATGATGTTATTACACCCGAGGTTCCCACTCACTCTCTGAATATGGGGGACGAGCATCTTGACACAATTCTCGCAAGGGAATCGGACGAATTCATAAAGTCTAGTGTTGAGAACCTTGTCTCAATCCCAAGAGAGTCACAGGGAACTCTTGATCATATGTGTGATATTCCTACTCACCCTGATAATCCAAATGATCAAATTGAGAATGTCTCTAATTCCAGTAATGATTATATATCTTATGGAGACATTGAGTATGTTGAGGCATCACTGCCTCATTCTGATGTTGATCCTCTTCTTGAGGATTTCACAGAGGAACTCACTCACATCATTCCACTTCTATCTGGAAGTAATGATGATATTCTTGATTTCGAAGCCGATATGGGAGAAACTGAAAATCTTTTAAACTCTAATCCCAACATCGAGCTTAGTACTTCACATACTGATGATAATTCTTTATCTTCTGGAGACATCAGTTATGTGGAGGAATTACCTTCTGAGCTTGTCAACTCAGAAGAAGAAAATGATAATCACTTTGTTCCCGAAGCAGTCAAGACTACTCTCACCAATCCCCTATATGAATTCGAATCCGAATTCACTTTAATTTCTGATAATCTACTCTTTGATATCCAGAATGAGGATTGTGATGAGTCCACAACGGAACATGAGTTCACGGATTTACATCTTGTGAATGATTCTCTTTACGAGGAGTTCTCCTTTGAACTCACTCATATCATATCTCCACCGGAGTATGATACTTTCTATTTTGATCTAGACATACCCATAATATGTCTTGATCAAACGAGCTTAAATGAGGAGATTCATGAACCAATGAATTCTCCTATTGATGATGAGGAGTTAGTTATGATTTTCATCATGACTTTCTTCCTTTTCTTCATATATTCTGTTCCTTATCCTGTTCTTCACTCTTTCGGGAGTGAAGACATTATCTTTGATCCCGGCATTCTCATTTATAAATTATGAGCCGGTTACTTGTCTCATCGGTGTGGAACTTTCACGTACTTCAAATGTTTATCCAAACGTCTTGAATGAAAGTCCGATGAAATTGTCTCTTCCACTTACTTCCCCATGGACAAATAAATTCGGGGTCGAGTCAAGCTAGTGACTCGGGAATCAAAAACATTAGCAAAAACATGGGTTTTCACCCGTGTGTAACACCCTAGTGTGGGGGAGATGCCCCACATGTTGTATATATATATATCCTCAAAAAAAAAAAAAAAAAAAAAAAAAAAAAAAAAAAAAATGTACATATAGTGATAGCTTCTATTTAAGAAGTTTTATCTAAAAAATAATTGTATGTATATACATCTTAAATAAAGGCTATGTAATATTTCCTTCTTACGTTCTAAGTTCGGTTTAACACCCGGTACTTTGAATATTGAGGACAATATTCAGTTCTAAGTGTGGGGGGAGATTCGTTATTCTAACGAATTTAAACACATGTTTCATCAAAAACCCCCATTTTAGCCCAAATTTTAAAAATTTTTCTCACTTAGAACGCAATAAATGGTATCAATCCTCCATGTCTAACCCACAACAGGATTGGCTAATCCAGGAGCAAACGGTTCTTGGTAAAGATAATTCAAACCCGTTTATGGCTTGCAATTTGCCAAAAATTGTATGGTTCCTCAAACTCCCCATTATCCTAAAAAGCTAATGAGTTGGCTAGCCCGCAAGATTATGGCTTGTGGTAAAGGCTGTGGAAAATCCATAATTGGTAATCAGCTCACCAAGATGTTGACTATTCCATCAAGAGTTGGCTAGTCCAGAAGCAAACGGCTTTTGGTAAAGACTAATCAAATCCGTTGACAGCTGGTGGTTTGCTCAAAATCACACGGTTATCAGGTGTGCCACAGTTCTTACACCTGGCTACTCCAGAAGTGATGGCTTTTGGTAAAGAGTTTTTCAAATCCATTAAGTTTTTCTCAATAAATTGCTAGGGACTAGCAATAGTTTAGTGTGGGGGATTGATGAGTGTCTAAATACTCATCATTTTATACCAATCTGAACTGCCAAAACATACAAAAACACTCAAATATGTATCAAAATACTTTAAATATCTTAAAGATGTGTTTTATATGTTTTAAATGCAAAATATACAAAA
Source organism: Artemisia argyi (assembly GCA_030686995.1). NCBI lineage: Eukaryota > Viridiplantae > Streptophyta > Magnoliopsida > Asterales > Asteraceae > Artemisia > Artemisia argyi. The sequence continues at coordinate 179,756,065 of CM060684.1, forward strand.
ACAAATGAAAAACGTACAAAGTTTGCATTATTGGCAGTTTCAGTCCCTCAACTTTCATAAATTGGCAAAACTAGTCCCTGGTAATTCTAAAAACATGAAAATGTCATCAAAGGTCCTTTTTAATCATAAAGTTACATATTTAGTCCTTTGGTGCAAAGTTTCACAAAATTACAAGTTTAGTCCCTCAACTTTGGAAATTGACAGAAATGGTCCCTGGGATGTAAAAACTTTGAGAAATTCAATTTTGGTCCTTGTACTAATAATCTTTTGCAGGAATGGTCCTTGGTTGGGAAGTTTGGTGAAATTACAAGATTGGTCCCTGAAGTTTCAAGTTTGTCAATTTTAGTCCCCGGGTATTTAAAAAATGAAAAATATCAAAAATACCTTTATACTATTTAATCTTGGCAAGATTAGTCCTTATTTAAATTATGGGAAAGTCACCAATTCAGACCCTCAACTTTTCACTAATTACAAAATTGGTCCTTGTAATTTCAATAAAACCAAACGGATCCTAAAGTTATTATTAAACCCAAAACCAAAATAAACCCAAACACCAAACAGCCCACCCACTAATACTTGGCCCAACCACCAGCCCAGTCCATCCCCAGGTCAAACCCGGTCAACACCCAACACCCAATACCACCCCGTATCCTCCTTCTTCTTCCACCTCACCCCTCTCCATTTTCCACCTGTAAATACTACCACCTCACCACCAACTTCACTTTCCTGTCCCCCTACTCTCCCCTCACAACCTTTCCACCTCACAACTAGCCCACATCCCACATAAATGCTTCCACACCTGAAAACCACCACTGTAGCACTCATGCTACTAGTTTTGCTACTAAACTTCCCCAACTTGGCTTCTAACCTTTCCTAACATGTCCCTCCACCTCATACAACCCTCCAAACTCCCATTAAAGCCTTAAAAACCTCGTACGCAACCTCCACTGACACCAAGATATTTTCGCGCCAAAAAGCTATTTTGAACGGCCTGGATCACTCAGACCATATCAAAGGCTATGGATTGGTGGGAAATCACCCATTGGGTCCCACAAGCTCAGAAAACAGCTACAAAAGGGAAAGAAGGCAAAAGATGAAGAGTATTAGATTAGGTTTTAGTTAATTAGGTCGTAGGTAATTTAGTTTGTTAATTTAGTTGTAATTTCACTTCAAAAAGCTTGTATCAGGTTTAATTCATGTATTTGGAACTTTATTAAGTCTTAATTTCAAGTTTCATATCAGTTCTCAGTTTATGCAAATTTCTTAATTTCCCAAAAATCTCATACAGTTGAATGTTGTTTGTTGTTGTTGTTTATTGATCTCACAAGCCCATATAAGCTCTGACAAGGCTTATTTAAGCTTTTAGAAGTTTTAAATTTAAGTTTAGAATAGAAAAAAGAAAAATACCAAAAATAATCAATAAAATAAATAGAAAATAAAAAAATAGAAGGAAGAAAGGGAGAGGAGCTGAGCAAGGTTTCATTTGGATTGATTCTGGGTTAGTAGACTTGTGGAAGTCAATAGGAAGTTATCTTGTTCCCTGGTTCTTAGATTTTCAGCTTTAACTACTTTGTAAGTCTCAATTTCAATATTTTTCCATTTACTATATAATTATTTCTCAGCTGTTATAGTTGTCATTCTATGTTTATTTAGTGATCTTTAATCATAATAAGTAGTTAAGTTTCAGTTTTAGAGTCTACATATTATTTAACCTTTGGAAATCTAATCATCACAGTCAATAAAGGGGTGTTTGGCTTAAGCTTATTCAGTGAGCTTTGGCTTGTTTTAGATGATGCAGTTAGATTAAACATGTCCACTTAGGTTTGTTAGAGTTAATTAGTTCACAAATCCTTAGGTTCAAACAGCAAATAGTCAAAATCCACATCTTAATTCCCTAACAGTTAACTGTTAGGGATTTAGGATCCACAAACCATTATATTAACTTATAAGTTGTATCTTTAGCTTATTATAGGTTCTATATAGCTTCTATTAACTTAAGTAATCAGTTAGATAGCTTAGAATTTGGTAAAAGTCAAACTAGGTAAGTTTTTCAAAAAGTCAATGTTGCACCTCTTGTCAGAAACTCAAAAAGTGTAGGAATTTTCCTGATTTTTGGATTGCAAATTAGACTTTGATCTTTTCACATCTTAAAATCTACCAGCTTAACTTTCAAGTCTCATAGTTGGATTATTTTTGTGAATTTTTATGTAGCTTATACAAGCCCACAAACCTAGCTGCAGGGCATAACCCTCCCCTGTGCAGCAGACCAGTCACCCACAACACCACCTTTGGTGGTGTTTTGTGACCACCCCAGTGGGTCCCACACCTAGACTTTAGGTTCTCCCAACCCCCCTCCTAGTAGGCTATTTAGTTTGACCATAAGTTTGACCTGCACCTCAGTGGACCCCACCTAGAAATAGCTCTCAACCTTGTCCCATTTCTGTGTTAAACTAAGTTTTTGGATTAGCTTATTTTGGCTTTTTAGCTTATCTACTGAGCTTATTGAGTTAAATTAAGCTTTGACAAGTCCATAACACTTATTAGAACCAGAAACTCCAAGGTGGGTCCCACATAAGCTCATTTGAGCTTATTTCTCATCAAAGTCAACAATAGTCAACTGTTTTCCTTTTTAGCTTATATTCTGCTTATTTTTAGCTTATAGAAAGTTTGTTTTTACAAACGTTATTTATTTTTATGTATAATATAGTTTTGTAAAAGAAAAATCCAAGAAAAACAATATAACAATAAGTGATAGTTTCTATTTAATACAATTTAATTTTAATTTTCATTTTTATATTTTTATTAAGTAATTTGTGTTTTTATATTTTTATTAATTTCCTTATATATTAAAGTAATTTAAATAATTTTCTTAGATTTTTATATTGTCTTTTGATATTTATTAGATTTAAATATAGTTTTATTAGTAATTAATAAATAAATAAGTTATAAATAGCATAATTAATTTTTATATAGTAACACCTATATTTTATATTTTTCCTAGCTTCTATAAGTCATAAGATAATTTTATAAATTTTCTTGTGATTTATACTGTTCATTTAATAGTTTTTATAATTTAAATAGTTTAAATAGTAATTAATTAATAAATAGAATAATAAATAGTAAACTAGTTTAAAAATATATAAAATAAAGTTTTTATAATTTTTTTAGGATTCCCATGATGGTTAATTAGATATATAAAATTTTTCATAATTTTCTAAGTTAGTTTAGTAGCATTTGTAATTTAAAATAATTTAATTAGTATAATTAATATAAATAGATTTTAATTAATAGAAATTCATAAAAAGACAAAAAGATTTATTTTTATTTTTTATACTTTCTTCAAGTTCTATTTTAGGTTTAGAAAATATTTTTATAAGTTTTTAGTTTAAATTGTAGTATTTATAATTTTTAGTTTGATTTTAATTAAATAGTTAAATAGTTTTTAATTAAATAATTAATAATAAATAATATAATAATCTAAAAAATAGTTTTATTTTTAGTTTAATTTTATTTTAAGTTTAAGTTTATAGAATTTTCATTTTTAACCCTTGTAGTTTATTTTTCTTAAAACTCACCTTTTTCTCAGTACGCAGTCGCGTCTGATTTTAATTTGGTGTACGTTTTAAATACCTAGGTTTCACGTAATCGTTAATTTAGTTTTCCTAAGTTATTTTAAGTTGTAAAACCTTAGTTAAACACACACACACACTTATAACCTTTCCTGTTCATATTCACTAATCACAGATTCGTTTCTAATAAAACATCGTACACCTCGTTGGGACATTACGACCCGGGAAAACACTGTATTCCTCGGAAGCATTTGTTTTAGACGTTTGACTTGGTTGACCATCACCTGGTAAACTTAGTTGACTGTTTGAGGCGAATCACATACACCACAAAAAATACAAAATACGAAAGACGTCTCCTTCATCTTGTTGGAATGGCACACACAAGTGACAAAGTGTGGCTAACTATTAATCATAAAAAACAATCCATCATACCAAGCAACTAGCAACTCACCGTTTAGACTCTGACAAAGGGTTAGGCTAAGGTTTAAAGTGTAAAATCTATTTGTATTTTTCTGGATTTAACAAAAATGAAAAAATTGGCTCAGAGGGTTTAACTAGGGGTATCTAGCGCTAAAGATAAACGCTAACAAATGGGTTCCAAATACGAGGATAACTAACCGATGTGATTAGCAAAAATTATTTTGTAAACGGATGGCCATTTGGTTTTATTCCTAAGGGTGCCTCTTTATCACACGAATACACTTATATCACACGAATGTAATCTTACTGCGGTCTGGTAGTGATTTACAAGTACAAGTTCTAGAATAAATAAAATCACTGGCACACTCATAACAAAAGATTCAAGCATAAAAGATGTATGCTATAAATGAAACAGGCTCAAATCCTCACAATTTAGTGGTAAGGGCTATAAAATGTGCTAGCAAATGTTATCGATCCCAGAATGGATTGCAATATTAATCAGGACACATCTCAAAATTTTCAAAATTATAGATTTCACCAGTAGATTGATCCAGTTATTCTAATATATTTTCCTAAAAGCGTGAAAACAAATAGATCACAAGGGCAAACAAGTATACAAAAATTATTTTCAAATTGGCCCAAAAATTATAAACATGAAAATTAGTTTCGTCCTCCATTATTTTACTTTCCCCCACACTTAAGTTATGCATTATACTCATGAAAAATAAACTTTAAAGCATGTAAAATGGGAAAAATAAATTAGTAAATAAATAGTCCAAGAGAAACGAAACTTCCCGGGCCGTTGAAATCGCGATCGAACTCCATATGATAAGTTGCTAAGCAAACGCTAGCATAAGCTTGTGAGATCAATCGATTTCGCTTCCAACAAAACATCAACACACCAAGTACAATGTCACCAATAATCCAATCTCCAAGAGCTTATTAAATCTGCAAAAACAAACTAAACTACAAAAACGCGTAAAATCCAAAAACTCACTTTCGTAGGCATCACGGTTGCATTTAGCGTATGCAACAAGCCTTTTAAACCCCTCGGTGGCCCGAGTGGACGAGTGAAGTCTCGTGAGGGTTTCCAGTGAACATACCCGCAAAGTTCAAATTTTTTTTTTTTTATTTTTTTATTTTTTTATCTTTAATTTTGCTAAAAACATGTACTTATTTATTTACAACGTACTAGAAATTAAAAATGGCAAAACCGAGTTTAAGTAGAATAAAATAAATGACACTCTTGCAAAAACAAAAAGTCATTTAAACTTATACGATATAAACACAAACACAAAAGAACAAAACAAGAAAAATAATAATTTTTTTTTCACCGATTGGTCCATCCGATCGGATGCCAGTCCATCCGATCGGTTGAAAATTAAAAAAATTTAAAAATTTTAACGAGAGCACCAACCGATCGGTTGGATTGCCATCCGATCCGGTTGGAATGAAAAATATTTTTCCGAGAGCTCCAACCGATCGGTTGGAAATCCATCCGATTCGGTTGGCACTAAAATGACATTTTTTTTGTTTTTAAACCATTTTTACTAAAAACTTTTTATTGATAAAACAAGAACACATAACGTAATAAAGAGAAAAATAAACACAAGTAAAACACATAAACACATATATAGAAACATCAAGAACATAATACGACACTAAACAAAAATAAAAGCACAATCACATAAAATGAAAATCACATAGACACAAACAAACATAATTAGTCACGTAACACAAATCAAAACAAAACAATCTAAAACAAGATAGTCTTATTCCAAATTAATACGAAACTAATCTACACAAAAATAACACAAACAAAAAGAAACACATGCAAGAAATCACATAACTTATAATACTAAAAACTCACATAACAAGAAAAAAAAATGGAACAAATAATTTGGGTTGTTTTGGTGGTTTTTTTTTTCTTTTTCGCAAACATTTTCGAGCATATTTAGGTAGCAAACATTGAAATGAGCATTTTAAGAAAACATGAAACCAAAACCCCGGCAACGGCGCCAATAATTTGTTGCGGCGGTGCCGGAATAATGATCAAGCAAGGAATCAATATAATAAGCAAACAAGCAATTCAATCAAAGAAACATCTAAAAGCAACAAACAAACTAATCAAAACAATGCAAAGCCAAATCCCCGGCAACGGCGCCAAAAACTTGATGTGCTAATTAGCAACCATGTTTTAAATTTATAGAAACAAGAATTACCGGTTAACTAGGAACACATTCGGGCAAGTATACCCTAGTCAATTGTAGTATAGGAGTGGTAAGTCAAGGTCGTCCCAAGAGACTTGGTTGCACTCAAGTGTCGTTTGTTTGTTTAAGCAAGTAACAAGTTGGTGGTTATGATTGTCACGGATCAAACCACAAGAAAAATAATAAGAGAACAAGCACACAAAGAGCATTCAACATAAGAATCACATCAATATCCAAACAAGTATTCAAAACAAAACCAAATTGTATTCAACCAAACATAGTAATCATAAGCATCATGGAATATAAAAGTAACAAGGTTTACCAAAAGTATGAATTACAAATAGGTAAAGGTGAAAGGTTATAGCTACCTTCAAGCCCCATCAACGTAACAAAGTTTCCAATCAACTATAACTTCTATCCAAACTAGAGAATCGCTCCAATATTTGGTGATACGTCCTCCATGAACGGTAGAAGTTTGTTGTAAGGTGGTGATAATCCTTCCTATAAGGTGTAGGCTAGGAGTGCACCTTTGTTTTGGTGATAATCCTTCCTTTAGGAATGCACACCTAGAACTAAGCCTAAGCACTCATATTTGTAGTAGAAATCAACCTTACCCTCCAAGCAAGTTTCTAGGGCACTAAGTTGTCATAAAATGCCAGGTTTAGGAGTTATTATGGAGACATGATCGGACTTGGGGCTTAATGACACTTAATTATGCATTAAAAATGACTTGGGGAGGTCAGCAAGCATCCAACCGATCGGTTGGTCCTCCATCCAATCGGTTGGGCAAAGGTCATAAACACGAAAGTTGTAGATCTTTCTCTTAGCTTTCCATGGCCGCGAACGGGGGGTCAAACGGAGTCCGTATGCTCAAGTTATGGCCAAAATGGTGAAGGTGTGTCGGGAACAACGAGTCTTCCATTATTTCTTCGTTTTAGCTTCTTTCCTTCATTTCACTTCTCGTTTTCCCTCTTGTACATTATTCTTAAGTCCTTGGAGTGACAACTTCATGACTTTTATCTTCTCGAACATACTCCAAGAGACTTTCATTTGTCGGGAATTCCTCCGTATATTCATAAATCTTCGTTTTTGATCATTTTTACGTCTTTTCCTTCATTTTCCTTCCATGAACCTAAAATAGAGAATATACTTCATTAAGTACCATAAGTTCATAAAAGTGACCAAAATATATGCATAAAATCCATAATAACGCTCCTAAAAACATGTTAATTTTGAGCGTTATCAGTTACCCGAATCAATATTGATATCTCTTAATTGCACCCGACTATCATTCATCATGATGTCACACTTTCGTTTGTGTAGTGCTCTTTCATCAATGTACTTCACAACATTAATCATGCATTTGTTTAGTGTTTCTATGAACGCATTAACTTCAATTCCAGTGTAATTAGTAAAATACTTATTAATCATTTGATTCTCAGTGTATTGTGAATCAATGAACACTTGGAGTTGGTTCTTAATCATACACAAGGCAGCCATGGATCTTCCTTCAGAAAAATTTCCTTTGTCAAGTTGTTGTTCAAGTTGGTCTAAATACTGAGTAATTTTGACAGTGAAGGTCTGAACATCTTGACCAAAGAGTGATGTGAAGGCATGTTTGTATGCGAATGCACGTTCGTATCCAATTAAGTATCCAGGTTGTTCAAATATGTAGAAAACTAGAAGGGGGGTTGAATAGTTTTATGTCCTTTTTAAATTTATTACCAAAATATTTTGTAGCTTATTAAAAACTTTCGATTCGATCTCAAGTGAATTCAAGTGACAACCAATATAAGAAATTCTAATATAATAATGAAAGTATTGAAATGTAATGAAGAAAAGATAGAGTTAGAAAGATCAAACCACAACACGCGAATTTATAGTGGTTCTGCTACAAGGACACCTTCCTTGCCCTACTCCACTCCCCGAGTACCACACTCGAGAGTTTTCTTCACTATGTCAACAAACTCCTTATGGTGAAGAAACCTTACACACCTTGGCTTACACGAGTTAACGACACTAAGCTAAATGTCGAGTTCTAATCGTAGCTAGAACCAATCTCACAACTTCTTCAAAGGCTTCACACCTTCACAACTTCTTCAAGACTTCACACCTTTTTCACACCTTGTCAACTTCACACCTTCTTCTATGCACAACTAAGTCACAACTTCTAAACTACTTTACAACACACCTAGTTTCTACAATCAACAAATTCACACAACACTTTTACAAATATCTAACACTACTACAATATGAAACTAGCTATTCACAACACTACTACAATTAGATGGATGTAGAGGAGTGTTCTTCTTCTTGCACTTGAGTGGATGAAGCCTTGGATCACTTGGAAACAAAGACTTATGAATTATATGATCAAAAGATTTTAGATCTAGAAATGGAGGTTGGATCAGAAAGTTTATAGTGCAAAAAGGTGAGAAAAATATGTGAAATGATCCAATATTTATAGGGCCAGAAAATACTGTTCTGGAGCGTGCCGATCCCTTTAATTAGGGGGTGGTCCCCTTAATGATTAAGGGGACCGCCTAGTAAAATTAAGGGGGCCGCCCTCCTGAACGTTGGAAAAGTTTTTCTGGATAAAATTTGCCCTTTTTGGTTGGAAATTTGAAATCATATCTTTGTAGTTTAATATAGCATTACCAAAAATGATTTACAAATATATATAAAATGTTTATATCATTTTATAAGATGTTATGTCTTAAGACAAAATTTCCTTTGATCATGTAATGCATAAGATGCTTAGTTTATGCATACCTTAAGTGATATTAGATGTAGAGGTAAATATTTGTTACCAAATACTTGTTTACGTCTTAATCTTGACTTAATTTGATTTGAGTTTTGTGATTATCAAAACATAGGTTTATTGAGAGATATTAATAACATTTTTAAACATTATTTATATCAACAATCTCCCCCTTTTTGATGATTACAAAACTTAAACTCATTAACTCAAAAATTAGTTTTTAAACAAGTATTTTAGTGAGTTTATATTTACTTCTCCCCCTTTTTGTAGAATCAAAAAGGTTATGCCGACAATTTTCAAACGTGAAAATTTGACGGGAAGCTATCTCCCCCTTGATGTGTACTCCCCCTCGTTTGGGGGCACCAAGAGAACGAGCTATGGAATGCTATGCAACACAAAAATATTAGAAGCACAAGTATATTCGTGCAAACATATATTAGGTGATAAAAAGAAATATGCATAGTTTAAAGAAAGCATTCATATAAAAGAAATGATTGTGTTAAGACACAACATACAAGTAGCAATAAGGATTACAAGTAGAAAAGCTAGTACACAAATAAACAACTAGGAGAATACATCATCATGCAAAGAGTACATGGTCTTCACAGAGCTTGCAAGCAAAAGGGTGGTAGAGGCTTTATTTATTAAGCATATTAAATGCTTAATTTGGAGAGCATGATGGTGATGGTGGAGGAATGGGTGAGAATTGTGGTGGAGGAATGATTGGAGAGGATGGTGGAGTTGGTGGTGGTGGTGGGTTGGAAAGCAAATGTTCAATATATAAAAACATATATTGAATTTCATCTCTAAGGCCAAAGATGATGGTGCGGTTGTGGATACAACAAAGACAAGTATCCCCATGGGATTCAAGTAGCCTCCAAGGCACGGGATTGGCAAAGAATGGTGGTGTAATTGGTGGAGATGAAAGATGAGTATCAAGAGGTGTTATTGGTGAAAGTGAGATGGTACAATAGGTGGACATAGGTTCTTGTGTAGGAAGTGGTGATGATACTTGTGGTGACAAGTGTGAGTTGATGTAGTCATTGATTGATGAAGTTGAGGGTATGGAGGATGAGGAAGTTCCATGAGTGGAAGGTGTTTTAGATGGTGCATTGGGTGCACTTGGGGATGAGCATTTGGGTGGAGGTGATGGGGTTTTATCTTCTTCATTTGTTAAGTCAATGAAGAGCTGTTTTGGGGGGATGACCACAAGCTTTTGTTTCTTGGAGGCTTTGGAGTGTGAGGTTCTTGGTGGAGTCATGATGATTTAGATGATGAATGATGAGAAGAAAAATGATGATTATGGAGAGAATTTATAGTATGGAAATGGTTGTTTTAGGTATGTATTTGAAATGGTTGAATGAGATGCTAAAATCAGTTGGGTTAAAATGGGAAATGGTAGCTGATACTAGAGAAAGGGTTCACAAGATGCAAAAGAAAACAGTGAACCCAGTTCCAGATGGCCGGTCCCCTTAATTATTAAGGGGACCGCCTAGGAAATTAAGGGGGCCGCCCATCTGGTGTTTTCCCAGACGACCAGAAACCCAAAATTTGCAGAATTTGGTGATTTTTCAAGTGTGTTTTTCCAGCAAGCTCTATTAGAAGTATATACTCTAGGAATGATGATATATAAACATATATAAATAATCAAATTTTGCATGTAAATTAACATATTATAATCCACATTGAAAAGAAGCATAGCATAACACTAAGATAGTAGCATGATAATAGTTAGAGTCTAAAAATCATTCAGGAGATAAACAAGAAATAACACAAGTATTTCCGAATTAATCGGACAAATAGCAAACCATACAAGTGTCTAATAGAACCAAATAATAACAAGTAGCAATACGTCAATATCTTCTACTTTTTCTTCTTTCCAAGCATCTTCCTAAACATCTTCCCAACGGATTTGAATCCTCCTCGAAGTTCTTCATGCATTTGTTGTTGATGGTTGATGATGGACATTTGACGAGTGAAGAGAAGCTCATCGGTACGTTCATGAGGAAGAGGAACTTGATACTCGGTATCATCAATATCGGAAAGATTTTCAACAAAGGTCGTGGGGGATGGAGTACTAACACGTGAGGTGTTTTCCTCCTCATCATCATCGTCCTCACGATGAGATGTAGAACCACGAGGCCTAGAATACAAAGGAGCACGAGATTTTCCTTTGTCACTTCGAGAACGACGAGTACGAACACGAGTAAGTTGGTTCAAAGTAGGAAGGATATGAACGTAGTAATCTCGTTGAAGATGTGGGTAATGTTCCATCACATAACGATAAAGTCGTGTGAGGAACATACCATAAGGAAGATTTGCATTTGGGGTGTTTTTGGCGGACATGATTCGATGAATAAAAAGATAAGCCAAGTTGTATTGCTCTTCAGCAACTACACAATACAACATGTGGGCAATGCTCGCCGTGACATGATCACGGTGACCACCCGTACCAAACGCATTCTCGCGAATGAGTTCTTCCCACTTTTTCAAATCTTGGCTTAACTCTTTGAGGAGGATTTGATTTGCATGAATATCGACATTCTTCGACTTGATTACTCGACTAGTCGTACGACGTTCTAGTTCAAGCATTCGACGAATGTCTTCAGGACTAGGAATCTCAGAATAGTAGGGGCCATCCTGAGGACGATTTCTTTCAAGAGAGGAAAGATCCCATTCATTTGAGAAAACGGATTGGCCGTTGAATGGGATTCTCAGAATTTGTCCAAATTGAGCAAGAGTAAGAGTGATGAATTGATTTTGAATCATGAAGGAAATGAGGATATGACCATAGGGATTGGTTTGCACAGTTACTTGGCTATAGAAGTCGAGGATAAAACGAGGAATGATTGGTTCGTTGATTTGGAAAAGACATTCAAAACGAATATTGGAGAACATTTGTTCTGTTTGATCATTTTCATAGAAAGATGGATCGACAATTCTTCCTTCGTGAATGTTTCTATTTTCAATAGGACGATAGAAATATGCAACTGAAGGAGACATGCCGGGAGTAGAAGAGACATTTGGAATGTATTGTTTTGTTTTGGAGACATCACCAACCGTGGTCTTAGGCATTTTCACCTAAACAATATAACAACAAAAATAAAATTAATATAAAAACAACTATCATGCATATGTTTATATATATATATATATATATATATATATATATATATATATATATATATATGCAATATATGTGGAACGAAATTCTACTTCGACAAAAAAATATATTCAATGAAGTAGTTTCATAATGTTCCTTTTTATTTTGATTTTAAACTCGTTTATAATATATGATATCAAAGAGTATGATATCATAATTCATTTTGAAGTAAGGCTAGATATATATTAGATTATATATCTTCCATTTCATAAGAGTTTGACACAACATAAGCTTGTTTAAAAGATTAAAATGCAAATTTTAGTTTTCAAAAATATCATTTTCGAGATAAACCAAACGCTCCCTTAACTAGATAAAAACATCCTAAAACATCAATATATATATTGATTATATATCTTGATGACGTCTATTGATTCTAGTAGTATTAACAAATTTTATGAACTAGTTTTAAGTTTCAAATAACTACATATAGTTATAGTTTGTTCATGAACCAAACGCCTATGTTGTCTTCATGAACCATTTTATAACGAATTGAAAAGTATGTTTTGATTGTTTATAACATTAAAACAATGTAATGTAGTAAGTTTTAAATAGTTTTTAAGAGTTATATCAACAATGTGCCTTTTGAAAAATAAAATTCAACAAGGGTTTATGGGCGATTAATGATTTTGACAAAATGATATGTTATACTAAATTTGAGTTGCAATACATCATCCTAATCCTATGGGAAGCATTAATTTGGTAGTTCAATTTCTAGCTTCCATTTCACTAAAATTCGAATTAAAATAAATTTAATTAAAATGCATAATTATTGATTAGACACCAAATCAAATGAAATGTGATGAAATGCATGTTGGAAAACTTACAAAAGATGTTGTTATATGTTTGGTTAACGTTTGCCCCTTGCGAAACAACCCCGGATTGGTGATATGGTGGAGAATTTTGATGGTTTTGGGTGTTTTGGTTCGTACTCAGCAGTAATGGGGAAGAGATGAATGAGCAAATGGAGTGTTTGGGAATGGAAATAAGGTGAAAAACGTATTTGGAAGTGTCAGATGGCCGGTCCCCTTAAACATTAAGGGGACCGCCCTCGATAACAAGCCGGTCCCCTTAATCTTTAAGGGGGCCGCCTTTGAAGTTTTTGAAATTTCGGCGGAATTAGTTTTTGGAACAAATATATTTATACGTATATAATTAGATTTATAATATATCAAAAATAAGTAAACGTTTATTGGCACGATGATAAGATACTTAACAATTTTTAATTACCGTTTCGATAATTAAAATGTACCTTTGACAATTTTGGATAAAATGATCAAAGTGTTAAGTTGATGAGGGGTTTGAGGTGTGTTAGGGAATATGTGAATAAGTATATATATATATATATATATATATATATATATATATATATATATATATATATATATATATATATATATATATATATATATATATATATATGTATAAATGTGAGTGAAAGATGGGTTGATGGGTGAGGTTTGAAAGATAATAGCGGAGATAGGACATAGTACGAGAGGAGTTTGTTTCATCCATAGTGTTCACGTGCGAAGGCGTTCTTGCATGATAAAAGTCCACTTGACTCATATCCCTTCATCATCATGAGTCTTCTAAAAGAGGACTTAATAGGATAACGCGAGGGGGGAAGGAAAGGGTTCGATAATGAACAATTTCCTGGAGTTCTAGAAAGTCAACTAATGACGTATCTAGGTTATGTGCAAGTAATATATATATATATATATATATATATATATATATATATATATATATATATATATATATATATATATATATATATATATATGATCGAACAAATAGAGAGAAATAGCAAGCTATATCAACGCAAACAATGAAATCAAATAACGCATATTTATCTAAGCATGGCAATGAGTTATGAAAGAATGGCTTACCCGGTGGTCTTCAAAAAAAATCTTCAAAATCATCAAGATGACATATAGACTTTGAAAAAGTCTATGTTGAGAGAAACTTCAAGATTGCCTCAAGGAATGTTCATCTAGCCATTTGATCCCCATTGTTTCTTTGGTCCAAAGTTGTTTGGTCCAAACATGTTTAACATTTGACTAGGATGCATGAAAGGTGGTAGTATACCCCAAGGATTGTAGCTTTGTTGGTAGTTCCACATTTGATTACTATTGTTATTATAGTTTTGCCTATTTTGGTTTCTTCTTGGTTGAGGTGTTTTAGACCTAGGATTAGAATTATTTGGTTTTCTAGGTGGTGGTGTTTTAGATCTTGTCTTAGGTTTAGAAGATCCTGCCTCATTTTTTAAAGATGGTTTATAGAAAACTTTTACTTCTTCATTGTTGGCAAGAGGTATTTTTCTATCATTAATAAGTATATACTTGGGATTAGATTTTAGAGATTTTTGTTCATTAGGTTCATTTTCAAATTTGACATTTTTAATATCACTTGTTGAAGCTTCATTTGAATTATATCATAAACCGGTTTTATCTCCGGATATTCTTTGAAAACTTATTATTTTACTAAGTGAGTTACTACTATTTTCGAATTTATCAAGTTTGCGAATTTCTTCCCTAAGTATTTCGTTTTCACCTTTAAGCTCTTGACATGATTTACATTCTTCAAAAATTTCTTTACCTTTTTCAAGTTGATGTATTTTAATTTTTAGTTATAGTACTTCATTTTCCAATTGATTGTTTATGTATTTTAGTGATTTGTTTTTGGCCATTACTAGTTGTCCTAATTTGCATAACCTATTATATTCATTATCTAGATCTTTTCCATCTAATGATAAGCTTTCATCACTAAAATATTCGGTTTCGGAACGTACCTCATTTGATGTATTCGCCATAAGACACTTCTCTTCTTTTGTCGTTTCTTTCTCATCTTCATCACTATCACTCCAAGCGCCTCCAACAAAAGCTCTTTGATTTTGATCTCTTTTCATCATTGGACATTTTCCAATGAGGTGATTTGGATCACCACACTTGAAACATTTCCTTTCAATCTTGTTGTTCTTGTCATCCTTACTCTTTTGAAATGTTTTCTTTTCATCATGCGGTTGTCTTACGAATCTTCCTCGCCTTTTGAAGAATTTCTTGAAATCTCTTACGGCCATGGCGTATTCTTCGTCATCACTTTCGGAAGATGAGCTATCTTCGATACTAGATTCCTTTCTAGCTTTCAAGGCGATTGACTTGCTTTGCTCTCATTTTTCTTTCACCATTTCGGAATCCTTCTTAATAATAACTTCTTAAACTTTTAGATTTCCAATTAATTCATCAAGTTGCAATGTTGAAAAATTCTTTGATTCTTCAATCGCCGTCACTTTAGCTCGCCATTTTGGATGAAGAGCCCTAAGAAACTTCCTAACAAAATTCTTACTAGAAAAATTCTCATCAAGTGCTTTTAAACTTGTGATGATAGTGTTAAATCTAGCAAAAGCATTATCAATTGATTCCTCTTCCGGAATCGTGAATTGCTCATATTGTTGAACAAGTAGATCTATCTTATTATCTTTGACTTGACTATTACCTTGGTGAGTTATTAGTAAAGAGTTCCAAATTTCTTTTGCAGTTTCACACATAAAGATTCTTTCGTACTCTTTACGTGGTAGCGCATTATAAATAACCATTTTTGCTTCATTATTTTTAGCAAGTTTTCTTTTTAAATCATCATTTTGTTTTTCAAAAGGTACGATTTCATCTTTCTTTGTTTCGGGGTTATTTTGAATAGGTAAAAAATCACCATTAGTAATAACATGCCAAAGATCTAGATCTTTTGACTTCACATAAGTTTCGAATCGATTTTTCCAATATAAAAATCCATCACTTTCAAATAGTGGTGGTCTTTGCATAGATTGCCCTTCTAAATATTTTCAGATTCCATAGATCGTTACAAGTTTTAAAATACAATATATTTTAAAGATCTTGCTAGACGTGGCTCTTGATACCAATTGTGGAAAACTAGAAGGGGGGTTGAATAGTTTTATGTCCTTTTTAAATTTATTACCAAAATATTTTGTAGCTTATTAAAAACTTTCGATTCGATCTCAAGTGAATTCAAGTGACAACCAATATAAGCAATTCTAATCTAATAATGAAAGTATTGAAATGTAATGAAGAAAAGATAGAGTTAGAAAGATCAAACCACAACACGCGAATTTATAGTGGTTCTGCTACAAGGACACCTTCCTTGCCCTACTCCACTCCCCGAGTACCACACTCGAGAGTTTTCTTCACTATGTCAACAAACTCCTTATGGTGGAGAAACCTTACACACCTTGGCTTACACGAGTTAACGACACTAAGCTAAATGTCGAGTTCTAATCGTAGCTAGAACCAATCTCACAACTTCTTCAAAGGCTTCACACCTTCTTCACACCTTCACAACTTCTTCAAGACTTCACACCTTCTTCACACCTTGTCAACTTCACTCCTTCTTCTATGCACAACTAATTCACAACTTCTAAACTACTTTACAACACACCTAGTTTCTACAATCAACAAATTCACACAACACTTTTACAAATATCTAACACTACTACAATATGAAACTAGCTATTCACAACACTACTACAATTAGATGGATGTAGAGGAGTGTTCTTCTTCTTGCACTTGAGTGGATGAAACTTTGGATCACTTGGAAACAAAGACTTATGAATTATATGATCAAAAGATTTTAGATCTAGAAATGGAGGTTGGATCAGAAAGTTTATAGTGCAAAAAGGTGAGAAAAATATGTGAAATGATCCAATATTTATAGGGCCAGAAAATACTGTTCTGGAGCGTGCCGATCCCTTTAATTAGGGGGTGGTCCCCTTAATGATTAAGGGGACCGCCTAGTAAAATTAAGGGGGCCGCCCTCCTGAACGTTGGAAAAGTTTTTCTGGATAAAATTTGCCCTTTTTGGTTGGAAATTTGAAATCATATCTTTGTAGTTTAATATAGCATTACCAAAAATGATTTACAAATATATATAAAATGTTTATATCATTTTATAAGATGTTATGTCTTAAGACAAAATTTCCTTTGATCATGTAATGCATAAGATGCTTAGTTTATGCATACCTTAAGTGATATTAGATGTAGAGGTAAATATTTGTTACCAAATACTTGTTTACGTCTTAATCTTGACTTAATTTGATTTGAGTTTTGTGATTATCAAAACATAGGTTTATTGAGAGATATTAATAACATTTTTAAACATTATTTATATCAACAAAATAGAACCTTAAGATGTGAGTGAAGTAGTTGAAAACATTCAATGCAACTGCCCTTTACATTATCGAGCAATTTAAGTGGCTGATGGAGTTCATTCTGTTGAGACTTCGAGCACGGAGATTCCATTTTAGCATTATCAGACTCAAACACGTTAATTTGTTGTGAAGGGTTGGATTATGTACATCGATCATGTCGTACAATTTAAGTATCTCAGGTATGACTGAGTCTGAAGAATTTGACATGATGTGGACGTGCACGGGATTTTACACTTCTATGATTTAAACCGAGAAATAGATTCTTTCGCTGGATTTTACAAAATCAAGAACATGTAATTGGAATCTGAAGGTAAACTCAAACTGGAGGTAATCTCAATCTAAAGGTAAACTCAAACTGGAGGTAATCTCAATCTGAAGGTAAACTCAAACTGGAGGTAATCTCAATCTGAATGTAAACTCAAACTGGAGGTAATCTCAATCTGAAGGTAAACTCAAACTGGAGGTAATCTCAATCTGAAGCTAAACTCAAACTGGAGCAAACCACAAACTTGAGCTAACCGCAAACTTGAACTAACCACAAACTTGAGCTAACCACAAACTTGAGCTAACCACAAACT
Organism: Artemisia argyi; assembly: GCA_030686995.1. Classification (NCBI taxonomy): domain Eukaryota; kingdom Viridiplantae; phylum Streptophyta; class Magnoliopsida; order Asterales; family Asteraceae; genus Artemisia; species Artemisia argyi. The sequence continues at coordinate 179,773,981 of CM060684.1, forward strand.
TGAACTAACCACAAACTTGAGCTAACCACAAACTTGAGCTAACCGCAAACTTGAAATAACCACAAACTTGAGCAAACCACAAACTTGAGCTAACCGCAAACTTGAACTAACCACAAACTTGAGCTAACCACAAACTTGAACTAACCACAAACTTTGAGCTAACCTCTAAACACAAAAATACAAAAAAGTCACTATCTTGCCAGTTTGTCTTTTTCCCGCTTTTGAGTTAATCTCAACCAAGAAACAAGCTAATCTCAACCAAGAAACAAGCTAATCTCTACCAAGAAACACAAAAATACAAGAAAGTCACTATCTTGCCAGTTTGTCTTTTTCCCGCTTTTGAGTTAATCTCAACCAAGAAACAAGCTAATCTCAACCAAGAAACTTGCACTAAATCACATCAAACATCAATCTAACAACTAATTCAACCTACCCAAGTGAAAAATTAAGTATTACTAACACCTCAAAACACAACAATACCACCAAATCATCAACAACACCACAAACAAAAATCAATTCGAGGTGATTTCTTGAAAAACATTTCGAACCAAAATAATGACCAACTAAGCCAAGCCACAAATTTGAGCAACAACAATCCTAGAATGAAACCTTGGCTCTTGATACCAATTGTAGTATATTCATAATTGTAACATGTATGGTTTAGTGGTTGGATTGATTCAAGAAAGATGAATAAGAAGAGAGTTTAGAGAGAGAAACTGAGTTGGGTGTTTCTAGAGAGAGAAAGAGATGAGAGAAAATGTAATATTAGATTAAGAGAAGTGAAAGCACCAACCCTCTCCAAATGTGGATAGGGGTATATATAGTTTCCTACAAAAAAGATAAAAATGCCCACACCCAGGCTGTGGATCAGGCATACAGTGGGTAAAGACCCGTCCTTCTTCCACGATGTTACTTAAACTAATTCTAACTAATAACTAAACTAACTAACTACGAGCTAACTTAAATGCTATTACATCAATTAGGTGACCGAGTCTTCTATAGGAATAATTGTATTCCTAACAATCTCCCCCTAAGACACAATTAGTTTTACAGTTCTACCCTTCACCCAAAATCAAACCAAAACCCATTAGACTATAAATAGCCTAACATAATTTACTTTTTACTCAGATGATTCTTTAGGGTGCGTTTGGTATAGTGTGACCCTATTGAAATGGGCCTATGGATTTCATTCTGATTCAAGGTGTTTGTTTAGTGGGCTCGTGAATGATATAGGTATATGATAGTCATAGATTCATTACTCACTAATTTGTTGTCTATGAAATCATTCCGTGGGCCACTCTCGTTTTCATAACAAAATTCAAATAGCTATACATTTTTTCATACCATATTACACTTTTTCATATCCATTTTCATTCTACCCCCTACCAAATCCGATACCCATTAAACAAACCAAACGGCCCCTTAATCAAATTTCTATTCGGGTGACTATAAAACATCTAATCTCCTTGTTACCAATACTAAAGAATACATATGGAGTTCAGTTTTTGGTCGGCTTTTGCAATATTTTCACAGAGCGCAGTGATACGACAAGGTTTGTATAAAGTGTAAAGTGAGTGTTTATGGGAGATTTTGGATAACTTTTATTTTGGGATAAACAAACATGAATGTGATGATAAAGTAACAACCTAGTGAAACATCACCACAGTAATGCAATATTTCTATTTGATTCCAAGTCCGGTTTTGCAATTTAAATAAATTAAAGGCTATGCATATTTAATTTGAGTTTTGAGTTTTATCTTCATATATTTTTCTTGGTTATGGCGAGGGAAAGAAATTTTGTTTGGTGATATTATGTTGTTGGAGAAGAAGAAGGGTAAAATGGTAATATAAATTTTTTAACCATTGATAAATTATTAAAATTGGATTGAAAGATTCATTTGGGCAAATGTGAGTATTTTGTATATTTAGAATATTGATGTAATATTGAAATTAACAAGGATATTGATATAATATTGAAGGATTTTTTTTTTTTTTTTTTTTTTTTTTTTTTTTTTTTTTTTTAAGGATATTGATTAAAAGTTTTACAATATTGGGCTTATTTTGCTTGCAATTTAGAGACCTTTTCGTCAGTATATTTTTTTATAAAGAAATCACTATATATTTGTTAGATATTTGATAAATGAAGTTCGTTATATAAAAAAACAGTAAATAGCTAAAAGTACAAGATAGTTTTCGTAACTCGTCAAATAGTCTAGGGGATGTTGCGAATTACATCAATATCCTTCTAAAATTTCAAATTACATCAATATGCTTTACAAAGTTCAAAATACTCATATATATATATATATATATATATATATATATATATATATATATATATATATATATATATATATACACACTAGTGGTCTGAGCCCGCCCGATGGGCGGGCACGTTTGATGATTCTCGTATTTTGTTTACGTTATTTGAATATATTATGATTATTTATTACATCGTCTGAAAACAATTGAAATACGTATTTTTTTTTTAATTTGTATACTCTTGTATTTTGTTTACGTAACGGCATATAGTATCAAGTAAAACAATTAGTTGACAAATCAAGTAAGGTCATACATTTTAAAAGTCGATTAGTTCTCGCTAGAAGGGTTAATATCCTTTCGAATTTGTTATTTTGATGAGTTTAACAATTCTTCCATTTAGGATACAATTTTCATTCAAATTGTGTTCTAATACATTTATTGGGCTTTGATTGGGCTCGTTAATATACAATTTTAATTAATATTGTGACCTAATACATTTATTGGGCTTCGAGTGGGCTTAATCTTTGTACAAAATACAAAGACATCTATAAACATATAAGATTGAGTCCTAAAATTTAATGTGGAGGCGTCAAGATTGCATATAGTACAAATTGCTAATGCTCAGAATTCAATGTAGCCTCATAATAACTATACAATCATGAAAGGAGATGAAGTGCAAGGGTTGCCCTAATTGATCACATAGTATTTAGTATAGAATTAAAAGTCGATTAGATGAAGTGCAAGGGTTGCGAAAGGTTGCAAGAATAATTAATGATTTAACCTAATTCATGCCTATATAAACCGGCCAAAATCACATTTAGTATGTACATTTGAAGATGACTCACACATCTTTTAGATTTTTGATTGTTGGTAGCGGTATGTAAATTATATTTTGCAACATTTTGGAGATGATTCACACATCTTTTAGATCTTTGTAATTAACTTGGTCTTCTTTTTTTCTTAATTTTGTTATCATACGCAGGTACCATGAAAATCACACAAGATCATGCATGCTCAGATAAATGGAACCAAAGATTGGGATACCAACTATTTTATTTGTTTCTTACATATTTAGGTGATTCTTATAGGTAAGCATATATATAGATATATGTATTATGTTAATGCATTTTAATATACAAGTAATTTATGTGCGATTTCTATTGATGTAGCTCACATGTGCGAATTGATTCAAGAAAATGTGCACGAGCATGTATGTAAAGCAAGATTTAAATGGTTAAATGTAAATTTTAGTGTGATTAGTTTATGATGTAGCTCACATGTGTGAATTGATTCAAGAAAATGTGCACGAGCATATATACAACATCGAGATGAAAGTGCAAGGGTTGCCGAAATTGATCACGTATTTAGTATAGAATTAAAAGATGGTTATGGACAAGCATGTATGTAAAGCAACATTTAAATGGTTAAATGATAAAGTACATACTTTTTGCTCGAACCCATTTGTAAATTATAATAATAAAAAAAAAAATAATGTTTAAAACATAAGAGTGGAGTACAAAGGTTTTAGAAATTATTAATATTGTGTTAATTAATATTCATTTGGTTAATTATTTAGAATTGAGTTTATTGATAAAATTTATTAATATTAGTTAGAATTCAATGTTAATTTTCAATGAAATTAGTTGTACAGTAAAATGAGATGAAACCAAAAATGTTTGTAATGATTTTTATATAGATTATGTGGCATTATTATATATACATGATTACACAAGCTTTATCTATAATCTATAATATCTATAAGATTCAGTCCCTAAATTTAATGTGTAGTTATGATGATAGAGTTTTTAGAGTTATAAACAAGTTGGAGTCGTTTAGTAGTTACATAGAGTACAAGATAGCTAATGCTCGGAATTCAATGCAGCCTCATAATAACTATACAATCATGAAAGGAGATGAAGTGCAAGGGTTTCCTGAATTGATCACATGACATTTAGTATAGAATTAAAGTCGGTTAGATAAAGTGCAAGGGTTGCGAAATGTTGCAAGAATAATTAATGATTTAACCTAATTCATGCCTATATAAACCGGCGAAAATCACATTTAGTATGTACATTTGAAGATGATTCACACATCTTTTAGATCTTTGATTGTTGGTAGCGGTATGTAAATTCTCTTTTGCAACATTTTGGAGATGATTCACACATCTTTTTAGATCTTTGAAATTAACTTGGTCTTCTTTTTTTTCTTAATTTAGTTATCATACGCAGGTATCATGCAAATCACACAAGATAATGCATGCTCAGATAAATGGAACCAAAGATTGGGATACCAACTATTTTCTTTGTTTCTTACATATTTAAGTGATTGTTATATATAAGCATATAGCATATATATATATATATATATATATATATATATATATATATATATATATATATATATATATATCTATATATATATATATATATATATATATATATATATATATATATATATATATATATATATATATATATATATATATATATATTATGTTAATGCATTTTCATATAAAAGTAATTTATGTGCGTTTTCTATTGATGTAGCTCACATGTGCGAATTGATTCAAGAAAATGTGCACGAGCATGTATGTAAAGCAACATTTAAATGGTTAAATGATACTTTTTAGCGTGATTAGTTTATGTAAGTAGTTGCTTTCGAATGCTCTTTGAAAAATATTAGAATGAATTTATCGTGTGCAATTGAATTATTATTGAAAAGAAGAAGGTCCGCGCATCGTAAAGTGTTTTTTTTCTATATGTAGAATCATTAGTGAGAAACCAATATTTATGCCCATTAAATGAGTTTGCTATAATAGCAAAATACGACATATTAAAAATATCACATTAAGTAATGAATAGAAAGGAAAAAAATACATAATTTTGACTTAAATCCGTTTGTAAATTATAATATCAAATAAAAAAGTTGAGTTTTAAACATAAGCAAAAGTTCAAACATTTATCGAAAAACAAAACCGGTGCATTTAATGTGAAGTATATACAACATCGAGATGGAAGTGCAAGGCTTGCCAGAATTTATCACATGATATTTAGTAATTAGTATAGAATTAAAAGTCGGTTATGGATTGAGATGAAGTTGAAAAGGTTGCAAGAATAATTGATGATTTAACCTAATGCAATATATATAGATATATGTATTATGTTAATGCATTTTCATATACAAGTAATTTATGTTTGTTTTCTATTGATTTAGCTCACATGTGTGAATTGATTAAAGAAAATGTGCACGAGCATGTATGTAAAGCAACATTTAAATGGTTAAATGATACTTTTTAGCATTGTTAGTTTATGTAAGCATGCAACTTGAATAATGAATATAAAAGAAAAAGTACATAATTTTTTCTCAAACCCATTTGTAAATTAAAAAAAAAAACAAGTTTAAGACATAATAGTGGAGTCCAAAGGTTTTAGGAATTATTAATAGTGTGTTAATCTATAATACTATAAGATTCAGTCCCTAAATTTAATGTGGAGTTATGATGATAGAGTTTTTAGAGTTAGAAACAAGTTGGAGTCGTTTAGTAGTTGCATAGAGTACAAGATAGCTAATGCTCGGAATTCAATGCAGCCTCATAATAACTATACAATCATGAAAGGAGATGAAGTGCAAGTGTATAAAACCCCCATTTTAGGATCGCAGCTGAAACGGACATGGGGTGCTATACATCAATCACATTGTACAAATATAGTAAACAACTTTAAAACAAAGTCGTTTTTAATAAAAGTTCATACTTCACATTCGATAATTTATCAGAGTCAACAAAGGTCCCAAAAGGTTTAACATAGTACAAAGTTACATAAGTTTGAAAATTTGAACATTATCGAATGAAAAGTTTTTATTTAAACTTGGGTCATCAAGTAGATATCCATTCTTTGCGCCGCCCATCCAAGCTGAAGTCACTTACGGACCTGAGATAAACATGCTAAAAAGTCAACATAAAGTTGAGTGAATTCATAGAGTTTAATAAGTAATAAGTTGAATACAAGCATTATTTATCGGGCGACAAGCATTGCAATTACATGTCAGGTTATCTGATTATAGTATAGAGCTCATGACACCGAACCTTAACCTAGTTTTAACAGTTGCCCCGGCAGGGTAATATTTGCCATTTACCTCAATCTCTCAATATTATGTGACCGTTGAAAGGTGAGCGCTACTCACTCGGCCAGGCTGGTCAATGCCCAATATGCATATTCATAATACTAGCGTTTATACAAAATAATTAACGGTTCATGATGGGGACTTAATTGGCAAGAATTACTCAAGTGACTATAATCATGTAATCGGGTCCAGCATACCAAAAACTACTTGTATTCAGTTTATAAAACTAGCATGTATCCCCCTCGCGAGGTTTATAAAACATTTAAATATGAGTAAAGGCGAGGCTATAAACTCACCGTGAACAAAGGAAGTGATATGAAACAAGCAAGTGATGAAAATTAGCCGCGAAGCTCTACGATGAACCTAAATAGATATACGCTTGTCTTAGGTTTTAGAAAATAAACATTGCTGTAACTCAGCTACATATATATGTTATTATCTTATCTACGCTTGGTACATAATCCCTATCTATATGAAGTGTTCAAAATAAAGTTTTAAAGATATAATCATATGAGTTTTTGAATCCTTTATACTTTTAAAGTCAAAATCTGTTAACATTTTTATAATTTGCGCAATTTAGAAAATTCGTTACTCTTAAACTGTAAGTCAAAAGTTTAAGTTCTTTATATTTCCGGAAAGGTATTTACCTGTACTAATTAGTCTTGTGGGTTTTACTAAGCCAAAAGTTAAATAATATTAATAAAACTATCAAGTTATCCATACTATTCAGTCCATCAGCTTTCAAAATTACAACAGTCCCGCGAAAAATGCGATATCTAGAGTTTTACAAGTCCAATTAATTCCCCGCTTTCGGCCACGTTTAAGTTAAGATGTTATCTAAAACTTTTATGTTTTGAGTAACAGTGGGTTATTCACAAAAAATGACTTATACATGTTTTAAATCTGTTACTCAGAATGTGACATGTTTCACGAAAATAATTCTAGTTTAATCATCGTAAAGAGTTATTCAACGAAATACCCGTCAAAATGACCAAAAGATACAGACCTACAACCCCATATTTTTAGTTTATGTCCAAAGTTTACTGATTAGTACAGTTTATCCCATATTTGCCCCTGAATCAGAACTAGTCCTTTAGGGTTTTTGTTGTGATCCAACCTATGTATCAAGCCTAATTTAGTATAATAACTTATACCATACTCATTTACATCAATATATAATAAATTTACAGGAGTGAAAAATATAAATACAATGAAAATTTATAAAAGAGTTTCTTACAAAAAGAGATGGACAAGTTAGATGACAAGAAGAAAGAACTTTAGGGCTATCAATATCACCACCAAATGAAAGTTTTTGAGATCACCAAGGAGGAGCTTGAAAGAAAGACTTCAAGGGAGCATGAAGATCTTCTACCTACAGCCACAAAAACATTTTGTGAGCCAAAAATATATAGGAAAAAGAGTACCCAGAAGAGAAATGGAGATCAAGGATTAAGACTACATTACTTGTACTTCTTTTATAATCCATGACCACCAACACTTCTTGTCACCAATAATTCTTGGAAGATCTTGAGAGTCACCACTCCTTAACACTTGAAAACTCTAGGAAGATCACCAAGAAAACCCTAGGAGATCATCAACAAAACTCTTGAAAACAAGAGTTTTGAAGAGATAAAAGAACAATGAACAAGTTAGCACCAAGAGAGTTTCATCTTGTACTAATTATTTTAGCTAGAAAAATCAAAACCATGGTTGTTTTGTGCTTACCTAGCCACGTTCAAGAGGAGGAGAGGAAGAATGCATGAGTATTTTCCATGTGGTGATACAAATGAGGTGACTTTGGTAGTTTTAAGACTAGTGGAAGACACAAGGAAGTCTTCTCAAGACACTTGTGCATATTTTGATATGCAAACCACAACTTGGTGCCACCTAGGAAAGATTGGTGCCATGTTAATGCTGAATTTTTGAGTGTAATTTGATATTAGGTGTATTGTGTAGTGTATAATGCTCTTGGTAACTTAAAACGTAGAGTTTTAAGACGCGTAACGTAATACCGGGTAGAAAATAAAATGTAAAACTTGTAAAGATGTTAAACTTGTTTTCACAATGTATTTTGAAATATAGATGAGTGGTGAGTTCATCGGAGGATTTATTTGAGGTTAAAACGTGAAAACATGAATTTAAACCGCGCGATATGTAAAAAGTGAAAAGTTGACGTAAAAATGGGAAAAGTGAATTGTGACTTTGAAAATAGGATTATAAGGAAATAATGGTTCATAGAAAGTGTAGAGTAGACATAGAATAGTCGTGGTTGAATGGATTGAATGTACACAGATAACTTCCGATGAAGTTAATTGTTTAAGATAGAATTATTTAATAATAAAAGTAATAAAATAAATGACATGAAATTTACGAAATGTCACAGCACGTACCCTTTAAAAAGAGCGCCGTCCCAGAGCTCAACTCGCTTTAACTCCAGAAGGATCACTTGTGAAAAGATGGGGATACTTCTTTCTGATCTTGTCTTCGCGTTCCCATGTGAACTCTGGTCCTCGTCGGGTATCCCAACGAACCTTGACAATGGGTATGCGACTTTGCTTGAGTTTCTTTACTTCACGATCCATGATCTCTATGGGTTCTTCTATGAAGTGTAGCTTGTCATCGATACTAAGTTCTTCTAATGGAATGATGAGACTCTCATCCGATAAACACTTCTTGAGATTAGAAACGTGAAAAGTGTTGTGAATGCCTTAGAGTTCTTTGGGTAGCTCTAACTTGTATGCTACGGGACCAACCTTGGCTAGGATCTTGAATGGTCCGATGTATCGTGGACTTAGCTTTCCACGCTTACCAAAACAAATTACACCCTTCCATGGTGAAACCTTAAGCATAACCTTGTCACCTACATTAAACTCCAAAGGTCGGCGTCTAATGTCGGCATAACTTTTCTGGCGGCTACGAGCAGTTAACAAACGGTTCTTGATTTGGACAATCTTCTCTGTTGTTTCACGAATCATTTCTGGCCCTGTGAGTTGACTATCCCCAACCTCACTCCAGCAAACTGGTGATCTACACTTTTGCCCGTAGAGAGCTTCGAATGGTGCAGCCTTGATGCTTGCATGATAGCTATTGTTGTAGGAGAATTCGACTAATGGTAAATGTCGATCCTAACTACTTCCAAAGTCAATGACACACGCCTTTAACATATCTTCTAGAGTTTGTATTGTTCTCTTGCTTTGACCATCCGTCTGTGGGTGGTACGTCGTACTCATATCCAGATTTGTATTCAAGGCCTTCTGGAGTGACTTCCAGAATCCCGATGTAAATCGGCTATCTCTATCAGATATGATTGAAATAGGTACACCATGTCTACAAACAATCTCTTTTAAGTACAGTTGAGCAAGTTTCTCCATGCCGTCGGTCTCTTTCATTGGTAGGAAATGAGCAGATTTCGTCAAACGATCCACAATGACCCAAATCGAATCATACCCACTCGGAGTTCTAGGAAGCTTTGTGATGAAATCCATGGTGATTCTTTCCCATTTCCAAATAGGAATAATAGGTTGTTGAAGAAAACCGGCTGGCTTTTGATGTTCTGCCTTAACCTTTGCACATGTTAGACACTTGCCAACATAGGTGGCGATCTCGGCCTTCATATTTGGCCACCAATACCATTGTTTTAGATCGTGATACATCTTATCTGACCCCGGATGAATAGAATATTTGGATTTATGAGACTCATTCATGATTAAGTCTCTCAAACCACCAAACAGTGGTAACCAAATACGATTATCGAAGTATCTGGTTCTGTCAGGGCGAGTTTCAAATATGGGTTTGATCCCTTTCCCTAGGTTTTCGGCTTTCACATTTTCTTCTTTCATTGCCTCCGTCTGAGCTTCAAGAATTTGTTCTGGTAACTTGGGGAGAACTATGATTGTCATTACCAACGATCTGACTCGCAATGGTTTTTCTCTTTATTTTCGGCTTAAGGCATTAGCCACTACATTTGCCTTTCCAGGGTGATAACGGATGTCACAATCATAGTCGCTTAGGAGTTCAATCCATCTACGTTGTCTCATATTAAGGTCTTTTTGATCGAGGATATACTGGAGACTCTTGTGATCGGTATACACCATACACTTCGTACCGTACAAGTAATGTCTCCATAATCTAAGAGCAAAAACCACAGCACCCAATTCTAGATCATGGGTCGTATATTTTTCTTCATGAGTTCTCAATTATCGAGAAGCATATGCTATGACCTTTTGTCGTTGCATTAATACTGCCCCAAAACCTTTGATCGACGCGTCACAATAGACTACAAAATCTTCTGCCCCATCCGGTAGTGCTAAGATAGGCGTGCTACGAAGTTTTTGTTTCAGTATTTGGAAAGCCTCATCTTCATCTTTACCCCACACGTACTTCTTATTCTTCTCGGTCAACTTGGTACGAGGTTTGGCTATTAAAGAAAAACCTTCAATGAATCTTCAATAATAATCAGCAAGTCCTAAGAATTGCCTCACTTCTGTTGGTGTTGTTGGGGGAGTCCAATTCTGGATAGCTTCAATCTTCGATGGATCAACATGAACACCTTTACTATTGATCACATGGCCGAGAAATTGTACAGATTCTAGCCAAAATTCACATTTCGCAAATTTGGCATACAATTGCTCTTTCTTGAGTAACTCCAAAACAATCTTCAAGTGTTCCTCATGTTCTTCTTTGTTCTTGGAGTAAATCAAAATGTCATCAATAAACACAATTACAAACTTGTCGAGGTATGGTTTGCATACCCGATTCATCAAGTCCATGAATATTGCAGGTGCATTGGTCAACCCAAACGACATCACTTGAAACTCGTAATGACCATAACGAGTTCTAAATGCAGTAATTGGAGTGTCTTCTTCTCGGATACGGAGTTGATGGTAACCTGATCGTAGGTCCATTTTGGAATATACATTTGAGCCTTGAAGTTGATCAAACAAATCGTCAATTCTTGGGAGTGGATAACGATTCTTGACCGTCAACTTGTTAAGCTCGCGGTAATCGATACACATACGAAAGGATCCATCTTTATTCTTCACAAACAGCACTGGAGCACCCCAAGGTGACGAGCTCGGCCGAATAAATCCTTTTTCCGACAATTCTTATAGTTGTTCCGATAGCTCCTTCATTTCTGATGGTGCCAACCGAGATAAGGTGCACGTGCCACAGGTGCAGAACCAGGCACTAAATCAATCCGGAACTCTACTTGTTGAGGTGGTGGAAGTCCCGGTAATTCTTCAGGAAACACTTCTGGAAAATCACGGACAATGGGTACATCTTCTAATCGTCTTTCAACCGATTCTTTCTCTGTCACTTGCGCCAAATACATCTGGCATCCTTGCTCAATGTACCTTTGGGATTTAATACGGGATATGATTTTTAATTGGGAAGCATCTCTATCACCTTTGATTGTTAATGTTTTGTTGTTGTGTGGAATACGAACAATCTTTTCACTACAAACAATAACTACCTTTCGATCGGATAACCAGTCCATTCCAATAATGACATCAAAAGTCCCAAGTTCAATTGGCATGAGGTCGATACTAAATGGGTGGTTCACTAAATTTATGGTACAATTCCTTAGAATAGTGTTGGTACTAACCAATTTCCCATCGGCTAATTCTACTTCATAACTATAGTTTAACTTAATCGGGTTAATATTTATCAACACACTAAATCTGGTGGACACAAAGCTTTTGTCTGAACCCGAATCAAATAAAACCTTGGCATAGTGATTATTAAGTAGAAACGTACCCGTCACGACATTCGGGCCTTGTTGATCTCCATCTCCCATTACATACGCTCGACCACGAGTATTCCCAGCTTGATCATTCTCCTTGTTCGGGCAATTGTTACTTTTGTGCCCTTTTTCCCCACAACCATAACAAGTAACAATTTGTTGTGTATTAGCACCAGTAGTAATAGCCTTACCCCTACATTCTTTGGCTAAATGACCCTTCTTTTCACACTTGGTACATTTCACATTACAGTAACCAGTGTGATGTCTCTTGCAGCTATTACAGTAAGGATGGTTTCCAGCATACCCAGTTCTTTCGGTTGGGGCATCAGTCATAGCCCTCACATTCTCTTGTCTTCTATTTTGCTGATGATGATGGTCATTGTTGCGGCCCTGGTTGTTGTTGTTGTTGTTCCCCTTCTTTTCATCATCCCATTTTCTTTTGTTCTGGTGGTTGTTGTTATTGTTATTGTTGTTAGCATTTTGAAGTGTTCCATACTCCACCACTTGAGCCATAAGTTTTTGAGTCATACGAATAGCCGTATCTAGAGTTTGTGGATTAGAGGATGTCACACCTCCTTTGATGCTTCGCGGAAGACCCTTAATAAAAGCTTCCATTTCCTTTTCGAAATCCGGAACCATACTAGGACACAAGACTTTTAGCTCTTGAAACCTTCGAATATAGGTTTCGATATCATAACCTTTCACTTTAAGATCATAAAACTCGGTTTTAGGCAACCTTATTTCACTACGGGGACAGAACTTATTGATCGCCATTTTCTTGAAGTCAGTCCATGTGGTTTCATAGGCTTTTTCGATCCCGATGGGCTGAGCATAAGAATTCCACCATGATTTAGCATAATCTAACATAGTACCCACGACGTACTTAACTTTGCAGTTCTTTGAGCAGTCACTGAGTATGAATGTGTCTTCAATACTTTCAAACCAGCGTGTCAATGCAACTGCCCCTTCAGTTTCCTTAAATTTAGTTGGTCCACAACCCAGAAATTGTTTATAAGTGCAACCGCGCACTACACCACCACCTGCAGCCCCAGCGGCTCCAGCACCACCACCGGCAGCCCCATCGGCTTCCACACCACCACCGGCAGCCCCAGTGTCATTTTCCCTTGCAGCACGATCCTCGGCTAAAGCCTGGGCTACACTGTCAGCGACTAGCTTCCAAATAGCTGCATTAGACATTTTCTTTGGTGGCATGATTCTATCACAACACGAGAAAATCTTGGATGAGTAATTATACATTGATATAGATATATTCATACATGAGTAATTGAATATGAAAAAAATATCACAACAATATAGAGTAGAATTTAAGGAATATAACTTCATCATTCATTACAAAAGATTAATACATTGTTGGATTGTATTACAAAATTTGACGAAGTCATTACATTCAACAATACTAGTTGCTAACTGATAGTAATTTACAAAATAGATGAACAACGATGAAATACAACAAAAGGACACAAAGGTACATAAACTACTGAGGGTCGCGAGGTGATCCACTTGGCTTGGGCGGTGGGGTCTCTCCATACACTGCTAATACATCTGTGGCCACATAAGACCTCTCCTCCACATACCCCAATCGGATCATCTCTCCCCAGTGAGCGTAAGTCCAGTACCTTAACTCATAAAGATCCCTCTCAAGGCGCTCGTTGGTCATACGGTCAAATGTGCGGGACAACTTGACATCTTCCAACTCATGTTTCAACTTCTTATTTTCAGCCCTTATACCTACATCATCTAACTCTCAAACATGTTTACCCAATACAGCCATTTCACGCTTAGTCTCGTCTTGTTGGTGCTCTACCATACCCAAATCAAAATCCAACATATCTACATGCTTCTCCCCAAGTCTATCTCTAGATATAGCATGAATTCCCTCTAGTTCTCTAATACTCATCTGCCTCTCCAAGATTCTAACTTTACCATAAAGAGAGTCAATGTCCCTCCTCATAGTCCCGGGTACTAGATCCTCAAGCTCATAAGTGGTAGGAGCAGCTGAGGATGATCCACCCCTTTCATGGATACTACGAGGAAATCTACGTCCTGTAAGTGGTACTTGTGTAATAGTACCTACAGTAGCAACTTCTTCGGGTTTAGGCTCAGAATCAGAAGGAGTGTCCGGTGAAGATGGTGGATAAGGCGAACCCGGTGCTGCATAAGGATAGATCAGTTCGAGTTCATCCATCTCTTCCTCTGAGCTTATATCTTGCAATATCAATATATTTTCTTCATCTTCTTCTTCTTGCCCATCTTCAAATGGCTCTTCTTCTTCTTCTTCGTCTTGGTTTTCTAAATCGATGTTTGGATGAATGTGATTTGGTAGTGGAGGTAGATGTTGAGCCGGTGCAAGCTCAGGTTGAGCCGGCTCGATCTCTTGGATGTCTACCTCGTGATCAGGAGGAAGTAAATGTGCCATGACAAATCTGAAAATCATATATACATATAATTAGAATAAGAATAGAAATATTATCATAAAAAAAAATAATATTTTGTGTAAATAAGTGAACAAATAGTGATGCTTTATAAATAAGCAAAATGATCAATACATATTACATGTACAAATGATAATATTTGTTATGTGCATATGTATAACAATGGTACAATCAAAGAGATGTGTATAAATTTCCGGATGGAAGTTTATAATGCTCATGAATAGCATAAAATACAACAAGGAATTTTTGTGCATAAAGTGCATATATAAGGAGTGATATTTCGTGGATTATCGGACAAGAAAAGAAATAATTATAGTGCTTATAATTATTTTTAATATAGCATGATTAAGATATATATATATATATATATATATATATATATATATATATATATATATATATAGACATGTAATTGCAATGCTTGTCGCCCGATAAATAATGCTTGTATTCAACTTATTACTTATTAAACTCTATGAATTCACTCAACTTTATGTTGACTTTTTAGCATGTTTATCTCAGGTCCGTAAGTGACTTCGGCTTGGATGGGCGGTGCAAAAAATGGATATCTACTTGATGACCCAGGTTTAAATAAAAACTTTTTATTCGATAATGTTCAAATTTTCAAACTTATGTAACTTTGTACTATGTTAAACCTTTTGGGACCTTTGTTGACTCTGATAAATTATCGAATGTGAAGTATGAACTTTTATTAAAAACGACTTTGTTTTAAAGTTGTTTACTATATTTGTACAATGTGATTGATGTATAGCACCCCATGTCCCTTTCTGATGCGATCCTAAAATGGGGGTATTATAGATTGGTATCAGAGCTCATGACACCGAACCTTAACCTAGTTTTAACAGTTGCCCCGGCAGGGTAATATTTGCCATTTACCTCAACCTCTCAATATTATGTGACCGTTGAAAGGTGAGCGCTACTCACTCGGCCAGGCTGGTCAATGCCCAATATGCATATTCATAATACTAGCGTTTATACAAAATAATTAACGGTTCATGATGGGGACTTAATTGGCAAGAATTACTCAAGTGACTATAATCATGTAATCGGGTCCAGCGTACCAAAAACTACTTGTATTCAGTTTATAAAACTAGCATGTATTCCCCTCGTGAGGTTTATAAAACATTTAAATATAAGTAAAGGCGAGGCTATAAACTCACCGTGAACAAAGGAAGTGATATGAAACAAGCAAGTGATGAAAATTAGCCGCGAAGCTCTACGATGAACCTAAATAGATATACGCTTGTCTTAGGTTTTAGAAAATAAACATTGATGTAACTCAGATACATATATATGTTATTATCTTATCTACGCTTGGTACATAATCCCTATCTATATGAAGTGTTTAAAATAAAGTTTTAAAGATATAATCATATGAGTTTTTGAATCCTTTATACTTTTAAAGTCAAAATCTGTTAACATTTTTATAATTTGCGCAATTTAGAAAATTCGTTACTCTTAAACCGTAAGTCAAAAGTTTAAGTTCTTTATATTTCCGGAAAGGTATTTACCTGTACTAATTAGTCTTATGGGTTTTACTAAGCCAAAAGTTAAATAATATTAATAAAACTATCAAGTTATCCATACTATTCAGTCCATCAGCTTTCAAAATTACAACAGTCCCGCGAAAAATGCGATATCTAGAGTTTTACAAGTCCAATTAATTCCCCGCTTTTGGCCACGTTTAAGTTAAGATGTTATCTAAAACTTTTATGTTCTGAGTAATAGTGGGTTATTCACAAAAAAAATGACTTATACATGTTTTAAATCTGTTACTCAGAATGTGACATGTTTCACGAAAATAATTCTAGTTTAATCATCGTAAAGAGTTATTCAACGAAATACCCGTCAAAATGACCACAAGATACAGACCTACAACCCCATATTTTTAGTTTATGTCCAAAGTTTACTGATTAGTACAGTTTATCCCATATTTGCCCCTGAATCAGAATCACAGTTGCATGTCTAGTCCTTTAGGGTTTTTGTTGTGATCCAACCTATGTACCAAGCCTAATTTAGTATAATAACTTATACCATACTCATTTACATCAATATATAATAAATTTACAGGAGTGAAAAATATAAATACAATGGAAATTTATAAAAGAGTTTCTTACAAAAAGAGATGGACAAGTTTGATGACAAGAAGAAAGAACTTTAGGGCTATCAATATCACCACCGAATGAAAGTTTTTGAGATCACCAAGGAGGAGCTTGAAAGAAAGACTTCAAGGGAGCATGAAGATCTTCTACCTACAGCCACAAAAACATTTTGTGAGCCAAAAATATATAGGAAGAAGAGTACCAAGAAGAGAAATGGAGATCAAGGATTAAGACTACATTACTTGTACTTCTTTTCTAATCCATGACCACCAACACTTCTTGTCACCAATAATTCTTGGAAGATCTTGAGAGTCACCACTCCTTAACACTTGAAAACTCTAGGAAGATCACAAAGAAAACCCTAGGAGATCATCAACAAAACTCTTGAAAACAAGAGTTTTGAAGAGATAAAAGAACAATGAACAAGTTAGCACCAAGAGAGTTTCATCTTGTACTAATTATTTTAGCTAGAAAAATCAAAACCATGGTTGTTTTGTGCTTACCTAGCCACGATCAAGAGGAGGAGAGGAAGAATGCATGAGTATTTTGCATGTGGTGATACAAATGAGGTGACTTTGGTTGTTTTAAGACTAGTGGAAGACACAAGGAAGTCTTCTCAAGACACTTGTGCATATTTGCATATGCAAACCACAACTTGGTGCCACCTAGGAAAGGTTGGTGCCAAGTTAGTGCTGAATTTTTGAGTGTAATTTGATATTAGGTGTATTGTGTAGTGTATAATGCTCTTGGTAACTTAAAACGTGGAGTTTTAAGACGCGTAACGTAATACCGGGTAGAAAATAAAATGTAAAACTTGTAAAGATGTTAAAACTTGTTTTCATAATGTATTTTGAAATATAGATGAGTGGTGAGTTCATCGGAGGATTTATTTGAGGTTAAAACGTGAAAACATGAATTTAAACCGCGCGATACGTAAAAAGTGAAAAGTTGACGTAAAAATTGGAAAAGTGAATTGTGACTTTAAAAATAGGATTATAAGGAAATAATGGTTCATAGAAAGTGTAGAGTAGACATAGAATAGTCGTGGTTGAATGGATTGAATTTACACAGATAACTTCCGATGAAGTTAATTGTTTAAGATAGAATTATTTAATAATAAAAGTAGTAAAATAAATGACATGAAATTTACGAAATGTCACAAAGTGTTGCCTGAATTGACCACATGACATTTAGTATAGAATTAAAAGTCGGTTAGATGAAGTGCAAGGGTTGCGAAAGGTTGCAAGAATAATTAATGATTTAACCTAATTCATGCCTATATAAACCGGCCAAAATCACATTTAGTATGTACATTTGAAGATAATTCGCACATCTTTTAGATCTTTGATTGTTGGTAGCGGTATGTAAATTCTCTTTTGCAACATTTTAGAGATGATTCACACATCTTTTAGATCTTTGTAATTAACTTGGTCTTTTTTTGTTCTTAATTTAGTTATCATACGCAGGTACCATGAAAATCACACAAGATCATGCATGCTCAGATAAATGAAACCAAAGATTGGGATACCAACTATTTTCTTTGTTTCTTACATATTTAGGTGATTGTTATAGATATGCATATATATAGATATGTGCGTTTTTTATTGATGTAGCTCACATGTGCGAATTGATTCAAGAAATGTGCACGAGCATGTATGTAAAGCAACATTTAAATGGTTAAATGATACTTTTTAGCGTGATTAATTTATGTAAGTAGTTACTTTCGAATGCTCTTTGAGAAATATTAGAATGAATTTATCGTGTGCAATTGAATTATGATTAAAAAGAAAAAGGTTCGCGCATCGCAAAGTGTTTTCTTTTCTATATGTAGAATCATTAGTGAGAAACTAATATTTACGCCCATTAAATGAGTTTGCCATGATAGCAAAATACAACATATTAAAAATATCACATTGAGTAATGAATAGAAAGGAAAAAAATACATAATCTTGACTTAAATCCATTTGTAAATTATAATATCAAATAAAAAAGTTGAGTTTTAAACATAAGCAAAAGTTCAAACTTTTATCAAAAAACAAAACCGGTGCATTTAATGTAAAGTATATACAACATCGAGATGGAAGTGCAAGGCTTGCCGGAATTTATCACATGAAACTTAGTAATTAGTATAGAATTAAAAGTCGGTTATGGATTAAGATGAAGTTGAAAAGGTTGCAAGAATAATTGATGATTTAACCAAATGCAATATATATAGATATATGTATTATGTTAATGCATTTTCATATACAAGTAATTTATGTATGTTTTCTATTGATTTAGCTCCCATGTGCGATTTGATTAAAGAAAATGTGCACGAGCATGTATGTAAAGTAACATTTAAATGGTTAAATGATACTTTTTAGCATGATTAGTTTATGTAAGCATGCAACTTGAATACTAAATATAAAAAAATACATAATTTTTGCTCAAACCCATTTGTAAATTAAAAAAATTAAGTTTAAGACATAATAGTGGAGTCCAAAGGTTTTAGGAATTATTAATAGTGTGTTAATTAATATTCATTTAGTTAGCTATTTAGATTTTGAGTTTATTGATAAAATTTATTAATATGACTTAGACTTCAATGTTAATTTTCAATGAAATTTGTTGTACAATAAAATGAGATGAAGCTAAAAAGGTTTGTAACGATTTTTATACAGTTTATATGGCATTATTATATCTACATTATTACACAAACGTTAACTTACAAACTTAATAAAGAAAATATTTAACGCACATTAAACTATGACCAATTAGATAAACCCCGTGTGCTTCATATTACCATGCAAAAACCATCTAATGGACAAGTATTGTAAGACTAAGTAATAGAACAAAAAAAATAAAGCCATTTTTTTATCATGCAAATGAGTAATAGGCCAAAAGAAATAAAGTCATCACAACTTATTAACCAAAAGCCAATATATAAAATATAACACCACAAAAGCAAAACAACATCAAACACTTTTAGATTTTTATACAAGAAAGTTAAAACATTTTATATAACATACTAAACAATAATTAAGTATACACTCGCCAATATACAGAAAGAATACACGATTAACAATTAGATTCTTAGCCCGTGCGTAGCACGGGTTCTGCATGCCTCGTTAGACTTTAATTTTGTATTTTTGATTGTCATTAATGTTTCGATCATTCTTTTTTTACTTTCACAATGCCCATATATTATTAGCAGTAAATTTAAGTTCTATTTAACTTGTATCCTTAATTAGTTGTATTTTTCTATTTTACTCTTGTTTTTTGTGGTGATAGTAGGACTTTTCTTACCCAATGGATACATGCTATTAGAAACATATATAATCAGTATTAATAAGTTCCTCTATATACTCATTGTAGTAGTCAACTTGAGCGTTGTGATATGTGCAAGAATAGTGATTACACTTAAAATGATTTGATCTTACTTGACCTCTCACTTCCAATACAATTAATACTTTCTTCTCCAACACACCTCGTCTAATTCTGTGTGTGTTTCATCATCCGAAGGTAATAGCTTCCTCCTTCATTTTTTTTGATTGTTCATATTCCTTGTAAATGTATCTATTTATTCTGGCATAACTTTTCTTCTTATTGATTTTTAAGTTGTATCCATAGCTTTTTCTAATCATTAGTTGACCATAGTATTGTTATAGGCGGATCAGTATGATTGTGATGTTGCATGTTAGTTTAATCAACTATTGTTAAAAACCCCAATCATGGTTATTTATATTGTATGTTTATGATGTCGATTACATTGTGTAGTCATACTTGGTCTTACGAATGTGTCGTTGCTATCAGTAAAGAAAACCACACATTGTTTAGAAATGGTTTATGTGATTTTATCATCGATTTTCTCATGAGTTATAAGACCATTTTTGTTGATTAGTCAAAACTATTTATATCTGATATATAAATTTTATTTTTAAACTTCCTACTTTTAGTTTGGTACCTATAAGTTTTGATGTATTTTAATGTAGCTTTTGAAGGCATTAATTTTGCAGCTAAATACTTGTAATCAATCAATTTAGTTTATGAAGCCATTAACTAATGTGAATAGTTAGATACCAAGGTTTGGATCATGTATTTGATGGTTTCTATAAATTGTTCAGGATTTTTGTGTAAATTGTTATAGGTTAATGAAGTGGTTTACTATTTATAATTAAAAGGTGTACCTTATTAAGTTGTGAATGAATGCGAATAGTTAGAGCTGAAAGTTTGAATAATGTATTTGAGAATGGTTGTTATAATAATGGGGCCCTATTTTTGATTATGTGTTTGATAATGCATTTCGTAACAGTTGTGATAAGCACATTGTTAAGCTATGAAGAAAAAGTTATTGTATGATTCCCCTATGTATATTAGACACTTCTTTGTGGAGTTAGTTACACATAGTATGGTGTATATAAGATGTAATGTTTGATAAAGTGGAATTATGTTTGATAAATATTTGCTGGTTATATTACGTTGTTTCTTTGTCAGGCACATGGGTTCACATAATAATGTATTTGAGAATGGTTGTTATAACAATGGGACCCTATTTTTGATTATGTGTTTGATAATGCTTTTCGTAACAGTTGTGATAAGCACATAGTTAAACACTGAAAAATTAGTTATGGTATGACACACCTATGTACATTAGACACTTCTTTGTGGATTTAGTTAAACATAGTATGGTGTATATAAGATGTTATATTTGAAAAAGTTGAATTATGTCCGATAAGTATTTGCTCGTTATATTATGTTGTTTCTTTACCAGGAACATGGCTTTGCAGTTTATAGTGAAGGCTGATTATCTCTTTCACATCAGAAGGCAGGTATGGATTTTAGGCCTCATGATTGTACAATTAAATTTTTCACTGGCAATTTTTGTAGTTGATGCTTATCAATAATTAATGGCATATATTTTTTTTAGTTTTTGTTTGTTTTTTGATATTAATTTAATAGTTGTTATAATCTTATGTAGACTCTGCCCGAATGGTTTCACGAACTGTACTACAATGTCTAAAATTGGGTGTATCTGATTAGCAATAAGCGCATCAAGTATAAGGTGTGGATTGAACGTAATTCCAACGGACATTGGCAGCTCTACAGTCATGAATGGAAGACCTTTGTTAAGAATAGTGGCTATTCAAACATTGATTTGTTTCATTTTATCCATGAAAGTGTGGATACATACTATGTAACGGGTTACGATAGCAAAGGTGTTGAAAGTGGTGGTTACCGGAATTCCAACTCAGAACTTGGTTCATCAAGGTGGTTGGGTTTTGCTGGCAATGATCCTACTCAGTCTCCTGTAAGTGTAGAATATTTAAATTTGCTTATTATTATGTCATTTTTCATTTATTATTCAATCGTTGTCCGTTAGGTAACAAATATATGTATATATATTATCGTAGATGATTCCTGGGGTATTTATTCTGGCTGTGCAAATGGATGTTTTCTTGTTGAAAGTGAATGGGGAAGATAGGGAGGTGATGATTAGATGTCCAACTGATGGTTGCTCTATTTTACATAGGCCCGGGTGGGAAGACCTTGTTGCTCGTTATGATCTGTTCCCCGGTGTTAAGCTTGTGTTCACAAACCGAGTTAACAACAGGGTTCGAATGATTATCTTTAGAGAGGATGGGCGGTCATTAACAAACGAAGTTGTGAGACGGGTCGTGCTAGCACCCAATCAGCCGAAACATGTTGGTGATAAAGGTAATCACTGCCAGTATTTTGAATATTGTTGATGTTATTTGTATGGAGTTTTGTGGTATTAATATTAATTGATTTTTAATGGTTTGTTTATATTAGATGATCGAATGGAGCACATTTGCAAATGGAAAGGGCATGTTAAGTACCACATGGACGAAGACCACACTTTCTACAAACCGTTGCAGTGCTATGTCTTTGAACAAAACCGATTAGTAATATAGTTTTGCTTTGATTATTATATTATCAACCCAACAAATACACAGATTTTGTATTAAACTGACACTGTTTACTTTATATATTTATATTATATTTTGTCAAACAATTCCTGAAGATTTTGTGAAGAAGCACAAGTTGTTTAGATATAAGCATGCTTACATTCGCCACAAGCCTTATCAATACCGAATCGTTCTTCATCGGTCAAAGCACCATAAGAACCTAAGCCGTAAAACTCATGTGTACTTTAAGGCTCCTTGGAGGTAAATTGCTAAAGACTGGGGTTTGAAGCAAAATCAGATGCTTCGGTTTAAATTCATCAAGAATGTTGAGGATGAACAGGCTATTCTTTTTTATGGTGAAGATCCTGTTATGATTCCCATGTTTCATATGTGTTGAAATTTCGATATGTGGTTAGTCTCTTTTACTGAAGTATGTGTGGGTTTGCATGTTGAATATTAGGAGTCTTTTAACGTTTATGATATGATGTATTTTGGGATATTTAACTGAACACTTGATGTGATGGTGTGTATCAGATATTGATGGGTCCGTGACCGTGCTCTATGTCACAAAACTTAACTATGTATGTAGGTTTAACACGGCTTTCCGTGTTTATATTTATGAACATGTTTGTTGTCAACCAATTTCCTAATGATGTTTGTTGATGTGATTCCCTTATGCCTAACCGGCTGAATCAATATGGTTGAAATTGGTAAGATAGTCATGTAAGTATTGCTGCTTCGGAGATACGTATGTCATTAAGTTTCTTTTCTTGTATCATTAATTTAAATGTGGGCATAGATAATCTTCAATATCAGTTGGTATAAGTTGTAAATGCACACACAAATCAGATTTTGCTCATAAAAACTTGTTCACTTTTTTTTTTTTTAACTTTTTTTTTTCATCTTTTTCCTTTTGAGCTTATAATATTTTACTCATGCCTTATAAAAAATCATTAACAGCAAATACGAAACTTAAGAGAGTGTTTGGCCAACTGTACTAATGTACTCAAAATCCCTTGTAGCTAACAAACAACTAAAAGGCGTTATAGTTAAAGTTCCACCGAAAGTTGTAAGCACTTATTTAAGCACTTGTAACCAGTGATCTAAATCTATAAGTCTCTCTTACTTGCATGAAAAGTATCCTCAATCTTGCTTATAGGTTTATTTGAAGCTGAAAAAGCATATAAGCTCACTCATTTTTGTATCATATATATGATAATTTCCAAATGTTGGTTGTGAAAATAGCCATGCCAGTAAACATAATAGGACTCTCGTCTATTTAGGATATTAGTTTGACAGTTCAAAAGAGATAGTTATCATATAGAAAATTAGTTCAAAAGATAGATAGACGTTCTAAAGTGATATGATATCATGTATTTTTAACAAACATGAAAAATTGGTGATTTCTGGATGTGACCTCCTAGATTTTGCAGCTCGTAACGTACCAACTTGATGCACATCATTTTATCTTCTTCAAAGCCACAATCTAGTGTAAACTGATGCTAATTGCCCTGCATCACTAACGACCTGATCTTGAATGGGTTGTTCCTATCCGAAATGACTTTCAGCTTGACTGAGTATACCCATTTCATGTGGGCAATCTGTTCTTCTTTATACATCTCCATATTTGAGTCATCCCATATATCCAATTCGATGATCTGTTAATTGGAACACATTGAAGGATAAGCATTAAACGATAATTATATAAATGTAATGATTTGGCTGGCAGATTTAGGTTGAATATCTTACCAATGGATAGTGATACCCAACATTTGGTTTGAACCTAGTGTAGACCACTCTATGTTCATCAACATGAGAACTGTGATGGGTACCATGTACAGATATGATGCATCCTTGGATCTGTAATCATATTTTATTTAGGTTATACATAACTGGGCAATATATATTTATAATTAAAATACTCGGTATAAAATTAAATTTAGATTTTTAAAATTTATTTTTTAATTCACCATTGCGATAATGGTTAAGGATTGGTCTGGGTGGCCTTTTTAGCAACATTGTTCGTATGTCTTCCTTGCTGAGTCCAAGGCCATCGTAGCCTCCTATTACCACGACAGATAATGTATACCTTTCCATATTTGTAAACACAAGCTGCTGGCCCACTGTATCCCTGCTGTAACAACAAAATCGTCCCATCCATAACCCGTCAAGCCATTCATCCTGATGACTTTGTCTTCCTATGGTTTAACCCTTTTTAGGCGAACTGTGAATGCCAATCATGCGTAGATGAGTGTATAGTTGTTTTGCCAAATATCTTGTATGAAATCCCCGGGTAGCAACTACACGGACAGGGTTAGATAATGATATTTGTTAATGCAATAAAATGGTTAATTTTTTTTTTGTAACAAATTTTTTTCCTTCTTGATATTAATGATAGAATAGATGTTATGGAGGTTTTAATTACGACTTAAATTGTTGTTTACCATGATTCCCGGAGCATAACTAGCTAAACACCTGGTCATTCTGGGTCCTATTGTACGCCTATCATATCCACCGCATTTCTGACCCAGTATTGTCGTAGACCGTGACATAGTAGTCATCCTTTCCTATCCTTACAAAATGCACTGTTGCGGCGCTTGGAGGAATATTTGATGCCACAAATGCAAACCACTCCTTGTCACAGAGCACCCATTTGTTGTTTTTGTTTTGAAGCTATTTTATAACGGTACCTGTCAGTACCATTCAGATAAAGCATGTCGCTTTGTTCCTTGAAGTAGTCTGTAAAAACGTCTGGCAAAATCTGGTTTGAAATTTGTAATGCATACCTCAGTTTCATATATATTTTTTAAAATATGGTATAAGTTTTGATAAAATTGTATGTAACAAATGTACGTTAACATAATTCTTACCTGCTCAGTTTCTTCTTCGTCTCTCATATACTGGAACAGGAATTGTTGAGCCATCCTGTTTGAAATTTGTTAAGAATGTAATGATTTTTAAAATTTTTATTTTGTAAATATTTTCATTAAATATGAATAAAACAGTTCTTTATAAATTTACGATAACATAACTTAAGCATTGCCATATGAAACTTAAACATGACTATAACCAATTCATTAAACTGAATGTATGTTTAACTAATTAATGGTATAATTCTTTTAGAGTTAACTTTCTTAAGAACATGTGTAATTGCTAATCAAGACCGTTGAAACAGAGCAGGTGTATTTAAACATTTTCAAATTTCTTTTATTAACTTGTATCACGAGCTGTTTCGAAGCAATAACATTTTCACATCCAATATGCAGTGAGAAGTTTTATTCCATGTAAAATTAACATGACATCAATAGAGTTGTCAAAACGGATATTATTTAAAACTACGGGTTACCTTTTCATGCTCTAAAGAAAATAATATCATAAATCGGACAATATGTTGCAGTCTTAATAATTAAGCTCTTGCTTTTCTTAATGATCTTCCAACTATAAACAATATCATGGAACATGTTAGTTTAAGCAAGTTGGATTGCACCATCAAACAACTGGTTCGAATAACCTATAATCACAATACCTTGTCAAAAACATTGGTATACAATTAGGTAAGCCAAATCACAAATAATGGGGGGGGGGGGGGGGGGCGGGGTTTGCAACTTCAAAGAGGTAGTTATTGTCATAGGTCATTCGCATATTATTATCATCTATATCATAGAACACCTAAACATGATTATAATTGTTTGGCTAACAACAGAGGAACTTTTGCCTAATTCAAAGTAAGCAAAACTAAAAATTGGTAGAGATATTGCAATGGTAATATATACATAATTGTAGGACCTTAGATATATCAACTTTTACACAAATATAAGAACTAGATGAAGTAAAGATGGTGACTTGGTATAATATGTGTGGCGTTAGATTTGTAGAAATAGAGTAATAAGATGAAGAGAACTTTTATTAAAAACACACACAATACACACTCAAGCACACCTTACAAATGAGAGGTAAGGTGCCTTATATAGTTCGATACATAGGCTTTGATGGGCTTGGGCTTGGACTTGGTTACATGATTGGATAACTAGGCTTATGAAACATAGCACATAACATATTAGCTTGCCAAGTCCAAGGCCCAATGACTAAACTATTACTAATCTTAACAAACGACACAAAGTTACAATATGAGAATGACCATCACTTCTATATATAAATATTTTAATGCTAACAATCTCCCCCTAAGGGATGGTCATTCGAATGATGCTCCACGTGAGTGGGTCTTCCGTGTTCTTTGTCTTCAACTTTGTGTGTCGTTGTAGAATAGTCTTTAGTCTTTGTTCCTTCATGCTTTGTGATCTTTGATGACTAATTTTTCATCGTTC
Source organism: Artemisia argyi (assembly GCA_030686995.1). NCBI lineage: Eukaryota > Viridiplantae > Streptophyta > Magnoliopsida > Asterales > Asteraceae > Artemisia > Artemisia argyi. The sequence continues at coordinate 179,800,912 of CM060684.1, forward strand.
TTTGTTCCTTAGTGATGTGGAGTTATCTGCCTTTCGTCACTTCTGCGTCTGTGGTGGTTGTTTGCCATTCCAACATGCTCATATATCTTCAGTCTTTGTAATACATGCATTTGTAGTTCCCGTTCTTTCACATAGATCTTTGTCACTTTACTTCTGTAGATTCTTTCACATTGCGTAGAATCTTTCTTTGAACCTTTCTTTGCTTTGATCTTTGTGAGAACTTTCCTTTGACTTCGAGATGCATGTATGAGTATGTGGAATCTGTCGCCATGGAGATGAAGTGTCCCTGCATATAAACAGTTAGCAATAAAACATCCGGTACTTACAGATAAGAATTAGAGATCGTCAACAGCATAGTGTGAAGACTCCTTCTAACCCTTACCAAGGCCGTTCCCATGTCAGATACTCTCGAGAGAGCTTACAAGACCTACTTAGTAGCTCAATGACTGGGTGAGTCGCTGGGGATCACTCCACGACTGTAGACCGTTTGAAACCACCGCGAACACTAAGCGTAACCCATAAAGAATTACCGAAGTGACCTGCTGTCAGGGCTGCTTGATGTTGACCCTGGCAGGAATTTCCATTCAATCATCAAGAATCACAAAAGTGAATCCTCTCATAAATGTTCTGGCAGATTGCTACGATCTGCGTAGGACTCTTAAGTTTACATCTGGCGTCCTTATTGTTGAACAACCAGTGTAGAAATATCATGTGTTCCTATGAGATCTTTTGATGAATCTCGGGGCTCTAGACTCGATAAGTGCACATTTGGTTTCCTATGCGGAGATTAGGGAGAGGTCTCCTGCTTCAATATCAACCATCTCTAGGAGACAGGTCGATAGATTATGCCGGTTCCCCGTGAGAATGAAACAAGCTCTTTTAAGAGAACTTGAGAGGTTAAGAAGGTTTAGTGCAGTGCGTCACTGGGTCCATGACGTCTTTGTCTTCAATACCGGTGTCACCTTAGTAACAACCAGTAGCATATGAATTGAACCCGGTGTCTGCCCTAAGGTTGAACATCTGGAGGGCTATTTCTTTTCACCCTTTTTCATAACTTTTCTTTTTAATTCTTCAACCCCTTCTTTCTCCTTTCTCATTTTCTCCTTTTTTCAATCGTACCTAAGGACTTCTAATTCTAATCTATTGGAATTGTCCTTGGGTAGATCCCTCCGGCTCTGGCGGATCATAGGACGGTTTTACCTAACCTTAGTCACCTTATAACTCCATGACTATCCTATTGTTGCCATGAAACCTTTTTGTGAAAATCTCTCAAAGTGTTTATGATAATAAAACACATTTTGTTACCACTTTGAGAGTTTTGCAATTTTGAAGGACTCCCCCTTCACATGTGCTCATGAATATATAAGAAATTTGCACATGCGAGAGGAGTTTGCACTTTTTGAATTGATCCACTTTTAGTGAACATGACCGATTCGAGACACGCTTACATCACTAGTTAGACTAGCTTGAAGTTATTACCTATAACACCCCCAAAATCGATCAATACAACGGAAGACTTAAAATGTCAGCGGAAGACTTTTGGGGTATTATATTGTGGATCTTTCGTCACAATTATAGAAAACGATTCAAGTGATCGTTTTAAGTTTTATTCAAAATACCAAATATTCATAATTCCAAGAGAATTCGTTATTCAACAACAAGTTTTATTTAAAGAGAAATAAACGTTTCTTTATTTGCCCACTTCGTGCCGTTGCCATCCATTCCATTTAGTTACCTGAGATAAACATGCTAAAAGTCAACAAAAGTTGAGTGAAATTCATAGGTTTATATTTAAGAGTTTGAACACAAGAGATAGATGTTTATTGTAATATCGATACAAATAAACATGTTAGAAATCACATTCATTATTGCATTAAGCTCATGACACTCAACGATTCAACAGACATCAATATTTTCATAATAATGATGTGAAATATATAGCCCCCAAGATAGGTATTTGCCAGTAACCTATTATATTCAAATAACGTGCATTTGGTGACTTTCCTCTAGCAACCAAATGGGGATTGTCAATCCCTAATAGATCTATTCACAATTATTTACCTTCACTTTTCAAGTGATTAAGGTTCATGATCGAGGGACTTTTGGCAATAGCTACTTAAGCAATAAGAAGATCAGGAAAAGACTTGTGTTCGGTTTTTGAGGATGTATCCCCTCCACAGAAATCAGTTAAATGTGGGCTATGAACTCACCTTAGTAGGATAGTAGAACAATTGTAATCTCAACGATGCAAGGCAACGGCTTCACACACAACCTAAAAGATATGGCACGTTTTAGTTCTTAAGTCTCGTTTTATTGCGAACGTTTATTATTAATTATAAGGAATCGATAAAGTGCATATGTGATGTGTTAAGTCGTATAAAAATAAATAATGGTTACGTATTGTTTTATTCGTCTAAATTTGTTTATCGTTATATAAGTTTTATTCGTATTATATATATATATATATATATATATATATATATATATATATATATATATATATATATATATATATATATATATATATATATATATATATATATATATATATATATAAGTTACGTTTATTATTTATCGTTAATATATATTCAAATACACATATTAGTATAAATATATATAAAGTTTTTATAAAAATCAATATTACTATTCAATCCTTCATGTTTCTCAATTTTTACACTTTTTACCCTTAACGGAAAATATTTACGCCGTTAGTCCAAAAGTTATATATATTTACATTTTTAGTCCAAATATCAAATATTTACATTCATTATCCCTAAGTTTCAATATTTACAGTTTATACCCTTTAGAAAAACAGTTTTTATATTTTTCACTCAAGTTTACAATTTTGGCAATTCTAGTCCTTAATCTTCGTACATTTGCAAAAATAGTCCTAACTTTACCAAATTCAAAACTTAGCATTTTTATTATTTCATTAAGCTCAAAACATTTAGAAAAGCTTATTTTCACAGCTTATTAGCTTATTCTCCTCTTATTTCGTTTAGTGGGCTTAACGATCCAATATTAAGGGCCCGTTAAGGTTTTATGATCCAAGAGGTTTGGGGGAACACTAGGTTCATAGAGATCCATCATTTTAAGTTATATGAACATTTCAAAAGAGCTTATTCTCATAGCTTATCGTAATAAGCTAAAAAGAGCTTTTTGGGCTTTTAAGCCCACGTAAGGTTTTTAAGTTTCTGAAAATAGTTTCCATAGCGTTTTACTTTGAGTCTCGTTAGGTGGTCAAGCTAAGTTATTAAGTCGTATTATTTATCATTCCTGATAGTATATCAAGTAGGCAAATAGATCATGTAAAAATATAGGTATGTCGTGTGTTGAAATTAGACATGGCGAGGCCAAAGTATACGGTCAAAACTCATGTGTATAACTTATATAAGTTGAAAAATAATCTAAGTCTTTTTAAAGTGAAATCGTATAGGTTCAACCCAACTTAGAAACGTGTGATTTTTAGTGTGTAGACGTTATTATAAGTTCAAATCTTTTATAGGTTCTTGATTCGTGAAAAACACAATATCAATATTATAGTATAGATGTAAGCTCAAGAAATCCGCAAAGAAATACGGATAATCCGAGGTCGTATTCCGTGTGAAGGGTGAATGGAATTCCGAATTTCCGATTCGGAAAACGTGTCGTGAAAAGTGGTAAAAAGTGATGTGAATGAGATTATACTAATGAAATAGTAAATGAAGCACAGATAATCAATTAAACACGTAAATCAAGTAAAGCAACTAGAAACGTAACGTAGAATTGAAAACGTAAGCTAAAACGGAAAATAAACGTTAACGTACGAAATAAAACGCGACTTTTAAGCTACGCTACTCCTACGGACTTGAAAATAATTTTCAAAAATTAAAAATGATAAAAGAAAATTTTGAGAAAAAGAAAAATATTTTTTTGACTTTTTAAATATTTTTTATGAATTAAAAACTATTTTAACTAATTAAAAATTAAAAGAAAATGTAAATAAATGGAGAAAAATGCAAAATAAATTTCTAAATTTTTAAAATAACTAAAAATAATTTTCTAATATTTTTTTGGATTTTTCTGGGGTTTTTCTGATTTTTTTGGAATTTTTGGTAATTAAAAAGTAATTAAAAATGATTAAAATTGAAAATTAAATAAGAAAAATAGCAAATGAACTTGGAAAAATCTGAAAATTTCAGGAAAATTCTAAAATACTATTCTGAATCTAGGAAAAATATAAAAATTTGAAAATAAACACTGGAAGTGCTGATTAGACCAAAACTGCTTATTGGAAAGTGCTTATTTATAAGCAAAACTTGACTAATTGACCTGAAACTTTACCCAAATGATTTTTAAACTTAAATGAGCTCAGATAAACAGAGATTAACCAGAATGAGGCTCAGAAACACAAGTATGGGCACAATTAGATCAAATAAGCAATATGGAATAAGCTATAAGCTCAAACAGATAAGCAAAAGCCTAAAACCAATTGAAACAGTTGCTTAAGGTACTAATAAGCTCAGATGAACAATAAAGCCAAACTTGTAAAGAACACAAACAATTTGCAGCCCTATTTAAGAATTCAGAAACTAGTCTCAAACACCTAACTTGATGAGATGAATAAGCTGAAAGAATAAGCTGATAAGAAACAACAATTGGGTGCTTTCTACTGTCTAGCTACCATAGAACACTAAAACACCAATTACACAGAAACTAGATCCAATCTAAAGACTTAAAAGATCCCAAAAAGTGAAGGCTATTACTGTGGTGCAGGGTACTAACAGGTTCAGACAATCAACTTCAAACAGCTTTTTAGATAAGCAAATGACTTACAAACCTAAAAATTATTTTTGAAACTTGTAAACCTTACTACCAAATATTGCAAAACCACTTTTGAAAAGTATTTTGAATCAATTTTGAGAACTATGCAAGCTGATGAAAAGTTGACCAAAACAGACAATCCAAAAACTTTTTGACTTTATGATGAACACAAAACTCTAAGGTTGACTAAACTGATTTATGATTAATCTCTAATGTTTGAAAATAAGCTATTAAGCTGAAATAACACTGAATTAAGCTGTCTAATATACTATTGCAACTAAATGTGAGGTAAAGCACACTATACGCTAACTGATGCAACTACAAATTTAAGCAACAATAGATTTTGACTTTTAGGCTAATAGACTATAGATTTATATGCTTAAGCTGACTTCCAGAGAACTAGTGTGATTTAACTGAGCAGCAAGTTCCACATTTAACCAACAGATCTATGTGATACAACCCTAAGCCAAACACCCCTAACTGCCTCAGTCACAACTTCAAAACACCACCACAAAGCTGTCAAACACAACCTAAACCAATTCTTATCAACTTAATCTGATCCAAACATTCAAGTGAACCAGAGAAGCAGACCTAAGATGTTCTATAACCCAAACAACACAATTCCACAGATATAAAATGAATGAAACAGTAAACGACTAAAACTAATGCAACAGATGATGAAATAGGGTAAGCAACTAAGATTAAGGAATCACTCAACTATATAAGCAGAAATTTACTAATAGAAAATTACATAAGCAGATCTAAACTAGTAAATTGAGACAGAATTGAAAATAAAAAAAAACTTACTACCACCCCTCAACAAAACAGAGGGGTGTTCCCACACAGCCTATCTTTAGATAGGCTAACCGCTCCTTGTTAGCTACCTTTAATCTCCAATTGAGCTGAGCTTTATTGCAATAAGCTCTCACAGTGACCACTTTGACTATTGGAGGTTTTGAGAGTTTTTTAAGAGAAACTTATAAAACAGTAATGGTTTTAAGTTTGTTTAAAAGAAACAGGTTAATTGAAACTAAATTCAGATTTAGAAACTAAATTGAAATGTTTTATTTTTTTTTTATTTTTTTTTATTTATTTATTTATTTATTATTATTATTTTTTTTTTATTAGATAAACAAAAACTGAATTGGAAAGTAACTTTACTAATGTTAATTCAAAACTAAATAAAACAGTAATAATAAGCAAGAATAATAAAATTAAAAAGACAATAAGCTGAGATGAAATTGAAATTATATTTAAATTTAGAAATTCATTACAAGACTTTTGAAATGGAAATTACAATAAAGCTTTTAAAGAGAAAACTAACAATTACTAAAAACCTACCCACCAAACACTGAATAGAGGGGGGGTATTTATAGCCTGAGATGAGGAGGTCTTGTGAATTGCCAGGTCACCTATCCGCGTGATTTGTGTTTCTTCTGAGCCCTTTCATCCGTATGATTGCTTCCAGATTATTCCAGTCAATTTTAACCCTTGGATTGCGTGTGGTGACATGACCTATCCTCCGTGTGTCTTGTGATAGGACCACGTGTCATTCTCTGCCCTTCCTGACAAACTGTCAGCTTCTAGAACACCCAATGATTGGGTAATTGTTGGTAATTAAGGGTAATTGGGAAAAGGGTGAATCTAGGGTTCATGGTAACAGTACTTTTCTGGGTTTGGGGTGAATATTTGGGGGGCGGTAAATGGGGATTTGGGGGTTTTTATTAAAAAGGGTTTCGTTGACTAATATTGACCGGGGTAAAGTGGTAGTGGATCGGGTTGTATAGGTGGGCTGGGTAATTATTAAGGGAATTGGGCTTGGGGTTTGTTGGGTTTTTATTTTTAGACTTATATAACTTTTGGATCCGGATGTGTTGTGTAAGGTTTTTAAGAGTAGTATTAATCAAGGACCATTGTTGAAATTCTAAAATCATGAAGGACCAAAGCCGTAATTCTTCAAAATTTATTCCCAAGGGTATTTCTTGCCATTCTCACATAGTTGAGGAATGACCTTGACCACTCTTTAAATATTATTCCAAGGGACCATTTGTGTAATTCTCTGAAACTGCAGGGACTAAAATCGCCAATTCTTCAAACTTTGACCAGGGATCAAATATGTAACTTTGACGAATCTCTGAGGTTGACTTTGACTTTTTAAGCTTGGACTTTGACCATTTGACTTCCCCGGCCCCGGCTTTTGACACTTTCTATTCTCGTGCTCGTTTTTGTCGGTTTTGCTGTGTTTTCGTTCATTTTTCTCATATCCGTACCTGCACATACACAAATACAAAAACATGCATTCTCTTGGCATTTTTGGTTAGTATTTGGTGTTTTTGGTCTGTATTAAGGTCTAAAAAGGATGAGTGATTAAGCACTCATCAAAATCCCCCAGACTAAGGTATTGCCGTGCCCTCACGCAATGTCATCACCTCACGCTCAAGAGATAAATAATTTCAAAACCTCTCTTTACTGACGTTGTAAAGTAGCAATGATGTTCAAAAGAGATAGTAAAATCATTTATTCTCAAAAACGCTCCGTTTTCCGATTTTTCTGAATAACAATTACAACTACTATTTTTGTACTTTTTCATTTATATATGTGACGGTTTGCTTGACTTTCATTATCAATTCTTATCTGTTGATAATTTTCAGGGTCAACGAGTAGAAACACTTCTCACAGAGAAGAGACCGTACGGATAAAAATCGTCATCCTTGATTTTTCACAAGCTCCCAAACTAAGCGTAAAATCGAAATCATTGTTTATCAGAAGTTAGATGCTAACACTGCCCACAAAAGTTACTTGTGTATTACCTCTTGTCCCCAGGTCCTAAGTTGTATCTAAAGATTTTAATTTGTGAGAAATGAATTGCTTCATATTTTCTCATTTCGATATTTGTTAGTCCGATAAGAGCACAAAATTTGAACGCTAAGTAGTTTTCAAACTTTCCCTCGAAAACCCCTGCATACAGAAATTGGGTCCACATGAAGGTCTCTGATTTAACACGATTTGTGGAGGCTCCCTTTTTATTTACGTCCGAGACATACCATGTTTGATACCCGAAACGGAAGCTTTTTATTAGGGAAACCCCCGGAGTCGAAGCTTGGCATTTTTGCATAATAATAAGCACTTTAATAATACTTTGGTCCTTAGTCCTTTATTCTTTTACAGTCAACGGTTTATGAGCCGCCAAGATGTAAGAGCTTTATTATGACTTTGGATTTCTATCCGCTGCTTTTTGTAGCTTTCGATTCCTCTGCCTTTTTATTTGGCTTTGGACTATTATTATCGATATTCATAACTATATGCCAAACCCCGAGTCCTACGGCCTTTACTAAGATCACAACATCGGCTGCGAACCGGCAAGATGCAATAGTCTATTTCACCGTAACACTGGCAGTACCTCAATGTGTACCAAACCCCCATATGCAGAAATTTTGTTGGGAACGAGAAAAAACTAAGTATTGCCCAAACCGTATACCCTTAATTAATCCTAGACATCTATTTATATATTTGTGACGTTGCTGATGGGAACAAGGAGGCCACAAGTACCTCTCGTGGGTTTTTTAAATCCCAGTAATGCGATCCGTGTATAGCACGAAACTTTTAAATAAACTCTATCATTCCTCGATCTCCGCAAATTTAAAATCCCAAATAATGAGATCCGCGGATGCTTAGCCATAATCTTTTGATTATTTTGGTTAAGGGAAACAAGCTAGGGCTCAACACGCCCGGTCAAGTCGGAACATTTATTTTTACTCTCGCCGGTAGGAAAATCAAAACAAGGTGTCAAATCTTATTATTCATATCATATCTTTTTTTCATTTTTTTTTTTTTTTTTTTTTTTTTTTTTTTTTTTTTTGCATAATAAAGCTGTGACAAAAATTAAGATTTTTGGTGGAAAACGGAGTTGCGCAAGTTAAACAGCTCAGACGATGGTACAGGTCAAATCGAATCGAAGATTCACCCCCCCAGACTAAAGTGAAACATTGTCCTCAATGTTTTAAGGGACGGGTAATCCTACGTAAAATCTAAGGCCGTTTATTAAGTATGCCAAGAGATAAACGTTAGTCGATAAGATTTAGGATATGGTGAATTTCCGATAGAGCAGCGAAGGATGAGACTCGAGTGGAGAGAACGACAAACCACGAGCACGAGAGTCCTCAAACTTCGGGGAAATTCCTGAACATTCAAAAACAACAACCACGATAACACGAGTTTGGAAAGGGTCGCCCCCCTCACGTCACGTTATTAAAGAAAATAGAAAATAAAGAAAATGAAATTGGATAAGCATGGGGTGCCTCCCACGAAGCGCTTGTTTTTGTTCACCGAGTCACATGAGCTTGACTCGATCCCCGAATTAATTCGTCCTTGGGGAGAGCAAATGGAAAATAATCTTCATCGGGCTTTCATTCAAAATATTTTGAAAAACATAAGACTTAATTGAAAGTTCCATCCCGGAGAGAAAACCACTGGTATTTTAATGTTGAAAACGTTTAGAAACGATACCGGGATCAAATACAACATCCTCACTCCCCACGGAGTGAAGGATAAGAGAAACCACACCAAACATTACAAATGGCAAGAAAATCATGATAACAATCTTGAAAAACTCATCCTCATCAAAAGAGAACTTCATAATTGTGAAATTATGACTTTTATCATTTAAGCTCCTTTTAAAATCCTTTCCGGGTGGGAGGGTTGGGAAAAACTTTTCATTCAAATTCTCATTTTTAAACACACCACCTGGATCATGATCAACTTCAAGATCAAAACTGAAACTTTCATATTCTGGATTAGAAAACTTTTCGATTTTACATTCAATTTTATCAAAGCAAAATGACTCATATTCCGGAAGAGAGATAAAAGCATGAGAAGTGGTACTGCCACGACTCGTCTCTTCCGAGTGATTGATATCAAAGTTAAAAGCTTCATAAGTCGGATAAGAAAAATCCGAACGATAAGTGGGATTGCCATTAATCTCCTCAGTCGTATCGAACGAAAAACTCTCAAAGTCGGGTAAAAATTCCTCGAGCTCGGGTTCAAGAGGATCGTCAATTATAAGCTCAATCTTTGTCTTAACTTTATCCGGAGGGATTGACGGTTCATCGTTCAACAAATTGTTAAGAAAAATAGTATCTCCCTCCGAATCAAAGTAAGAATCATTAATCTCAGAAAACGGAATCGTATCAATAGCAAGAAATTCATCGACCTCTTTCCAAAAAGAATCATATTCCTTAGTCGGAGGAAATGATGGGGAAGAGTCGGAGACGAACGTTTTCACAAAATCATCAAAGGAATAATCGCAAACATCAACGCTTTTGACGGAGAACTTCTTTGATTTCGAATCATCGGCTTTAAAAATCATAATATCATCATCGTGTCGTAAAGTTAGAGTATCCTCATAATGGTCTACTAGGGCTTTTGCGGTTCGTAAAAACGGTCGCCCTAGTATAAGAGGAACTCTCGGATCAGCTTCAAAATTGACAACAACAAAATCTGCCGGAAAAGTACACGAATTCACACGAACAAAAACGTCCTCAGCAATTCCCACTGGATGAGTGATCGATCGATTAGCAAGCTCCAAAGTCATTCTTGTCGGTTTAAGAGCCCCCATTCCAAGTTGTTCGTAGATCGATAATGGCATGAGGTTTATACTCGCACCCGAATCGGCCAGGGCGTTGCAAATGTCTTGATCTTTCAATGAACACGGAATGAGAAACTTTCCTGAATCACCAAGCTTTTCGGGAAGCTTCTTGAGAAGAATCGCGGAACATTGAGCATTTATCGGTGTTTCGGCTAATTCGAGCAATTTCTCTTTATTACTTATTAGATTCTTAAACGTTGAGGCAAATTTCGGCATGTAAACAAGAGCATCCATGAAACTGATATCAAAGTGCAACTTTTGAAAAATATCGAGAAACTTTTCCATTTGTTTTTTAGATTTTGCACGGAGCACTTCATCGTTAAATCGTGACGGATATGGCAATTTAGACTTGTATTTCACATTATTCTCAAAAACAACTTTTTCTTTATCCTTTGACTTTTGGACAACCGGAGGTTGGACGTTTTCAGCTCCTCCATTATTACTAGGAGGAACCGGGTCCTTTGTCGCCTCGGTCTCACAGTCCACTACCTTAGGCGGAGACGAAGAAGAAGAGGTAGTCGGCACTGTGGGTTCATATAAAGCACCACTGCGAGTCGTGATCGCCTTGATCTCGCCCCTCGGGTTAGCGATCGTGTTGCTTGGAAGAGTACCCGAACCCGAGGGTCGATCATTTAAAGACTTTTTCAATTCAGACATTTGATTGATTAACATTTTATTCATTTCCTCTTGACTTTTCATAAATTGCTTAAGTAATTCATCCGAAGACGACTGATTCACAACTGGATTTTGAAAATTTTGACAACGATAGTTGTTATTGAAACTTTGATTCTGAAAATTTTGATTTCCATGATTAAAATTAGCATTATGATTTCCTTGAAAATTCCCTTGATTCGGGCCTTGATTATAATTTCCCCGATTTTGATTTTGAAAACCATGATTTTCATTGTTCATCCGATTTTGATTAGCATTGTGATTGAATTGATGATATCGGTTTTGCACATTTTGATTAACTTGATTGGCTTGATTAACTTGAGACGGTTGATTAAAACCGGGTGGTCCAACATAATGGTTCGAACGGTAGCTAAGAAGATTTCGGTCACCCTGTGGTTGGTATCCGTTACCGCCCATATTGTAGGTTCCCGAAGTAGCATACACATTCTCGTGAGTGTAGCCACCGGTGGCTGGGCACTCAAAATACGAATGAGGACCACCACAAGTCTCACAAACATTGTTCACCATATTGACTTGATGGTTCTTGACTTGATTTTGATTCTGAGACGTTTGGTGCATTCTTAAAACAGCAGTTGACAAATCATCGAGTTTCTTAGTAATTGCGGCTATTTCAGAATTAGACGTAGAAGAATTGTGAGCAACGGTTGTTCTTGACTCATTCCTCTCGGCAGAGGAATCCCAGTAATTGTAATGAGCAGTCATGTTCTCAATAAGTTCGTAGCAATCTTCAGGACGTCGTTTCATAAAAGTTCCACCCGCAGCTGCATTGATCGTGTCCCGATGTCGCAAAGTCAAACCATTGTAAAACGTATCAATTATCGTAACAAGAAGCATGTTATGGTTTGGACACCGATCAATAGCAAGCTTATAGCGTTCCCAAGCTTCGAATAAAGATTCGTCGGGAAGCTGACGGAAATTGCTAATATCGTTTCGAAGTTTCGTCACCATCGATGGTGGAAAATATTTCGCCAAGAACTTCGATACCATTTCTTCGAAGGTATGAATCGAGTTCTTGGGAAGATGATCAAACCAAGCTGTGGCATGATGTGTAAGAGAATAGGGGAAGAGAGAAAGACGAAGGGCGTCATCGGAGACCCTATGTTGTTTCATACTTTGGGTGACGGTTAAAAATTTGTCGAGATGCTTGTTAGCATCGTCACCCGGTAAACCGTGAAATTGGCACGAATTCTGGACTTGTTGAATCATATGGTGCTTAAGTCCAAAATCCGTAGCCTCAATATTGAGAGGGGCAATCGGACCGCCTCTACCGTGCATTGTCGGTTGACACAGCTCTTCCATCGTTCGGAGATCGGGAGCTGGTGCATTTTGAACAACACCCACCGGAGGGTGTTGATTATTGTGGTTGTTTTGTTCCATTTCCGTGATGTTAGGGAAACGAACTTTGTGTGTGTGACGTATCAAACTCTCGGGGTTCGATAATGGAGAAATAAGACGTTTAGAAGATGAACGGGTGTTCGTACACCACAAAAACTCAAATTTTGAAAAATAAAAGGAAAATCAAATTTGAAAAGGAAAATCTTATTGTATTTTTGTTTTTATAAAGCAAAACTTAAACTTTTGTTTTTCTTTTTCAAACGTTACGTTAATCGTAAACCGTTTCCCTTAATCTACTTGCGACGGAACGGGAGAGAAGAATGGATCTCTCTTCAGCTTGCAATTTAATGTCAAAGCTATCCGTATTTTCCGCTTATTCGGTTGTAGAATTAAAGTAATCCGATTAGCAACTAATTTCACGCGTAGTTATATTGGGAGACTTATTTGGTTTACAACGCCATTTCTTTCGATCGAGTCGAGGCTGTAACTTTATTATTTTTTTGGTATTTTTGTGAAAACACTTTAGGAAAAGTGTTTTTGATTTTTCGATATTTATATAATATATATAAAATAGAGGAAGGCTTATCAAAACACAATTTTTCAAAAACGAAATTTCAAAAATTCACTTCAACCTTCCCGGCAGTGGCGCCAAAATTGATTCGTGAAAAACACAATATCAATATTATAGTATAGATCTAAGCTCAAGAAATCCGCAAAGAAATACGGATAATCCGAGGTCGTATTCCGTGTGAAGGGTGAATGGAATTCCGAATTTCCGATTCGGAAAACGTGTCGTGAAAAGTGGTAAAAAGTGATGTGAATGAGATTATACTAATGAAATAGTAAATGAAGCACAGATAATCAATTAAACACGTAAATCAAGTAAAGCAACTAGAAACGTAACGTAGAATTGAAAACGTAAGCTAAAACGGAAAATAAACGTTAACGTACGAAATAAAACGCGACTTTTAAGCTACGCTACTCCTACGGACTTGAAAATAATTTTCAAAAATTAAAAATGATAAAAGAAAATTTTGAGAAAAAGAAAAATATTTTTTTGACTTTTTAAATAGTTTTTATGAATTAAAAACTATTTTAACTAATTAAAAATTAAAAGAAAATGTAAATAAATGGAGAAAAATGCAAAATAAATTTCTAAAATTTTAAAATAACTAAAAATAATTTTCTAATATTTTTTTGGATTTTTCTGGGGTTTTTCTGATTTTTTTGGAATTTTTGGTAATTAAAAAGTAATTAAAAATGATTAAAATTGAAAATTAAATAAGAAAAATAGCAAATGAACTTGGAAAAATCTGAAAATTTCAGGAAAATTCTAAAATACTATTCTGAATCTAGGAAAAATATAAAAATTTGAAAATAAACACTGGAAGTGTTGATTAGACCAAAACTGCTTATTGGAAAGTGCTTATTTATAAGCAAAACTTGACTAATTGACCTGAAACTTTACCCAAATGATTTTTAAACTTAAATGAGCTCAGATAAACAGAGATTAACCAGAATGAGGCTCAGAAACACAAGTATGGGCACAATTAGATCAAATAAGCAATATGGAATAAGCTATAAGCTCAAACAGATAAGCAAAAGCCTAAAACCAATTGAAACAGTTGCTTAAGGTACTAATAAGCTCAGATGAACAATAAAGCCAAACTTGTAAAGAACACAAACAATTTGCAGCCCTATTTAAGAATTCAGAAACTAGTCTCAAACACCTAACTTGATGAGATGAATAAGCTGAAAGAATAAGCTGATAAGAAACAACAATTGGGTGCTTTCTACTGTCTAGCTACCATAGAACACTAAAACACCAATTACACAGAAACTAGATCCAATCTAAAGACTTAAAAGATCCCAAAAAGTGAAGGCTATTACTGTGGTGCAGGGTACTAACAGGTTCAGACAATCAACTTCAAACAGCTTTTTAGATAAGCAAATGACTTACAAACCTAAAAATTATTTTTGAAACTTGAAACCTTACTACCAAATATTGCAAAACCACTTTTGAAAAGTATTTTGAAACAATTTTGAGAACTATGCAAGCTGATGAAAAGTTGACCAAAACAGACAATCCAAAAACTTTTTGACTTTATGATGAACACAAAACTCTAAGGTTGACTAAACTGATTTATGATTAATCTCTAATGTTTGAAAATAAGCTATTAAGCTGAAATAACACTGAATTAAGCTGTCTAATATACTATTGCAACTAAATGTGAGGTAAAGCACACTATACACTAACTGATGCAACTACAAATTTAAGCAACAATAGATTTTGACCTTTAGGCTAATAGACTATAGATTTATATGCTTAAGCTGACTTCCAGAGAACTAGTGTGATTTAACTGAGCAGCAAGTTCCACATTTAACCAACAGATCTATGTGATACAACCCTAAGCCAAACACCCCTAACTGCCTCAGTCACAACTTCAAAACACCACCACAAAGCTGTCAAACACAACCTAAACCAATTCTTATCAACTTAATCTGATCCAAACATTCAAGTGAACCAGAGAAGCAGACCTAAGATGTTCTATAACCCAAACAACACAATTCCACAGATATAAAATGAATGAAACAGTAAACGACTAAAACTAATGCAACAGATGATGAAATAGGGTAAGCAACTAAGATTAAGGAATCACTCAACTATATAAGCAGAAATTTACTAATAGAAAATTACATAAGCAGATATAAACTAGTAAATTGAGACAGAATTGAAAATAAAAAAAAACTTACTACCACCCCTCAGCAAAACAGAGGGGTGTTCCCACACAGCCTATCTTTAGATAGGCTAACCGCTCCTTGTTAGCTACCTTTAATCTCCAATTGAGCTGAGCTTTATTGCAATAAGCTCTCACAGTTTGACCACTTTGACTATTGGAGGTTTTGAGAGTTTTTTAAGAGAAACTTATAAAACAGTAATGGTTTTAAGTTTGTTTAAAAGAAACAGGTTAATTGAAACTAAATTCAGATTTAGAAACTAAATTGAAATGTTTTATTTATTTTTTATTTTTTTTATTTATTTATTTATTATTATTATTTTTTTTATTAGATAAACAAAAACTGAATTGGAAAGTAACTTTACTAATGTTAATTCAAAACTAAATAAAACAGTAATAATAAGCAATAATAATAAAATTAAAAAGACAATAAGCTGAGATGAAATTGAAATTATATTTAAATTCAGAAATTCATTACAAGACTTTTGAAATGGAAATTACAATAAAGCTTTTAAAGAGAAAACTAACAATTACTAAAAACCTACCCACCAAACACTGAATAGAGGGGGGGTATTTATAGCCTGAGATGAGGAGGTCTTGTGAATTGCCAGGTCACCTATCCGCGTGATTTGTGTTTCTTCTGAGCCCTCTCATCCGTATGATTGCTTCCAGATTATTCCAGTCAATTTCAACCCTTGGATTGCGTGTGGTGACATGACCTATCCTCCGTGTGTCTTGTGATAGGACCACGTGTCATTCTCTGCCCTTCCTGACAAACTGTCAGCTTCTAGAACACCCAATGATTGGGTAATTGTTGGTAATTAAGGGTAATTGGGAAAAGGGTGAATCTAGGGTTCATGGTAACAGTACTTTTCTGGGTTTGGGGTGAATATTTGGGGGGCGGTAAATGGGGATTTGGGGGTTTTTATTAAAAAGGGTTTCGTTGACTAATATTGACCGGGGTAAAGTGGTAGTGGATCGGGTTGTATAGGTGGGCTGGGTAATTATTAAGGGAATTGGGCTTGGGGTTTGTTGGGTTTTTATTTTTAGACTTATATAACTTTTGGATCCGGATGTGTTGTGTAAGGTTTTTAAGAGTAGTATTAATCAAGGACCATTGTTGAAATTCTAAAATCATGAAGGACCAAAGCCGTAATTCTTCAAAATTTATTCCCAAGGGTATTTCTTGCCATTCTCACATAGTTGAGGAATGACCTTGACCACTCTTTAAATATTATTCCAAGGGACCATTTGTGTAATTCTCTGAAACTGCAGGGACTAAAATCGCCAATTCTTCAAACTTTGACCAGGGATCAAATATGTAACTTTGACAAATCTCTGAGGTTGACTTTGACTTTTTAAGCTTGGACTTTGACCATTTGACTTCCCCGGCCCCGGCTTTTGACACTTTCTATTCTCGTGCTCGTTTTTGTCGGTTTTGCTGTGTTTTCGTTCATTTTTCTCATATCCGTACCTGCACATACACAAATACAAAAACATGCATTCTCTTGGCATTTTTGGTTAGTATTTGGTGTTTTTGGTCTGTATTAAGGTCTAAAAAGGATGAGTGATTAAGCACTCATCAAAATCCCCCAGACTAAGGTATTGCCGTGCCCTCACGCAATGTCATCACCTCACGCTCAAGAGATAAATAATTTCAAAACCTCTCTTTACTGACGTTGTAAAGTAGCAATGATGTTCAAAAGAGATAGTAAAATCATTTATTCTCAAAAACGCTCCGTTTTCCGATTTTTCTGAATAACAATTACAACTACTATTTTTGTACTTTTTCATTTATATATGTGACGGTTTGCTTGACTTTCATTATCAATTCTTATTTGTTGATAATTTTCAGGGTCAACGAGTAGAAACACTTCTCACAGAGAAGAGACCGTACGGATAAAAATCGTCATCCTTGATTTTTCACAAGCTCCCAAACTAAGCGTAAAATCGAAATCATTGTTTATCAGAAGTTAGATGCTAACACTGCCCACAAAAGTTACTGGTGTTTTTGGTCTGTATTAAGGTCTAAAAAGGATGAGTGATTAAGCACTCATCAGTTCTCATTTGTGACGTAGCCAAATAATAGTATAACACATAAAATGTATACGTTGTTTTTAAGATTTACGATTTATAGGTTCTAAGTGATCGTGTATAAACAAGAAATACGTATATGAAAATAATGATTTGGAGTCTCACCTCACCTCAAAAGGTGGAGTAAAACAAGAAGTATGGTTCGTGTATATGGTTCAATGTGTTGTGGTTCACTTCACGTCCTCCAATGGTTCAAGTAGCTCCAAGCTTGCTTCCTAGGTTCTCTTCTAAGCGTGGTTCTCCTAGCAATCCTTTCGTCCCTTCATTACTCTCTCTCGTTAATATTTTTAATAGTATGGTATGTATAAGAGTAGTAGTAGTTTGTGATTGCATGTAGACGTTATATAGTAAGTTATAAGGTGTGTAGAGATACGCAAGATCACATGATCGATCATGTTCCATGTTGAGCAAATAGTAGTGCCTCTTTCTTTGTCCAATGGCGTGCGTACAACCCAAGTATCCTTGTGATACATTCCTGACACCATTTCTGTTCATTCACTCGATATTGGGGAGGAAGGGAGGCATGGAAGAAAGGTTATGACACGTTTTGTAGTTATCTCCATGGGAGCGTTCATGGTTTTGCTTTGGACGTTTTTAGTGTAGTAAACGAGGGTGAGTAAGAAATGTTTATGTCTCGTGTGGTTCTTGGGTACTAGGTAAATCAAAATGGGTAATAATAGTTATTCGTTATGTGTAAAAATCGTGCAATAATAGGGTGCGTTTGGAGTGTCGCGGCTAGCCGAAAACCAAAACAAAATAATAACAAGGGTGCGTTTTGGGCTTAAAGCCTGGTGGGCTTGTGGTGGTGTCGGCCCAAGCAATAGAAAGAAATAAAAGATAGTACTAGTCCGTTTGGTTTGTGTATTGGATTTCGTGGCCCAAAGGGTGTTGGGGGCCCACCTGGGGTGTCTCGATTATCGTGTCGAAGTTCAAAAATATTAGTGAGTGTTCTCGTAAAGTTTCGTAGGTTCGGGAAATATATAAATAGTATAGGTTATTTAGACGAAACGTATTATTAAATATAAACGCGTTATATAATTATTTATCGTTCGCAATAATCATAGGCAACCTAGGTTGTGTGTAAGCATCGTTCCTGGGTAAGCGGTCAATCACAGTTATCATAGTGGTTCAATATCAAGCCATATCATAAAAAAAAATTTTGTTACCCGTAAAATGGTGTTAATTCCTTGTAACATCGTTTTATTTATTCGTATGCATTTACTAATCGTATGGGAAATTTACGAGAGGTTACATTACCTACCTCTTACAGGGAATTCCGTCCCGGAATTGTAGTCTAAGATAGTTGTCGAGGGTGTCTTAGGTGAAGAGATGTGGGTACTTGGAGCGAATCTGATCCTCGCGCTCCCAGGTATATTCCGGTCCTCGCTTGGAGTCCCAACGAACTTTGACAATAGGGATACGGTTTTGTTTTAGTTGTTTGACTTCTCTATCCATGATTTCAATGGGTTCCTCGGTAAAGATAAGGTTATCATCTAGTCGAATTTCCTTCAATGGAATCACGAGAGATTCATCGGATAAACACTTCTTAAGGTTTGACACATGAAAGGTGTCGTGAATCCGACTAAGTTCTTCGGGTAGTTCTAGTCTATAAGCCACGGGTCCTATCCTTTCCAGGATTTTGAATGGACCGATGTATCTAGGGTTCAACTTTCCATGCTTTCCAAATCGTACCATTCCCCTCCAGGGAGATACTTTCAATAAGACTCTATCTCCTATTTGGAATTCCATGGGTTTCCTTTTTAGGTCTGCGTAGTTTTTCTGTCGATCTCGGGCTGCTTGTAAGCGTTGCTTAATCTTAATGATTTTCTCGGTTGTTTCCCTAACAAGGTCTGGTCCTATAAGTTGTCTTTCTCCGACTTCTGCCCAACAGACGGGCGATCTGCACTTTCTACCATACAGTGCTTCGAATGGTGCTGCTTTTATACTGGCGTGGTAACTATTGTTGTATGAAAACTCTGCTAATGGTAAGTGCTTATCCCAACCTTTTCCAAAATCGATAACGCATGCTCGGAGCATATCTTCCAAGGTTTGAATAGTTCTTTCACTTTGACCATCAGTTTGAGGGTGGTATGCGGTGCTCATATCCAGTTTAGTTCCTAAGGCTTTCTGTAATGATTTCCAAAAGTGTGAGGTGAAACGACTATCTCGATCCGAGATAATCGAGATTGGTACTCCATGTCGAGTGACAATTTCCTTCACATATATCTGAGCTAGTGTATTCATCTCATCGGTTTCTTTGATGGGTATAAAATGAGCGGATTTTGTTAGACGATCCACAATAACCCATATTGTGTCGTGTCCGGATGAGGTTTTTGGGAGTTTGGTGATGAAGTCCATAGTGATTCGTTCCCATTTCCACATAGGAAGTTCTGGTTGTACAAGTAAGCCTGAAGGTTTCTGATGTTCTGCCTTTACCCTTGAACATGTTAAACATTTACTGACATATTCTGCGATGTCAGCCTTCATGTTTGGCCACCAATATAGTCTCTTTAAATCCTGATACATCTTGTCGGAACCTGGATGAATGGAGTATTTTGACTTGTGGGACTCATACATGATGAGCTCACGAATACCTCCGATCATAGGGATCCAACTTCTGTCCTTGAAACATAGTGTTCCATCGGATTTCTTCACGAAACCATTCTTATTCTCGGGCATACCGTAAATCTTTTCTTTGGGTCGGTTTTCTTCTTTAAGTGCTTCGTTCTGCGCGGTAAGGATTTGGGATGGAAGGGGTGAGTGGATAGTCATACCTAGTGATCTAACTCGAAGGGGTTTCAATCGTTCTTTTCGGCTTAACGCATCTGCTACTACATTAGCCTTTCCTGGGTGGTAACGGATCTCACAATCATAATCGCTGAGCAACTCTAGCCAGCGACGTTGCCTCATATTCAAATCTTTCTGATCCAAAATGTGTTGAAGACTCTTGTGGTCGGTGTATACGGTACATTTGGTGCCATATAAGTAGTGTCTCCACAACTTGAGTGCAAACACTACAGCTCCTAACTCCAAGTCATGAGTCGTGTAGTTTTCCTCATGTTTCTTTAGTTGGCGGGATGCATAAGCTATCACTTTGCTTCTTTGCATCAAGACCGCTCCTAGTCCATGATAAGATGCGTCGCAATATACTATAAAGTCCTCGTTTCCTTCTGGGAGGGCTAATATTGGAGCTTCACAAAGCTTTTGTTTTAACAACTGGAAGGCTGCTTCTTCCTTTTCTTCCCAGATGTAATTCTCATTCTTTTGGGTCAACTTAGTCAACGGTTTTGCAATCTTGGAGAATCCTTCTATAAATCTTCGGTAGTAACCTGCGAGACCTAAAAATTGACGAATCTCCGTGGGGTTTGTAGGAGATGACCAACCTTTAACAGCCTCAATCTTTGCAGGGTCTACGTGAATGCCTTGACTATCGATGATGTGTCCTAAAAACTGTACGGTGTGAATCCAAAAGTCGCATTTAGAGAACTTAGCGTACAATTCTTCCTTCTTGAGCAGTTCTAAAATGATTCGTAAATGTCCCGCGTGTTCTTCTTCGTTGTGAGAGTAGATCAAAATATCGTCGATGAATACTATTACAAACTTATCCAAGTAAGGTTTGCATACTCGATTCATTAAATCCATGAAAACTGCTGGTGCATTGGTCAGACCGAACGGCATTACCTGAAATTCGTAGTGACCATAGCGCGTTCTGAATGCAGTTTTCGGAATATCTTCTTCTCGAACTCTTAGCTGATGATATCCTGATCTTAGATCAAATTTTGAGTACACACTTGATCCTTGCAATTGGTCGAACAGATCATCAATTCGAGGTAATGGGTATCGATTCTTTACCGTAAGTTTATTCAACTCCCGGTAATCGATGCACATTCGAAAGGATCCATCCTTCTTCTTAACGAACAAAATTGGAGCTCCCCAAGGTGATGAGCTTGGTCGAATAAATCCTTTATCCGATAATTCCTTTAGTTGTCCTGACAATTCTTCCATTTCAGATGGCGCTAGCCTATAAGGTGCTTTAGCTACTGGTGCCGCTCCAGGCACTAGTTCAATCTGAAATTCTACTTGACGTACGGGTGGAATACCAGGTAATTCTTCAGGGAATACTTCAGGGAAATCCCTAACGATAGGAACGTCATCAAGCTGCCTTTCGGATGACTTACTTTCCGTAACTTGAGCCATGAATACTTGACATCCTTCTTTCATATATTTTATTACTCGCATACATGAGATAATTCCATATCGAGGTTTGCTTTTGTCACCCTAGACAATGAGTGTTTCATCCTTGAGTGGTATATGGACGGCCTTTTCGTCACAGTGAATCCTAGCACGATGGTGAGATAGCCAATCCATGCCGACGATAGCGTCGAAGCTACCAAGTTGAACCGGCATAAGATCAATGGCAAAAGGTTTTTCGGATAAGGTTAGGGTGCAATCTTTCATGATAGCATTGGTGTCTATTAAATTTCCGTCAGCCATTTCGACTTCGTAGGTGGTGTTTAGCTTAGAGGGGGTAACATTAAGTAAAGGGGCAAACGTATTTGATATAAAACTCTTATCGGCGCCCGAATCAAACAATACTCTAGCATTATGATGGTTTAGTAGAAACGTACCAGTGACTACATCGGGCCCGTTTCCATCTCCGAGTAGGTATACTCTAGCTTGGGCGTTGGCTGGTTCGTTTCCTTTTGGGCAGTTTCTCCGGATGTGTCCTACTTCTCCGCATCCGAAACAAGTGGGTGGTATAGCTAATGTGTTGCTTCCCGTAGCAGGAATCTTACAGTTCCTGGTTTGATGCCCGATTTTATGACATTTGTCACATCGGACGGTACAACGACCCTCATGATGAAGTTTGCATCGCTGGCACAGGGGTTTCTGTCCGTTGTACCCTACACCTTCCGTAGCGGTGTAGACTCGGGGTTTTTCTTGTCTTTGATTCTGTTGCTGAGTGCTTCGATTGTTGTGATATGGTTGGTGGTTCCGATTATTGTTGCGTTGGTTGTTGTTGCGGTGATGACTGTTGTAGTTTTGCTGGTTGTTGTTGTGATGGTGAGTGGTTCTTTTATCGTCCAATTTCCTTTTAAGTTCATTGTATTTCACTTCTCGATCTAGAAGTTTCTGAGCAAGTTCCATTGCTGCTTCCAAGGTTGGTGGATTTGCTGAGGTGACATTTCCTTCAATACTCCTAGGGAGTCCTTCGACATATTTCTCTAATGTCTTCTCATGATCGGGTACCATGGTAGGGCATAGTATCCTAAGTTCTTGGAATCTCCGGTTGTAACTTCTCAAATCAACTCCTTTCACTATTAAGGCATGAAACTCATTTTCGAGTTTTCGCAGTTCGGAACGGGGACAATACTTCTTTAGTATTTTAGCCTTGAACTCAATCCAAGTAAGCTGATGTGCTGCTTCTGCTCCTAGTGTTTGAACGGTAGAGTTCCACCAGGATAGAGCGTCTTGCATTAGCGTTCCCGTTGCGAAGCTTACCTTGTTGTTTTCCGAGCATCCACTTCTTTGGAAAACAGTTTCACTTCTTTCAAACCATTGAGCTAATTCCGACACTCCTTCAATTCCTTTGAAATACATCGGTTGACACGCTATGAAGTCTTTGTATGTGCAGTAGCGGGGTGCCGGTGCATTTCCGTCTCTATTACGGTTTTGTTCAGCTAAAACGGCATTAACGCCGTCAGCGATTGCTTGCTGGATTGCAGCCGGGGTCATAACTTCGGGGTTTGCTGGTGCGGCGTTCGTGGTTGTTCTCCTAGTTCTAGCCATATTGCTATAAAAGAAGGTATATTATTAGAACATTTATAATAATCCTATCACGTTGAAAATACATATCGAGTAATGAATAGTTAAATATAGGTCGTAGTTACAATGATTCGATCATCGTAAGTTTTCGTATGTTGGGATAACACACATAACGAATAAGTTTGACCTGTATGAACCAATATATTACGATATAATGCAACGTAAATAAAGATAAAATAAACTTCCATAAATCAATGTCACGGTGTTACAACACTTATTTGTACTTGTGCAAATGTTTACAAAACACGACAAGATATTCCTATTTGTAGGACATTGATTTTTCTTAACAAGGTGGTGGTCTCATGGTTTTCCTAAGGCTTTGTTTAGGCGGTTTTGGAGTTCTTGAATGGCAGTGGACATGGTTTCCATGGTTTGATCTCGAGCTCTTTCCCTTTCTCGAGCTTCTAGTAGGGCTTGCCTAAGGTGTAGGTTTTCAGTGTTAATCCTTTCAATTTCTCGGTCTAAAGTCCCCAATGCTATTTCGGTTGAAGTGTTAGCCCCACAAAGAGCCCCTATGAATTCCATTGATTCCCAAAATAGAGAATCCAACTTTTCGACCTTATCCTCTACTGCAAGATGACCAATTATGAGACTGTTCATGTCATCTTCAAAGGTTTCTAGAAGTTCCTGTGGAATCTTGTTGAGTATACTAGCGATGGAATCAAGTCGGTCTTCGTGGCGAACCATTCTTGCAGCTAACAATGGTATGGTATGGTGTATGGGTTCCCCAGTGACTGGCAGTATTCGGGAGGTAGAGTAAGAACTTTCCCCAAGTTCCCTTGTTGTTGGTGTTCCTTCTTGAGATCTCCAATATCGCATAATGGGCAATAAGAAAGACCATTTACGAGCATCTGCCCGCTTGTGGGTTCTTCGGCGACTACGGTGAATACTAGATTCTGAGGCGGTTGGGCGGATTGGGTAAATCTTTCGGTGAGGTGGTAGAGGGACACTTCGGTAAGGTGCTGGTGGTGATGCTAGTGGAGGTGATACTATAGGTGATGGTGTTAGTGGCACAGTAGTAGTTTGGCTGTAGAAGATAGTTGGTACCGGTGGTATTACTGGTGGTGCAGGTGGTGATGGCACAACTGATTCAGGTGGTATGACAAGAGCTGGTGCTGGTACAGCAATACTTGCTTCATACGGCTGAAGTTGTCTAATTTGCCTAGATCGGCGAATCGGACCAGATGTTGCCAGAGGAGGAGCCTCTGTGTCAGATGCTGGCAGAAATTGCTGGCTTTGCATGTATCTGTCGGTAGCAGGAGACATAGGCATAGGTGAGGTAGCATAGGCTGAAGTAACATCTTCAGTTCCTGAGTTTGAGGACAAGCTGATAGGGTGGGTGTTCGAAGACATGATACTGTAATAAATTTCCCGATTAGTAAATGTAAGCATAATTATAATCAACTTAAAAATGCTATAAAGGTAAATAATACTTTTTACCAATTACTGGGATGCGTAGGCACGAAGGGCGTAGGATGGTATTTTATGAAAATTTTGTCCCGTTTAAAGTGTAGTTATAGTCCAATGTTCCAAAAACACTTGGTTCACTATAATCGTAGCTCTGATACCAATCTATAACACCCCCAAAATCGATCAATACAGCGGAAGACTTAAAATGTCAGCGGAAGACTTTTGGGGTATTATATTGTGGATCTTTCGTCACAATTATAGAAAACGATTCAAGTGATCGTTTTAAGTTTTATTCAAAATACCAAATATTCATAATTCCAAGAGAATTCGTTATTCAACAACAAGTTTTATTTAAAGAGAAATAAACGTTTCTTTATTTGCCCACTTCGTGCCGTTGCCATCCATTCCATTTAGTTACCTGAGATAAACATGCTAAAAGTCAACAAAAGTTGAGTGAAATTCATAGGTTTATATTTAAGAGTTTGAACACAAGAGATAGATGTTTATTGTAATATCGATACAAATAAACATGTTAGAAATCACATTCATTATTGCATTAAGCTCATGACACTCAACGATTCAACAGACATCAATATTTTCATAATAATGATGTGAAATATATAGCCCCCAAGATAGGTATTTGCCAGTAACCTATTATATTCAAATAACGTGCATTTGGTGACTTTCCTCTAGCAACCAAATGGGGATTGTCAATCCCTAATAGATCTATTCACAATTATTTACGTTCACTTTTCAAGTGATTAAGGTTCATGATCGAGGGACTTTTGGCAATAGCTACTTAAGCAATAATAAGATCAGGAAAAGACTTGTGTTCGGTTTTTGAGCATGTATCCCCCCCACAGAAATCAGTTAAATGTGGGCTATGAACTCACCTTAGTAGGATAGTAGAACAATTGTAATCTCAACGATGCAAGGCAACGGCTTCACACACAACCTAAAAGATATGGCACGTTTTAGTTCTTAAGTCTCGTTTTCTTGCGAACGTTTATTATTAATTATAAGGAATCGATAAAGTGCATATGTGATGTGTTAAGTCGTATAAAAATAAATAATGGTTACGTATTGTTTTATTCGTCTAAATTTGTTTATCGTTATATAAGTTTTATTCGTATTATATATATATATATATATATATATATATATATATATATATATATATATATATATATATATATATATATATATAAATAATAAGTTACGTTTATTATTTATCGTTAATATATATTCAAATACACATATTAGTATAAATATATATAAAGTTTTTATAAAAATCAATATTACCATTCAATCCTTCATGTTTCTCAATTTTTACACTTTTTACCCTTAACGGAAAATATTTACGCCGTTAGTCCAAAAGTTATATATATTTATATTTTTAGTCCAAATATCAAATATTTACATTCATTATCCCTAAGTTTCAATATTTACAGTTTATACCCTTTAGAAAAACAGTTTTTATATTTTTCACTCAAGTTTACAATTTTGGCAATTCTAGTCCTTAATCTTCGTACATTTGCAAAAATAGTCCTAACTTTACCAAATTCAAAACTTAGCATTTTTATTATTTCATTAAGCTCAAAACATTTAGAAAAGCTTATTTTCACAGCTTATTAGCTTATTCTCCTCTTATTTCGTTTAGTAGGCTTAACGATCCAATATTAAGGGCCCGTTAAGGTTTTATGATCCAAGAGGTTTGGGGGAACACTAGGTTCATAGAGATCCATCATTTTAAGTTATATGAACATTTCAAAAGAGCTTATTCTCATAGCTTATCGTAATAAGCTAAAAAGAGCTTTTTGGGCTTTTAAGCCCACGTAAGGTTTTTAAGTTTCTGAAAATAGTTTCCATAGCGTTTTACTTTGAGTCTCGTTAGGTGGTCAAGCTAAGTTATTAAGTCATATTATTTATCATTCCTGATAGTATATCAAATAGGCAAATAGATCATGTAAAAATATAGGTATGTCGTGTGTTGAAATTAGACATGGCGAGGCCAAAGTATACGGTCAAAACTCATGCGTATAACTTATATAAGTTGAAAAATAATCTAAGTCTTTTTAAAGTGAAATCGTATAGGTTCAACCCATCTTAGAAACGTGTGATTTTTAGTGTGTAGACGTTATTATAAGTTCAAATCTTTTATAGGTTCTCATTTGTGACGTAGCCAAATAATAGTATAACACATAAAATGTATACGTTGTTTTTAAGATTTACGATTTATAGGTTCTAAGTGATGGTGTATAAACAAGAAATACGTATATGAAAATAATGAAAATAATGATTTGGAGTCTCACCTCACTTCAAAAGGTGGAGTAAAACAAGAAGTATGGTTCGTGTATATGGTTCAATGTGTTGTGGTTCACTTCACGTCCTCCAATGGTTCAAGTAGCTCCAAGCTTGCTTCCTAGGTTCTCTTCTAAGCGTGGTTCTCCTAGCAATCCTTTCGTCCCTTCATTACTCTCGCTCGTTAATATTTTTAATAGTATGGTACGTATAAGAGTAGTAGTAGTTTGTGATTGCATGTAGACGTTATATAGTAAGTTATAAGGTGTGTAGAGATACGCAAGATCACATGATCGATCATGTTCCATGTTGAGCAAATAGTAGTGCCTCTTTCTTTGTCCAATGGCATGCGTACAACCCAAGTATCCTTGTGATACATTCCTGACACCATTTCTGTTCATTCACTCGATATTGGGGAGGAGGGGAGGCATGGAAGAAAGGTTATGACACGTTTTGTAGTTATCTCCATGGGAGCGTTCATGGTTTTGCTTTGGACGTTTTTAGTGTAGTAAACGAGGGTGAGTAAGAAATGTTTATGTCTCGTGTGGTTCTTGGGTACTAGGTAAATCAAAATGGGTAATAATAGTTATTCGTTATGTGTAAAAATCGTGCAATAATAGGGTGCGTTTGGAGTGTCGCGGCTAGCCGAAAACCAAAACAAAATAATAACAAGGGTGCGTTTTGGGCTTAAAGCCTGGTGGGCTTGTGGTGGTGTCGGCCCAAGCAAAAGAAAGAAATAAAAGATAGTACTAGTCCGTTTGGTTTGTGTATTGGATTTCGTGGCCCAAAGGGTGTTGGGGGCCCACCTGGGGTGTTTCGATTATCGTGTCGAAGTTCAAAAATATTAGTGAGTGTTCTCGTAAAGTTTCGTAGGTTCGGGAAATATATAAATAGTATACGTAATTTAGACGAAACGTATTATTAAATATAAACGCGTTATATAATTATTTATCGTTCGCAATAATCATAGGCAACCTAGGTTGTGTGTAAGCATCGTTCCTGGGTAAGCGGTCAATCACAGTTATCATAGTGGTTCAATATCAAGCCATATCATAAAAAAAAAAATTTGTTACCCGTAAAATGGTGTTAATTCCTTGTAACATCGTTTTATTTATTCGTATGCATTTACTAATCGTATGGGAAATTTACGAGAGGTTACATTACCCGTCCTGGTCAAGTCCAAAGAAAGTCTCTCGATATGGTACATTCTACTCAGACAAGTCCTATTCGAGACACGCTTACATTACTAGTTAGACTAGCTTGAAATTATTACCCGTCCAGGACAAGTCTTTTCGATTACTGACATTTTAAGCTTCGTCAATTCATTGGTACATTCTGAGTCGAGCTCTTTTGAGATTCAGTCACAAGCTTTAAACATCTTTGATCACATTTTAATCATGTCTTCTCCCCCTCAAAAATAGCATATCGTGATATTTTTGATATCAACTGATTAAGAAAAAGCTTTTGGAGAGAAAGACAGATTACATTTTGCATGAATTCGGAACAATTTTGTTTTTGTACTCCCCCTTAATGATAGCACATTTTAAAATCAATTAAGGGTTTTTGAGGGAGTTATCTTGAGCACTAATTTGAAAGATTTTGAAAAATCTTTTGATGAATCTTGAAAAAGTGCTCAAGATTACTATTTTGAAAACGAGTTTTTGTTTGAAGTCTTTTTCGTTTGTTTAGACTCGAACTTTTTGAAAAAGAGTTCGTCATTGAACGTACGAGTCCTTGATTTGAAAATAATCAGAAGTCATCATTAGGGTCCGGGTTTCGTACTGAAGTATACGAAAGCCATTGTGAAGAAACTTTTAGAGAAACGACATGTTTTAGAAAAATATGTTAAAGAACTCCCGCTCAATCATCTGTACATGTCCGTATCATTGTTGAATGACATTTCTAGAAACGTACAGAATATTGATTTATACGAGAGACATGTCGCGAGAAGAATATTTTTGGATTTTTTTTTTTTTTTTTTTTTTTTTTTTTGTTGGTTTTTCAAATTTTGTATTTTGTTTTTTCAAAGATATTTACAGCGAAGCAATTTTGAAAGCATTTTTCAAGAAGATTCGAGAAGACGTTCTAGCTCCTCAGGAGTTAGGCTTCGCATGCCAATTCGTCGAACTAAATAGTCAAACCGTTCTTTTGGAAGGGCTTTAGTGAATAGATCGGCGAGTTGGTAATCAGTCTTAACGAAAAATAATTCAATAGTACCCTCTTCCACGTGTTCTTTGATGAAATGGTAGCGGACTTTGATATGCTTCGTCTTAGAGTGATGTACGGGATTGCACGAGATGGCTATGGCACTTTTTGAGTCACAATACATAGGTATTCTGTCAAAAGTAAAGCCATAATCTGTGAGCTGTGTCCGCATCGAAAGAACTTGGGCACAACACGCAGATAGAGACACATACTCGGCTTCGGCGGTTGAAAGTGCAGTACAATCCTGTTTCTTTGACGACCAGCTTACGAGCTTTTCACCTAAAAATTGTGCTCCACCTGATGTACTCTTTGCTGTAACTTGATCACCGGCATGGTCTGCATCTGAAAATGCTGTTAGATTAAACCCCGAATCCTTTGGATACCAAAGTCCCATGTTAATGGTGCTTCGTAGGTACCGAAAGATCCGTTTAACCTCTTTGAGGTGAAGTTCGGTAGGCTTTGCCTGAAACCGTGCTAATAAACATACAGCAAATTGAATATCAGGTCAACAAGCAGTTAGGTACATGAGAGAGCCGATCATGCTCCGATATTTTTTCGGATCGATAGGTTTCCCAAACAAATCAGCACCTATTTTTGGTGAAGTGACCATTGGTGTACCAACAGAATCACAATTTTCCATTCCATGTTTTTTCAAAATCTCTATTGTATATTTAGCTTGATTGATAAAAATACCACGAGGGGATTGATGGATTTGTAAACCAAGAAAGAATTTTAGTTCCCCTATCATGGACATTTCAAATTTGCTTTTCATGAGATTTTCAAAATGTTTTGAATGGTTAGGATTGGTTGATCCAAAAATAATGTCGTCCACGTAAATTTGAACGATCAAAATGTCATCTTTGAACTTTTTGATAAACAAGGTGTCATCAACCGTTCCTTTTGTGAAATTGTTTTTGAGCAAGAAAGATGATAGTTCGTCATACCACGCTCTTGGAGCTTGTTTTAAACCATAAATTGCTTTCTTAAGCTTGTAGACGTAGTCTGGATGATCTCTATTGATGAATCCCTCTGGCTTACTCACATACACTTCTTCTTTCAGAGTTCCATTCAAGAATGCAGTCTTAATGTCCATATGATAGACTGTGATGTTTTTGTGAGCGACATAGGCTAAGAAAATCCGGACTGCTTCAAGTCTAGCTACAGGCGCGAATGATTCCTCGAAATCTATCCCTTCTTCTTGTGGATAACCTTTAGCCAAGAGACGAGCTTTGTTGCGAATAACAGTCATTTCCTCATCCAGTTTGTTCTTCCACAACCACTTGAGATCAAGAACACGCTTATCAAGTGGTCGTTCAACAAGTTCCCAACTATCATGTAACAGGTATTGAAGAAATTCCTCCTGCATTGCTTCAATCCAAGGGTTTTCTGCCATTGCTTCTCGAATGTTCTTTGGTTCTTTGAGGCTGATTGAGCAAATGTAGATGCACAATTCGAGATCAGTGGCAAGTTGTCTCCTTGTCTGAACTGGCTTTGAAGGTTCACTAATAATATGTTCTATTGGATGGTCTTTTGTCCATTGAAACGTAGAAGGGTACCTTGGGTGTAACGAATGTGTGTTAGATGGTTCTTGTAACCTTGAAGAAGATTCAGCAGAGTCTGTTGCAAACGGGTTTTCAAATACTTCTTCATCTTCTAACGCCACATCGTTTGAATTATTTGTAGGTTCTTCTTGAAAAATTGTGTGTTGGTTTTGCTCATCAACTCTTGGTGGATCAGGTTCAATAACTGGAGTTGCTTGAGTAGATGTAGATGATGTTGAGGTAGTTGGTGCTTCAGCTTCGGTTGTTGTAGATGCATCCAGTGGTGGTGGTGGTGGTTGATGGTTTTGAG
Source organism: Artemisia argyi (assembly GCA_030686995.1). NCBI lineage: Eukaryota > Viridiplantae > Streptophyta > Magnoliopsida > Asterales > Asteraceae > Artemisia > Artemisia argyi. The sequence goes on from CM060684.1 coordinate 179,831,812, forward strand.
CGGGTGCAGCGGAATGTTGTGGAGATGCATTTGTCGAAGTTCCACCATAATATTCATCAAACATTAACTCGAAGAAATTTTCCAGTTCTTGTTCTGAAGGTTTATCCGTGTTTGTTGACTGAGCTCCTTGAGGCACGAGTCCTGAACTGATGTGTCCAGAAGTCTGCTGGTTTGGTGCGGGTCCTAATCCATTTTGATTAGAAGCCATTGGATTAAGCGCGGGTTCTAGAGCATATCTCTCAGAAGCCATTTGTGAAATCTCGTCAAACTTCACATTCATCGTCTCCATTATCTTTTTCGTTCTTCTATTATATACCCTGAATGCCCTCGAGTTTTCAGAATATCCAATGAAGATTCCAATATCACCCTTAGCTTTTAACTTCCCTAGATCTTCTCTGTCATTCGTTGGATAGCACAAAGCGCCAAACACGTGAAGGTAAGAGATGTCAGGTTTACGGTTGTTCACTAGCTCATATGGGGTTTTATTGAATCTCGGATGGACTAGGGATCGGTTTTGAGTAAAACAAGCAGTGGCTATAGCATCAGCCCATAAGAATAGAGGTGCACTAGAGAAAATCAGCATTGTACGAGCAGCTTCCACAAGAGTTCTATTTCTTCTTTCAACTACCCCATTCTGCTGTGGAGTTCTAACAACTGATGTTTGGTGAGTGATTCCCACATCTTCAAAGTAGTTTCTTAACTCCTGATTAGTGAATTCTGTGCCATTATCTGTTCTTACAATCCTTACTGGAGCTTGAAGTAGAACTTGAATACGCTTCAGAAAGGTGATGATGATGCCTGGTGCTTCGTCTTTTGATCTCAAAAACTTTACCCAAGTATAACTTGAATAATCATCAACAATAACGAGAATATACTTCTTCCCATTAATGCTTTCAACTCTCATTGGGCCACATAAGTCCATGTGCAACATATGTAACCTTGCTTCCGAACTAGGTACGGTTTTGGGTTTATATGATGCTCTTTTACTTTTTACTTGTTCGCATGATGGACATAGGTGTTCCTTGGTGTATTTGAACTTAGGAAGTCCGGTGACGATGTTGTCTTTGGCTAACTTGTTGATCGTGTCGAAATTGAGATGGGATAATCTTCTATGCCACAGCCAGGACTTAGTTTCGGTTGCCCTTGTCATAAGACAAATTGGTGATGTAGAAGCCATTTGGTTGATGTCGATAGCATACAAATTTGTACCACGATTACCAGTTAAGAGATCATCACCAACCAAATTTCTTATAAAAACCGTGTTTCTCCTGAATGCAACTTCTAAATCTGCATCACAAAACTGCCCGACTGAAAACAAGTTGTGTCCCAATCCTTCGACGTAGTAAACCCGAGTGATTAAAAAATTCTCAAACCGAAGATCTCCATAACCCAGAATAGCTGCTACATGATCATTTCCAAAGCGTACAGTTCCCATGAATTTCCAGACAAAATTGATCAGCAGCTTTAAATTCCCGGTCATGTGCTTGGAGCAACCCGAGTCGAAGATCCAAAGACATATTTCGATAACCTGCCAAGAACAGAAGAGTTTGTATTTGGAAACCGTTTTAAATTTGGTTCCATGGGGTTAGGAGTAAATTCCGAATCACACACTTCAAAGGTGGCTACATGTTTATTTTGAACAACTTCTAATTTGCCATTCTGAAGAATGAACTCTCTACCCGTTGGTATCCACATACAAAACTTAAGGTAGTTCCTAGGCATTCGACTACTAGTGGTAGACCTAAAGCGTGCAACTAATCTTTCTATAGATTTAGATCTAGCACTAGTTCCCTTTGGAACATACTTCTGTTCAGGCGTAACATTCACATTCTTAGAAACACATTCATCATGAACATCATTAATTAAACATTTCTTGCATATTAAGCAAACAGAGTCATTACATGCATTAGAACCAGTACTTTCGTCATTACATTCAGATGAATCATGTTTCTTATTACAAAGCGATAAATTCCTAGGGTGTTCTTCTACTTCTTCATCTTTATTCTTGCAACTACTCTTAGAAACAGGCGAGACTCTATTGTTCCTTGTATTGCTCCTAGGCTTTAGTCTGCTGCTCCTAGAGGTGCTTTCTAGTCCTGTAGAAGGTAAGGCACACACATTAGGATTTATATTGTTGTCCTTTTTAGCATCCCTAGATTCTTTAGAATTAGCCTTTATGCACTTGTCATTTGTCTTAGATGTTGAGGCAGACGCACTAGTGGGACTAATCCTAAAAAGGCCAGGTGCTATCACTTTTGGTGTTTCGACAACTGCTTTTCCTTTATCAACAATCTTATCATTTTCACTTTTCTTGGGCAAGGGTGTTGGAGTGACTGGTTTTGTCAAATTCTTTTTCTCATCGACTTTTGGAGCAAACCTTGAAATTGACATCTTTGGTTTTTGAACCGTGTTTGAAACATTTGGTTTCTCCGAAGTCGACGGTTTTGCAAACTTAGTTTCCTCACCCTTTCCTTTTTGACTTTCAAGCTGAGCCCTCAAAAGATCATTTTGCTCTTTCATGTTCTTTAAGGCACGCTCATACGACAAGTTGTCATACTTGCATTCTTCCTTTTTTCGATCAAGTTGTTTAAAATATGACACATTTTCTTTTTCAAGCTTTATAAGAGCATTTTCATATTTTGAAACAATTTCGGAGGTCTCAGCTCTCAGTCTTTCAGCGTCTTGAACAGAATATGTTTGTAAAATGATGGACATAATGTCAGTGGTCATAACAGCTTCGAAGAGAGAATCATTTAGGTTTTCCAAAACATTCATGTTTTCACGAGTATCATTAGCTTCGTTTACCAGGGATTTGTGGTCCTTGACAAATTCGGCCGTTTCTTTTAAGAAAGCTTGTTCAAAATGGATTACCCTCGCACTGATGTTATTCAGTGGGATAGTAATTTCGTTTTCAAAAACTTTTTTCTGCTCAATATGAAAACTGGAATGCCAGTTGTTAATATTGATTGTAGTTTTAGAAGCAACAATATTTTGAAGTTCTTGAATTCTCTTTTTAACGTCATCCAAAATTTCTCTAGCCTCACTTGTATTAAAAGTGTTGTTAGAAGAAATTTGTTCCATTTTTGAAAGAGATTTGGAAACAATTACTTTCTTAGAAAACATTTTTGAGAATGGTCGTTTTATGGAAAACACAGATGGTTCTTTTTGTGGAACAAAAGTAATTCCCGAAAGTTTGTTCAATTTGTTGTAATCAATGGGTTTCAAATCCTTTTGTTTCATTTTAATTATGCTCTCTTCGACATGTTCTATCGTTTGCACAGAATCCCGAACGACGGGAGGATCATGTTTGGTGTAAATCACATTACCATTATACAAAACATTCTGTTCTTGCTGAGCTTTCTTGAGATTACTGGGGGTGTTGTTACCAAGAGCCACTTTATGTTTCGTATGGTAAACCGGATTAGTTTGATTTGAAATCATTTTCATTGTTTGACTTGACTGACCCGATTTAACCACTAATTCTTCTAAGTGAGCAATCATGTGTTCTGACTCTACGATTTCGGCCAAAAGTTTGTCTTCTTTCTTTGCAAAGTCCTTTTTCAACTCATCCCTTTCTTTTTCAAGATTGGTATAAGCTGTTTTTTGTTTAGAAAGTTGGTTTTGTAAATCAGAAATTTCCGCGTTTAAAGATTTTATCTTTTTGAAAGAATTAACATCAAGTGTATCAAACTTGAGTTGCAATTGTTTTTCCCTTGAAACGGAATTTTGATAACCAGTTTCTAATTCAGACAATCTTTTGTTATGAAATTCAAAAGCTTTAACGTTTTCTTTGTAACTCTCAAGCTCAGCGGTCAATTTAACATTCGCGGCCTTAACATCGCGATTGACCTTTTTCACATTCTCAATTTCAATACGATAATTATTCAATAATGATTCAAACAAAGCACGTGTTTCCTCATCATTCTCAGCATGCTGTGAAACGAAGCCTCCATTATGATTCACATCTGGAGTTGCTGAAGGAGTATTGCTACTACTTGGCGTGTCCAGGTATGTATCATAAGTGGGTGCTAGCTTCTCAGAATGCTGTTCCTCATGAGGAGACATATCAAATATATCATTATTGTGACATGTGTTGAAGTTGGATACCTCAGATGGTGCATTGGTGTCATAAACAGGAAGTGCATCAGAATCCGTGTCATACTTAGCTTCCTGGAGATTCGCCATGAATATGCAGTTCGCATCGATATCCTCTCTATCTTCCATGTCATCCATAAGAGCCATAAAATCATTCTCCTCTGCGTTCAACTGAAACCCTGCCTCATTCTTTTGTGCCAACAGTAATGCTTTCTGCAAGTATGCTGTGTCTTTCTTGTTCGGCTTAGTAGGACAGTTCCTTGCCATATGACCTACACCCTGACAGTTGAAACACTTAACCGGATTACCCTGATTCACATTTCCCAAATTCCCAACTACTGGAGCTGCAACATTTCTATTCTGATTACCAACATTCTGACCCCTCTGATTTCCAACAAACTGACCCAACTGATTCCCTGCATATTGACCATACTGATTTCCGGCATTCTGAATCCCTGTATTCAGCATATTCTGATTCCCCATGTTAATTCCAGTAGTATATCCTTGCTGATTCCCATAAACTCCAACCATTTGGCCTCCGTTGCCCATATTGAAACTCGGCTGAGCAATCTGCTTGTTGCGAGTGTTCGATGAAATCCTTTGGTTGTTGTTTGTTGGTGTAGAATAACGTCCTTGGAATGCCTTTGACAGAAAAGCAAACGCTTGGGTCAATGCTGCAGTAGCTTCATCATTTTCAGTGAATTCTGGTTCTTGGAATTGTTGGTATTGTTGTTGTGGAATAACATGTTGTTGTTGCTGTGGGTAGAACTGTTGTTGGTAGACCGGTGTTGGTTGTTGAATACATGATGGTTGCATGTAGTTGTGAGTGGAAGATGATGATTGTTGTTGTGTGTTCACTGGTAGCGGTGTTGGTGTAGTAGCAATTAATGCAAGAGGATCATGATTCTTTGCCAATCTTTCTTTCCTTACTTCATTAGCCTTAGCTTGGTTTTGCTTCAAAAAGTCATAGAGTTGATCATAATTCACCTTATGTAGATCCTTTGTTTGATTGACAATTGTAACATAACGACCCCATTCTTCTGGAAGGTTATTGATGAATTTGATGTTTGTTGCAATTGTTCGAGGTGTCAACTTGTTTCTGATTAACTCATTCATCAAAGTGCAAAACCTTGTGTAGTAAGATTCAATCTGTTCACCTTTAGTGGATGTAAAGTTCTCCCATTCAGTAAGAAGTTTGTTCTCAACGTCTTGTTGTCCAATCTCTGTTCCATGACATATCCTTCTAACACGTTCCCACATAGCATAAGCAGTTTCACAACTGTCGACCGCAGCAAAGATCTCCCGTGGTAATCCAAGTTGGATTAGATGCATTGCCATATCATCTGCGGCGATCTGCTTCTTGTCTTCCTCTGTGTAATCTGCTTCTGTTTGTTCACGCACGAATGGTTGAGTAGGAGGTGTTGAATTTGGATTACCTTCAATTTGAACTTGTCTTGGCTTGAATGGACCATTTGTAATGGAGTTGATCATTAATTTACCATCAGGCTTTGTTTTGATGTAACGAAGCATGCGGCTTGTCCATGGGAGATATCCACCTTTTTCAAGCATTGGAGGTCGGTTTTCCGCACCGGCTGCATGAATATCTTGTTGAGTTGCCATTGATGAATTGTAGATTTGATAAAGTTGATTCTTGGATCGTTCCAACGAAATAGGAGTTGTGATTAGTGTAAGTTGATGCAAGATTTTATGGTGAAAAATTTGATCTGAAACCTTAAAACCTCAATAACTTCCGTTCGGAGTGGATTTGGGCCTCGAAGCTTGGCTTGAATGATCTTTACCTTATTCAACGTGTCCTTCTTCTCGGTCTCACGGTCGTTTTGACAGCTGATTCGTCGAAAACGGAGTTACGGTTCAAAAGTTATGGCCGTTTGAAGTTTGGTTGTCAAAAGTTCAAATTCTTACGCGTAAACCTTTAATCTTATGCGTAAACAGTAAACTTACGCGTAGACTGAATCTTATGCGTAGACCTAACTCTTTTGGTTAACTTAAAATCTTATGCGTAAGAAAAGTTATGCGTAAACGTTTAGGTTATGCGTAAAGATGAAAGTTATGCGTAAACAATATGTTTATGCGTAAGCTTTGATTTTTACGCGTAAACTTTGCGTTTATGCGTAAGATTTTTTACGCGTAAGGTTTTTCAACCAAACTGATCTCTCAAACTTATCCAAGCTTGAAAGATATCCCGTGTCGAAGTATACCACAAACTTATCCAAGTCAGGGAAGTACTGAGTACAACTTCTGCGTAGGAACTCTTGCGTAAATCTTATGCGTAAGAACTTATGCGTAAGATCTTGTGCGTAGACTTCAACTTACGCGTAGAAAATCAATCTTATGCGTAAGAAGAGGGTTTTGACCAGAGTTACGCGTAGAAAAAGGGTTTTGACCTCAACTTACGCGTAGATAGTACTGTAGACAGCTGTAACTGGTACTATACACCTAACTTACGCGTAGGATGACCAGAAAACTTCAAAAATACGATTTTTTCACCCAAAAACTCCTTTTTCACTTGTTTCTAATGATCAAATCTTTCCCAAAACACTTAGAATCACTAAAACTTCAATAAAAACAACAACTTTAACACTAAAACCACGTAAAAATCAAAACTTTTTTGAAGAAAAAGTACACAAATGAATGAAAAGTGTAACTTTTTAACAAAAAACTTGATGAAAACACTCCTAAATCATTGTTAGGCGATTGATACCACTTGTTGGACCTTAGATATATCAACTTTAACACAAATATAAGCACTAGAAGAAGGAAAGATGGTGACTTGATGTTATAAAGGTGTGGCGTTAATAAGTATAAAAGAGAGGTAAAGATGAAGAGAGTTTTTATTAAAAACACACACAATACACACTCAAGCACACCTTACAAATGAGAGGTAAGGTGCCTTATATAGTTCCATACATAGGCTTTGATGGGCTTGGGCTTGGATTTGGTTACATGATTGGATAACTAGGCTTATGAAACATAGCACATAACATATTAGCTTGCCAAGTCCAAGGCCCAATGACTAAACTATTACTAATCTTAACAAACAACACAAAGTTACAATATGAGAATGACCATCACTTCTATATATAAATATTTTAATGCTAACAATAATGATAACAAATCAATGCCTGAGATTACCTTTGGTTTTTTTGTATGATCGTGATTTGGTTCTTCAATTTTTGGAAGGAAAAGACTTTGAAAGCCGCTAGATGATTGATTGACTTGAATGTGATCGATTTTGGTTTGCATGTTTTATACTTAAAAGAGTCCGACTTATGAATGAATTTGACCTTTTTTTTTTAATTTTATTTTATTTTTTTCGTATTTTCATTTAAGAAACATAATATTAATAAAAATGTTAATCATAATATTTGTCTTTTCTTTCTATATTTGTTTATACATTAAAAAAGATTGATATACATGTTTCCTTCAAACACGCTAAAACATAAAAGTCCTTTTTTGATATATTATATTTTGAGTAAGGCCTCTTTGTTCCATCTTTACCACAACATAAAACCTTCAATCCTTTGCTGCTTTTGACTCGTGAAATGGCTACACATATTTGCTCATGCGAAAATACTGGTCGTTGTAAAAACAAACATACATTTGTTAAAGTTTGTCCTTGCCTTTTGTTAATAATAATAGCAAAACAGATATCAGTGATGGAAGCAGAGATCGTTAAGGATGAGGAGACAATATTGGAATGTAGAGAGGCAATTCATCAACGAAGGGAAAAAATATCCGGGTACCAAGAGAAGACAAACGATGTTAAAAAAATAAATGGATTATTATAGATAATAGTTTTTTTTCGTCAATGGATTTATACTTATAATGTTATCTCAAATTTTTGTTTAATCTGTCATATTAATCAAATATTATCATTAGCATTTGTTTTATATTTATTTTTTTAAACGATATCCATATGCATAGATATGTCAAACCTAGCTTGCTGGACATGATTAGGCAATGGGAATTAATACGTAAAAGCATAATATTTCCCCGGGCAAATGTCTTAATGGCATATTTGGTGGTTAGTAAACACTGGTGTAACTTTACAACAAACAATAATGGAGTCAAGGTACAATCATATTTTACAATACTTAATGTTCTAACCCGGATTTGTTAAATGTCATATAATATGTGCAACATCGCCAACAACAAAATCAAATTTATATAATATGGAAACATAATCCAAATCGTTTCACATGGTTTACTCATCAATTAACGCGACTTTTTAACATAAACATAATAAAAATTAATGAAAATCTAAAGCTTCATATTATTCAAACATAAATATAGATATTCTTATATAAAAAACAAATATTGTAAGTTCTAAAAACAAATAAATTAGAAAATACAAGACTTATGTAATCACTATGTTGTTTATCAAAAATCGTCGTCACCACTGCTGTTATCAGTTGATTCATAATCGGTAGATCCGTCATTAATAAAGCTTGCTAAATCATCAGTTTCCGATGCAGAACTTTTAGTATACGCATCAGAATTGACTTCCCAAGCTTCATCATCGATATAGTTAACACAAATATCTTTACCGTTGACTTTACCATTAATATCAACCATTTGATCCCGCACGTCATCGTCACCTATGTTATGATTGTGTAATAATCCCCTGGCATACTCATCATCTTCGTCAGTGTATGTGTATCCATAATCATCTATGCGCGCGCGCGCGCACACACACACACACACACACACACACCCACACACACACACACACACACATATATATATATATATATATATATATATATATATATATATATATATATATATATATATATATAACTTTGGATTGTTAACATTTATAAACTACATATAAAAACCAACCTGTTGTGGAGTCTTCTACTTCATCAAGTATGGGATATTTAGGTTTATATTCGACCAAAGGATACCACGGTTCTTCTAGATCATTTATGTTAACCCATACACCATCATAATCGTCTTCAAACATTGTTTTGTTTTCATCCATATCCTCATCCGTATCTTCATCCAGTAGCATAAATTTATGGTGTTTATATCCAGTCATGCTATGTGATATATTCGATCGTTTAAAATGGATCGATGCTTAATCATCAGACAGCTGAGAATCATAATTAAAAATTTAACATGTTATTTGAGATGATACGTTGCTTATGATAAAAAATAATGTGATGCCAAAATTTAAAGGCATACCGATGTGTCATCGCGCTTTTTATTATTAGCTCCTGGTTTTGATTTGGATAATCCATTGTGTTTTCATCATCACTTGAAATACAATTAGAGTCTTTTTTGTTTACAAAATTGTTTTTTATCAATCTTCGACGTTTACTTGCAACTTGTTTAGGCTGTAACGACAAAATAATTTTTAAACCATTGTTTAGTAAATATACATTAAAAAAACAAATATATCATGTTAATTTTACCTCTTCACTGTCTGATATGACAACAATGGGTGCATCTTTTTTCATTGAAACAATATCTGTAGACTACAACGATGTCATAGTTTTTTCAGCCAGTTTGTTATGGTAACACGTCATATTATAAAAAGTTTATGAGATTATTGTACCTCTTCATCGTCGAAAATAACAATGATTGGGATATTTTTATTCATCGCATCATTGGAAGTAGATGGAGTGACATCCTTTGTTCTTCGTTTTAGGTCCTTAAAATTCAGTGACATGATTAACATCAACTAAGTTTATAACCATTATTACATAATAATAACATTAAATCATTAAACACACATAGGCCACTCAAAGCAATTGAATCAAATAAAACCAACCAAGGGAGCCATTTATATTTACTTGCGTTATCTTGTTAATGAACCAAAATAAGATTTGTATTAACAAATGAGATCACAAAAATTAAAATAAACCATAAAATATCTATAATACTGATTTACAAACAACAGCGACTTTAGAAACGTAACCATGTCAGTATGCTCAAATATTTTGTACCTTGTTTGATCGTTTTTTCACCATTGAATCTATATACTGGTATCAATTATTGAAGTTATAAGTTCAATGTGTTGATAGATAAATTTATTTATAGAGTTTAAAGGTGAACAAAATATGGAATAAATAATTTATTTGATATAATTTTATTATAGATAAATATTACACTTATCTATTAAACATAATTTTGGAACTTATATGTTGTATATCACATTATAATTCTAATGGTTTTATATTTTTCACATTATAATTCTAAATATTTGATATACTCTCAGTTTTTTAGGATTAATACATGACCTTATTTGTATAGTTTGAAGATAAGCATAAAATTGAATTGTTTATTTATTTGGCATACTATATTATCATATATAAAGATTACATTGACCTCTTAAATAGTGCTATTGTTTACTTGTATTTATAGACTTTGATTCCTGTAATATTTTTCATGTTTATTTTTCTTAGTTTTTTAGGATTAATACATGACCTTATTTATCATGTTTATTGTTTTTATGTTGTAATTTTGGAACATTGTCAACAGGCAATTATAAACTTTCAACACAATAACAAACATAAACACATTAAGATTCAAATTGTCACAATAAAAAAAACTAATATACTCACATTAACATTTATAAACTTGATTCATATTAGATTTAAAATAAAAATAAAAAAACATTTATTTTTCTTGTGATGAGAATGCCAAGTGCATCTCATCATATGTATAACACTCTCGATCCTCTCCATCTTTCTCGCCAGCTTCATCAACAACAACATCATTTTTTGGTTTTTGTTCTCTTCGACTTCCTATACTCTTTGACATCCTTCAACAGCTTTTTCACTCTCTTTTCTTCAACCTTTCTTGCAGCCCTTTTTTTCTTGTTTCTCTTCCCATTTTCTCTTCTTTGTGGCTGCTGCTTCTGCAACCATCCAATCATATATAGAAGCTATTGTTTCTTCTGCAGCAGCATTATTGTTAACTTCTTCAGCAGCTGTATTAATTGAGAAAATCAAAATATGAAACAAATACTTAATTATTGTTAGTTATATTTTAGAAATACGAAATTTTGTTACCATACCTATGATCTGTTGTGCCTGAGCATTGTTGTCGTTTTCAGCCATTCGATTGTTATTGATAAAAGAGAGTATGTGATACTGTGTATGGTTACTTGGATTAAAACCACCCTGACATGTATTTAACACTAAGTTTGGAATACAAAGAGTCTAATATTAATTCCTAATTTAGTTAAGGAATTGTGTATATTTTCCAAAAAAACGTGTACAAAACGTGGAAGATAAGCGTGGTATTTTTTTGTGTACAAAATTTATTGTTTAAAACCTGCAAAAATATTTTTAAAAATCTTAAAATACATTTTATTAACATATAAGTGACAAAATTATATGATAACCCTAAAATATTAGAAGATATGTTAACATAACAACTATGATCACATTATATATGATAATGATAAAGGTTTTTAGACTTCTAAAACGCAATAAAATTATATGAAACCATAAAATATTGGAAGATATGTTAACATAACAAATACAATCTCGGTATACATGATAAAGGTTATAGACTTCCGAAACGCAAGAATATTTCTAAAAAGTAAAAAAAAAATATATGTTAACGTAACAAATACATTAAAAGATATTATACTCAAATAACTTACGATTATGAAATATAACGGTATGCATGAAAATTAGGATATTGACATTTTGATAACATATTCGATATTATATATAAGTATATAAATATGGTATATGGAATTTTGTTTAAATTTAATATAAATCCAACACGAATTATATATCTTGTAGATACCTATAAATGCTTATTTGATTTCATGAAAACATACAACTTAATGCGTGTTTGATTAAAAATTATTTTGATGGGTCGTGAGTATTTCTCTCCATCAAATGTAGCAACCAAACGGCCAAGAAGTGGTTCCTCATCGGAAGATACATCTACAAATTCGAATAGAAGCCCAGGTGCTGCGAGGTATTTTTTACCTGGGGCTTATCTTGATCAGCGCAATAGACTAATAAGATTATTGAAAGCAGAAATTGTTACCGATGAACAAAGAGTGACGGAACTTCAAGAGGCAATCAATCAACGAAATAAGAAAATAACACAGTATCCAGAGACAACAGTCGATGTTAAAAAGCAAATGGACTATTATAATAGCTTATGATTTCGTTTCTATGCCGTGGTATTTATTACTGTTTTAAAAAAACATTCAATGTTAGTATACTTTGATTTTATTTATATGATTTCGTGTTACATTTTAAACTTTTATCATTTCATTGATTTAGATATCATAATATTTTTATCTCGTTTGTTATATTCCTTTTCGTCATAATATTTTAAATAATTCGATGTTCTATTTAAAATGTTATAAAGGCATGCCATAACTTTAGGTATAATGATGCCATATATAAAAGTTTTTCACAATGATTAAAATACAATGTTATCGGTTATTTTTAACAGTTATATGTAATTTTTGTTAAAGATAATATGCAACACACGCATAATAGTTGTCGCCAATTAATACGAATTGATTCATATCCAAGGTTACATAAATTTTTAAGGTAAAAAACTTCATATCACAAATATAATGATAATATAACACAAGTAACAAAGTCAAATCATGATAAAATATTGTAAACAAACACATCTCTTTTTAGCAAGTATACTGTGCATTGGCAAAAAAAATTAAAATTTAAAGAAGATAAAAAGTTCAGTTTTGATTCATAGCATTCAATCTTTGCGAGTCCCACTCTCATCATTTTTTTTGAAAGATTCATCGGTTTTATAAGCTGATGATTCCAATGTCGAGCATGGCCTCTTTCGAATGTTTCCAGATGATTGCACACTCAACGGGCCATTTTCATTTGCCACACAACTATCCTTGTCAGGATTACAAGTAAATTCATTGACATTTTCCTACAACATTTGCCAAAGTGTGGTTAGGTTGCTATAGGTGTACTGTAAAGCAAGTATGTTCACCAACTACACACGCGAATGCAATGTTTAATACCTCAATGTTCATTGGCTCAATGCTTGTGACATTGGTCTCAAGTATCTATAATGTAAAAACAAATATAAGTTACATGATTTGATATGTAAAACTTTAAAATGTTTAAATATATATAGATATGAAAAATTGTAACCCCCGGTACTTTTCTAAACTCATTTCTAGCCAAAATATTTATTTTCGTAGTTGAGACACATTAAAACTTTTATTTTATGATTATTTGGGCTTGGGAAACGTGAGATATATTGGAAATGAGAACTTTATTCCTCGATTGACTCAGCACAACCTAGAACACTCGAACTTATTGCATTTGCCAATTTATTTGAATTATTTTGCGTTTTGGAAAAACTCTAAAGTTTATGCTTGATTTTATTGGAAAAATTATTTCGTGAACAATGGCGCAAGTTTCGTAATTTTTCGAGTCCGTTTGCTATGTCGAATGAGCCCCGAAGCGTTTATCGTAATAAGTTTGCTACGTTGGCGATACTAGTTCTTGGACTATCACCCTTCCCTTATCCTACACTTTCAAAAATATCAAAACCTACCCTACACTTATTTTTCCATATAAATACCCCACACCTCACATTTTCTTCACTTTTTCTAATAAAATACATAGACACTCTCTCTCTCTACAAATTTCTCTCCTCCTTCTCTCTTCTTTCTTCTTTCTTTTTCCGGCCGACCAACACCAACCCGCCGCCGCCGCCGGTACTATTCCGGTCACCGGAAAAATTTTTCCGGCCAAAAATATTTTCTTTCACCATCTTGTAGATCGGGACGTGCTCGTTCCAAAAGTACAAACCATTTAATTTAAAACCATCCCGAATGCCCCCAATCACCAACCACCGCCGTTCCACCCTACTACCACCGTCACCACCACGAGACACCACCACCTTCCCACCACTTTTCTTCATTTTCTTGCTCGGTAAAACACCCAAACGCACCTCTATTTATTTATTTTTATTTATTTCGTATTTATTTCTTATTATTTATTTAAAAACATTAAAAATGTTATAAATATTAATTTCGTATTTTTATTCATTAAAAATAATAATTCCGAAAATTATTTTATTTAAATCCGAAAATTAATATAAATTTTTATATATTTTTATTTATTTTTTTATTATTTCCGAAAATGAATTTTATAAAATTTATTTTATAAATTTATTATCTATTTATTTTTAATCCGAAAATACTTTTAAAAATAATATATATATATATTTTTAGTTTCATCCTAAAATATTTTTATAAAAATTTCATATTTTATTTATTTATTTTTATATATATCGATCCATATATATATATGTATATATATATATATATATATATAAATTTATTGATGTTTTATTATATTATTTATAGAATATTGGGATTATAAATGATATTTTAACACATGTGGGCCCCTCCTTTGACCGATAGTTGACTGGTCAACACCGGGTTGACCCGGTGTGACTCGGTTAATTTTTGTATTATTTGTTGATTGTCGTTGTTATTTGTAGTTGTTATATATATTTGAACTTGTTTCGGCTAAATTTAATATGAAACGGATTAATAATTATGAAATTATAAAATACGTTGGATATATTTAAGGGATTTGGTTATCGGACTTTGTTTCCGTATTATTGTATTGTGAGCTTGTATTGGACGTATTGGATTTACGGCCTTGGTTATTTGGATGTTATGGACCCTTTGGTACACGAGACGGTAGGGTACGTTATGCCCGTAAAGATCTTAACGTACCTGGAACCCGAACAATACAAAATGGTCGATAAAACTAAACAACTAAAGGACTACGCGAATGATATATCCAAGCATAATTACATATTCATATGATTTTATTATTTAAAAACAAAGAGTCGTTGACTCGGGAAATGTTGTATAAACGGGCAGGTCATGCCGAAATTTCGGGAAATCTTTTATTAACTTTTAAAACTTAATGATTATATTATATTTTGAAAAACCCTTTTAACAAAATTGTTTTCAACGTTTCGTTTTGTGAGAAATGGGTAAAAGAGCCGAAATTAGTTTATTGTAATATATTATTTGTTTATTTAAATGAGTATTCATTTTATTTCGATTTCTTTCTTTGAGCCATTCTTTTGACTACTTTTGACGTTCTCGAATTGACGTGCGCTCTCGACGACATATTCTTTCTATCTTTCTTTCTCGTCACCCACGCGAGACTTTTAAAATCTATTTTCTTTCAAATGCCATTGTATTTATAAAAACTTTTATTCAAGCATTGTTTATTGAGATGTTCGAGTTTAGTTCTGAGTTATGCCTTTTATATTGATTAGGTTGTGCTGAGGTCCCTATTGCTGTGACGCATATTTGATTGTTGCTATATCTCGTTTCCTGCTGTTGTTATTAAGGTGTGATTCATAGCCCCGCTTTTTATATTTTAAATTGTTTATAAACTCATGGGGTGAGACACATGCTTTAAATTTTTTTTGAGCACAAGTATTTTTTTTGGTATGCTTTTCCTGATGATGATAACAAATATATATTCCTGACGATGTACTAAGTAGCTTATCTTGCCTGAAAGACCCTCCGATCATGAGCCATTAGTCACTTGCGAGTGAGCGCGAACTTAGTTTATAGGCCTATAGGACTGACCATCCCACTCGTAGTTGTCAAGGGCTTGACATGCGGGTGTACTATTTGTCGTTTTTGCCGGGTAATTTGGCAAGTACCCGGCCTTGGGGGCATTTATTATTATGAAATTCCGTGGTTGATTATTTATTTCAGTACAGCGTACTGTTGATTGGTTTGGTTAACGTCTTGTGTGTCATGAGCTTAGTATCATCAACCATATGTATGCACAGGGATGCCTCTACATATTGGGTGTTATCTTGGTTACCTTGGTATTTGCATTTGTTGCTTATACCGTATGATTAAAACCCTTGTGCTCAACTTTATTACTTTAAACCTATGGATTACACTCAACCTTTGTGTTGACTTTTAAGCATGTGTTTCTCAGGTACTACTACTAATTAATTTGTGGAGCATTATGATTTTGGGCGTGGTGGAGTGGCTGGACAAAGGAAGTTTTCTGTCAAGGCAGCTTATCTATTACTACTACTTTTATTTATCATGTCATTCGTAAAACCTTGGTGTTTTTAAATGTTTTCCGCTGCTAAACTTATTTACTTTCCGCTGCTAAACTTATTTACTTTCCGTTGCTAAACTTTGTATTTCTATTACTACACTTGGATTTCCGCTGCTAAACTTTGTCATTTCCGCTGCAATCTTTATTTTTATTCCGCTGCTATTTTGTTAAAGAGTCTATGTACTCTAAAATGGTTTGTAAAACGAATGATATGTTTTGAGGCATTTTTAAACGTCCCGTGTTTTGGTCGTTTGCTATAAAGATGCCTGGTTTCGATTCGCGTAGTGCCCCCAGCATGTCAGCTGCCGTATTCCTGGGTTGGGGGTGCTACTGAATGGTATCAGAGCCATCGTTTATAGAGAACGAGCTCGCACTCGACTATAAACTTTTTCCTGGAGTCAAAACATTTTGAGACAGAAAGCTGACAGCCTTCCATGCCACTTCACGCCCTGGTATTTCTTTCAACTTTACTTATATATATGTTTTTACATTGAGATTGGTTTGAACTTTTTCCACTATCATGCTTTGGCTTATAAAATGGTTTTTTCGCGAAAATTTGGTAGTATTTTTATGTTTTTCTTATACTCTTGTAGAGTATCATGTCTGTCCCAGTTCCCCGTGATCAGGTTCCCGTTCCACCAGTTGTTGACCCATTACCCTTAGGAGATGATGTTGATGTTGGGTTAGGTGTTGATGTTGGGTTAGATGATGAGTTAGATTTAGGGGATGATGTTCATATTGAGGATAATGAAGAGCTGGAGATGGATGTTAGTGATGATGAGTTTATGGAGGAGGATCAGGATGTTCCCCCGCCGCCTTCGCCTGCTGTATCGGATGTGACGTATGAGTCAGATACGTCTGAGGCATTAGGATATGCGCTCGAGGCCGAGGTTCCTCCTACGCATGAGATTGGTGAGTCATCGGCAGCAGTCCGTGTTACTCCGTCAGAGCTTAGAGCTGCTATGAGTCGTTTGAGGCAGGATATAGTGTGGTGTAAGAATAGTCATAAGAGTATCACTAGGCGTATGAGTAACAAGCAGTCTGAGGTTGCAGGATTGAGGAGGGAAGTTCAGGATGATAGGAGAGCCGCAGGAGAGATGTATATGGAGCTTCAGAGGCAAGAGGAGAGGTTGAGTTCGTTAGGATGGATGAGTGTTGCGTTTCAGGAGCGTATGGATTCGCTAGATAGGAAGATGGTTGAGATGGAAGAGGTGGTTGACAAGTTGACCATGAAGGAGGTGTTCTTGGACATTGATAGTCGACACTATCGTACTAGTATCAGCGAGTTATGGAGTGAGTTGCATGAGATGCAGAGACAGGCCTATGCAGAGAGGATGACCCGTCTTAGGTCCTATGATGGCATTGATGTGATGACTATGTATGGTGGTCGCTTGGGAGATCAGTGATTGGATCATTTATAGTATGGTATCTTAATAGTAGTTTACCTAGTATATGTAAACTGAATTTTTCAGTTGGAAGATTTTATTTGAAACTTGTACTTGTTTTGCATATCTTGTAAGACCAATGTCAAGTATGAAATCTATGATGTATTATGGTAATGTACTATTATTGATGTTGACCTATGCTATTTTATGATTTTATTCATGTGATGATGTTTTATCTTGTGCGATAATTCTGACACATTGATCTAATACTTACAAGTGTTGTACTTTGTATTTATTGATAGAATTATGCCTCCTAAGAAGATGACCCCTACTGCGATTCAGCAGTTGATTGATGAGGGTGTTGCTGCAGCGCTTGCTAGGCAAGCAGGTGTTCCTCAGAATGTTGGACCGGCTAGAGCTCAATCGGTTCCCAACAACCATTTCTGCACTTTTAAGGAATTTATGGATTGTAAGCCCATTACCTTCAAAGGAACTGAAGGAGCTGTTGGATTGATTCTATGGTTTGAGAAAGTGGAATCGGTGTTTCATAGGAGCAATTGTACTGAGAACAATAGGGTGAAGTATGCGACAGGCACATTGTTGGAACATGCCTTGTCTTGGTGGAATGCTTATGTTCAGGAAAAGGGAATGGAGGAAGCTTATAGTACTTCGTGGGAAGATTTCAAGAAAGCTATGGTTAAGAAGTATTGTTCTCGTAGTGATTTGAGGAAGTTGGATACTAAGTTTTATTATTTGGCTGTGAAGGGTTCTGATCTTGCTACTTATGTGCGACGTTTCCAAGAGTTGAAGGTGTTTTGTGCTCACATGGTGCCCGATAATGAGAAGTTGCTAGAGAAGTTTATCGGTGGATTGCCTGCGAGTATTCAAGGAAATGTGACGTCGTACAATGCTGAGACTTTAGATGATACTATTAGCATGGCTGAACGCCTTATGGATCAGGTGACTAAGCATGGTGCTGTTCAGAAGAGTAATCACTTTGACAACAAGAGAAAATGGGAGGATAACAAAAGGAACAACAACTATAACAACCCCAACAACCGCTACAACAACAATCAGTATCGTAACAACAATCACCATCACCAGCAGAATAGGAGACAGGAGACTGTTAAGGCTTTTATGGCAGCACAAGGAGGAGTCAACGTTGGACAACAAACTCTTTGTGGGAAGTGTCACCAGCATCATACTGGACCATGTACTGTGAGATGTACGAAATGTCAGAAGGTTGGTCATGTTGCGAGGTTTTGTAAGAACAGGGTTGTGACGACAGGAGTAGGTGCCCAGCCAGTGGTTACGTGTTACGGATGTGGAGAGCGTGGACACTATAGGAATCACTGCTCAAAGAATGCTGGGCAAGGAAATGTAGGTGCTCGAGGATGAGTATATGTGATGGGAAATGGAGAGCCACAACAAGATCCGAATGTTGTCACTGGTACGTTTCTTCTCAACAACCTTCGTGTTAAAGTTTTGTTTGATTCCGGTGCCGATATGAGTTTTGTATCTTCTAAGATTTCGCCGTTACTTCGACTTACCCCTACTCTATTAGACGTTAGCTATAGTATTGAGTTAGCTGATGGTAACCTAGTAGATACCCGCACCGTGATCCGTGGCTGTACCCTTAATCTTTTAGATCACCCGTTTAGTATTGATTTGATGCCCATCGAGCTCGGAAGTTTTGATGTGATAGTTGGAATGGATTGGTTATCCAAGAATCGAGCGAGCATTGTTTGTGGAGAACGAGTTGTTCATATCCCTCTCAATGATGAGATTTTAATTGTTCGAGGTGATAGGAGTGGAACTCGCCTGAATATCATATCATGTATTAAAACCATGAAATATCTTGAGAAAGGATGTCACGCATTCCTAGCACACGTGGCTAAGAAGGAGTCGGGAGAGAAGCGACTCGAGGATGTTCCTGTGGTGCGTGAGTTTCCTGAAGTATTTCCTGAAGATTTGCCGGGACTTCCGCCATCCCGACAAGTGGAGTTTCGCATCGACTTAGTTCCAGGAGCTGCACCTGTTGCACGTGCACCGTATCGTTTAGCGCCATCGGAAATGGAGGAGTTATCGAAGCAATTGCAAGAGTTGTTGGATAAAGGATTTATTCGACCGAGTTCTTCACCCTGGGGAGCTCTAGTATTGTTTGTGAAGAAGAAGGATGGATCGTTTAGGATGTGCATTGATTACCGAGGATTGAATAAGTTAACTGTGAAGAACCGCTACCCGTTACCGAGGATTGATGATTTGTTTGATCAGTTACAAGGATCGAGTTATTACTCTAAGATTGATTTGAGGTCTGGTTATCACCAACTCAGGGTTCGGGAAGAGGATATTCCCAAGACAGCGTTTAGGACCCGTTATGGTCATTATGAGTTCCAAGTTATGCCATTTGGATTGACCAATGCGCCTGCAGTGTTCATGGACCTCATGAACTGAGTGTGCAAGCCTTATCTAGATAAGTTCGTGATAGTCTTTATCGAAGATATTTTGATCTACTCAAAGAGCGAAGAAGAGCATAAACAACATTTGGCTACGATACTTAAGTTGCTCAAGGACGAGCAGTTGTACGCTAAGTTCTCTAAGTGTGAATTTTGGATTCGGAAAGTTCAATTTTTGGGTCATGTAATTGATAGAGAAGGATTACATGTGGATCCCGCTAAGATTGAGGCGATTGAGAAATGGTCAACGCCGGTTAACGCCACAGAAATTCATCAATTTCTAGGATTGGCTGGATATTACAAGAGATTCATCGAGGGATTCTCCAAGATATCTAAACCGTTAACTGCATTGACTCACAAGGATAAGAAGTATGAATGGGGAGAGGAAGAAGAGAAGGCCTTTCAGACTTTGAAGCAGAAGCTTTGTAGTGCACCGATTTTTGCTTTGCCAGATGGAGTAGAAGATTTTGTGGTTTATTGTGATGCCTCGTATCAAGGGTTAGGAGCAGTTTTGATGCAACGAGGGAAGGTTATGGCGTATGCTTCCCGACAGCTTAAGACTCATGAAGAGAAGTATACCACTCATGATTTGGAGTTAGGAGCCGTGGTTTTTGCCCTCAAGTTGTGGAGACATTACCTTTATGGTACTAAGTGTGTTGTCTTTACCGATCACAAGAGTTTGCAGTATATTTTGGATCAGAAGGAGTTGAATATGCGCCAACGAAGATGGTTGGAGACGTTGAGCGATTACGATTGCGAGATACGATACCACCCGGGAAAGGCAAATGTGGTGGCTGATGCTTTGAGTCGCAAGGAACGTTTGAAGCCGTTACGCGTTCGAGCTTTAGTCTTGACGATTAACTCGAATTTACCCGCTCAGATTCTGCAAGCACAAGAGGAAGTCGTGAAAAGAGGAGAGCTTAAGAAGGAGAAAGTTGATGGGACGATTAGGAAGGAGAAATTTGAGAAACGTTCAGATGGAACTTTGTGTCACAAAGGAAGAAGTTGGGTGCCCTTGTTTGGAGGACTGAGAGACTTGATTATGCTCGAGTCTCATAAGTCAAAGTATTCCATTCACCCAGGATCTGACAAGATGTATCAAGATGTGAAGAAGTTATATTGGTGGCCCAATATGAAAGCCGAGATTGCCGATTATGTCCGTAAGTGTCTTACGTGCGCCAAGGTTAAGGCTGAACATCAGAAACCGTCTGGTTTGCTAGAACAACCTGAGATCCCAGAATGGAAATGGGAAAGAATAACAATGGATTTTGTCACCAAGTTACCAAGGACTTCGACAGGATTCGATGCTATTTGGGTAATAGTCGATCGATTGACTAAATCCGCGCACTTTTTGCCAATCAAAGAGAACTACAGTATGGATGAGTTGACCCGTCTCTACGTGAAAGAGATTGTATCTCGACACGGAGCGCCAGTGTCTATTATTTCAGATAGAGACGGCAGGTTTACTTCGAATTTTTGGAAGTCACTTCAAGATTCGTTTGGTACGAATCTCGACATGAGTACCGCTTACCATCCACAGACCGATGGTCAAAGCGAGAGAACCATCCAGACTTTGGAAGATATGTTGCGTGCGTGTGCGATTGATTTTGGGAATGGATGGGATGTCCATTTGCCCTTGATTGAGTTTTCCTACAACAACAGTTATCATTCGAGTATTAAGGCCGCACCGTTTGAAGCACTATATGGTCGGAAGTGCCGATCACCTATATGTTGGGATGAAGTAGGAGAAGCCCAACTTATTGGACCAGATTTAGTTCGTGAGACGACTGAGAAGATTGCTCAGATTAAAGATAGATTGAAAGTTGCTCGTGACCGACAGAAGAGTTACGCAGATGTGAGACGTAAACCCCTGGAATTTCAAGTAGGAGATAGGGTTATGCTGAAAGTATCGCCTTGGGAAGGTGTGATCAGGTTTGGTAAGAGAGGAAAGTTGAATCCCCGTTATATTGGAACATTTAAGGTTGTGAAGAGGATTGGTCCTATGGCATATAAGCTAGAATTGCCACCGGAGCTCAGTAGAGTTCACCCTACTTTCCATGTGTCGAATTTGAAGAAGTGCTTGACTGATGAAGCCGCAGTAATTCCGCTTGAGGAAATTGAGATTGATGAGCAATTGCACTTTGTTGAGGAGCCTGTTGAGATTTTGGATCGCGAGGTGAAACGATTGAAGAAGAGTCGTATACCTCTTGTGAAGGTTCGATGGAATTCCAAGAGAGGACCGGAGTATACCTGGGAACGTGAGGACGAGTTTAAACGCAAATACCCAAATCTTTTCAAAACCGGGACTGGCAACTCGAAACTAAATCCGGGACGGATTTCTAAATAAGATGTATGTGATGTAACCCCTGGTACTTTTCTAAACTCATTTCTAGCCAAAATATTTATTTTCGTACCTGAGACACATTAAAACTTTTATTTTATGATTATTTGGGCTTGGGAAACGTGAGATATATTGGAAATGAGAACTTTATTCCTCGATTGACTCAGCACAACCTAGAACACTCGAACTTATTGCATTTGCCAATTTATTTGAATTATTTTGCGTTTTGGAAAAACTCTAAAGTTTATGCTTGATTTTATTGGAAAAATTATTTCGTGAACAATGGCGCAAGTTTCGTAATTTTTCGAGTCCGTTTGCTATGTCGAATGAGCCCCGAAGTGTTTATCGTAATAAGTTTGCTACGTTGGCGATACTAGTCCTTGGACTATCACCCTTCCCTTATCCTACACTTTCAAAAATATCAAAACCTACCCTACACTTATTTTTCCATATAAATACCCCGCACCTCACATTTTCTTCACTTTTTCTCATAAAATACACACACACTCTCTCTCTCTGCAAATTTCTCTCCTCCTTCTCTCTTCTTTCTTCTTTCTTTTTCCGGCCGACCAACACCAACCCCCCGCCGCCGCCGCCGGTACTATTCCGGTCACCGGAAAAATTTTCCGGCCAAAAATATTTTCTTTCACCATCTTGTAGATCGGGACGTGCTCGTTCCAAAAGTACAAACTATTTAATTTAAAACCATCCCGAACACCCCCAATCACCAACCACCGCCGCTCCACCCTACTACCACCGTCACCACCACGAGACACCACCACCTTCCCACCACTTTTCTTCATTTTCTTGCTCGGTAAAACACCCAAACGCACCTCTATTTATTTATTTTTATTTATTTCGTATTTATTTCTTATTATTTATTTAAAAACATTAAAAATGTTATAAATATTAATTTCGTATTTTTATTCATTAAAAATAATAATTCCGAAAATTATTTTATTTAAATCCGAAAATTAATATAAAGTTTTATATATTTTTATTTATTTTTTTATTATTTCCGAAAATGAATTTTATAAAATTTATTTTATAATTTTATAATTTATTTATTTTTAATCCGAAAATACTTTTAAAAATAATATATATATTTTTAGTTTCATCCTAAAATATTTTTATAAAAATTTCATATTTTACTTATTTATTTTTATATATATCGATCCATATATATATATATATGTATATA
Organism: Artemisia argyi; assembly: GCA_030686995.1. Classification (NCBI taxonomy): domain Eukaryota; kingdom Viridiplantae; phylum Streptophyta; class Magnoliopsida; order Asterales; family Asteraceae; genus Artemisia; species Artemisia argyi. Next base: position 179,855,400 of record CM060684.1, read on the forward strand.
TATATATATATATATATATATATATATATATATATATATATATATATATATATATATATATATTTATTGATGTTTTATTATATTATTTATTGAATATTGGGATTATAAATGATATTTTAACACATGTGGGCCCCTCTTTTGACCGACAGTTGACTGGTCAACACCGGGTCGACCCGGTGTGACTCGGTTAATTTTTGTATTATTTGTTGATTGTCATTGTTATTTGTAGTTGTTATATATATTTGAACTTGTTTCGGCTAAATTTAATATGAAACGGATTAATAATTATGAAATTATAAAATACGTTGGATATATTTAAGGGATTTGGTTATCGGACTTTGTTTCCGTATTATTGTATTGTGAGCTTGTATTGGACGTATTGGATTTACGGCCTTGGTTATTTGGATGTTATGGACCCTTTGGTACACGAGACAGTAGGGTACGTTAGGCCCGTAAAGATCTTAACGTACCTGAAACCCAAACAATACAAAATGGTCGATAAAACTAAACAACTAAAGGACTACGCGAATGATATATCCAAGCATAATTACTTATTCATATGATTTTATTATTTAAAAACAAAGAGTCGTTGACTCGGGAAATGTTGTAAAACTTAATGATTATATTATATTTTGAAAAACCCTTTTAACTAAATTGTTTTCAACGTTTCGTTTTGGGAGAAATGGGTAAAATAGCCGAAATTAGTTTATTGTAATATATTATTTGTTTATTTAAATGAGTATTCATTTTATTTCGATTTCTTTCTTTGAGCTATTCTTTTGACTACTTTTGACATTCTCGAATTGACGTGCGCTCTCGACGACATATTCTGTCTATCTTTCTTTCTCGTCACCCACGCGAGACTTTTAAAATCTATTTTCTTTCAAATGCCATTGTATTTATAAAATTTTTATTCAAGCATTGTTTATTGAGATGTTCGAGTTTAGTTCTGAGTTATGCCTTTTATATTGATTAGGTTGTGCTGAGGTCCCTATTGCTGTGACGCATATTTGATTGTTGCTATATCTCGTTTCCTGCTGCTGTTATTAAGGTGTGATTCATAGCCCTGCTTTTTATATTTTAAATTGTTTATAAACTCACGGGGTGAGACACATGCTTTAAATGTTTTCTGAGTACAAGTATTTTTTTTTTGGTATGCTTTTCCTGATGATGATAACAAATATATATTCCTGACGATGTACTAAGTAGCTTATCTTGCCTGAAAGACCCTCCGATCATGAGCCATTAGTCACTTGCGAGTGAGCGCGAACTTAGTTTATAGGCCTATAGGACTGACCATCCCACTCATAGTTGTCAAGGGCTTGACATGCGGGTGTACTATTTGTCGTTTTTGCCGGGTAATTTGGCAAGTACCCGGCCTTGGGGGAATTTATTATTATGAAATTCCGCGGTTGATTATTTATTTCAGTACAGCGTATTGTTGATTGGTTTGGTTAACGTCTTGTGTGTCATGAGCTTAGTATCATCAACCATATGTATGCACAGGGATGCCTCTACATATTGGGTGTTATCTTGGTTACCTTGGTATTTGCATTTGTTGCTTATACCGTATGATTAAAACCCTTGTGCTCAACTTTATTACTTTAAACCTATGGATTACACTCAACCTTTGTGTTGACTTTTAAGCATGTGTTTCTCAGGTACTACTACTATTTAATTTGTGGAGCATTATGATTTTGGGCGTGGTGGAGTGGCTGGACAAAGGAAGTTTTCTGTCAAGGCAGCTTATCTATTACTACTACTTTTATTTATCATGTCATTCGTAAAACCTTGGTGTTTTTAAATGTTTTCCGCTGCTAAACTTATTTACTTTCCGCTGCTAAACTTTGTATTTCTACTACTACACTTGGATTTCCGCTGCTAAACTTTGTCATTTCCGCTGCAATCTTTATTTTTATTCCGCTGCTATTTTGTTAAAGAGTCTATGTACTCTAAAATGGTTTGTAAAACGAATGATATGTTTTGAGGCATTTTTAAACGTCCCGTGTTGTGGTCGTTTGCTATAAAGATGCCTGGTTTCGATTCGTGTAGTGCCCCCAGCATGTCAGCTGCCGTATTCCCGGGTTGGGGGTGCTACAAAAATGTTATTCATTTACGATACCTCACGGTCAATATTTGATGTCAAATCATTTTTGTTGGCCTCTTCATGTTCAACATGCTCCACTTCATTTTCTTTGTCATGATTTTCATTGCCTGAATCCCGGTGTTGAACATTAATATACTCTTCTTCGTCATCAGAATACTGTATTCCACCTTGGTCATCTTCATTAATGCGATTCCTATATTCAATATTTTGCTCTTCATCGTCCGAGTACCCCATCTCATCCGAATCACCATGTTTGTCGTCTTCAGCATTACAATGTTCATATTCAGAATCATATTCACCGCCCGCCACATGATGGAATTCATCATCAGAGTTTTGTGATGCGTCTTCTTGAGTCTCATAATCGTCATCCTAAAGGTTTTTACAACAAGGAAATTTTTTTTTTTTTTATAAAAAAGTAAATTACACACTTCAGCTTTTATATATCTAAAAATGCTTTAATTAATAAAAAAAATACAAAGCAACAAACCTCTTCTTCCATAAAACCATTTTTGAAATACTTTATTATATCAATGTCTTCTGTCAGCTTTTCATCCCGATAGATGTGACTGTTGTTGTTGTGGTTAAAGTGAGTATATTTCACTTTAAAAAGATATTTCTTCCCGATAATCTGATTTAAATCGTCCGGAAAGTACTGATCAGTATCCATGCCCTGTTCCTCCATGATCTCCTATGCCGTTAAGTTTATCATCTTATTTACAGCGTTATCAAAAATAACAACTTGTACAGAACCGCTATCATCGAATATTCGGACAATGATCTGAATCTTGAAGTTTAACAAACATACATTAGTATCAAGTAATAATCAAAGGATATACATACATAGTAATATAATTTTATATAGTGTATATCATACTTAGAAGCAACCGCATATGTATCTCCATGCTTCTTGCAAAGCCACAATTGTTTCGTATTTCTCGAACTTGTTGCTTTTGAAGTAATTGGTGTTACTCTGCTGCTACATGTCTTGCACCCAGTGTATGCCCAACCACTATCATATTGTATGCTATGTATCGTTGCATACACAACACAACACGTATCCTGGTTTTTTAAGAGAGCATTATTTAAAAATTGAGTGTTCCAAATAAAGTATTCACTCAGCACAAAGTTATTTTAGAGCACATAATAAAACAAAATTAAATAACACTTACTGGTTCAATATCACGAATCTTGCCAACAACCCGCTTGACACAGCCGTGCATGAACTCTGCAGGTGTCACAACATAGGTACCTTGATAACATGGTTCGATTTGGAATCGTGCTGGATCATACCCGTCTTGTTGTTCGTAACTGTGGATCAAATATTTGTTTTTTTAGTTAATCATAACTGACATATTTACTACAGGTTAAATTAAACATTTACCTTTCTCGGAAACTTAGCAATTGCGGAACATCCTTGTTTATAAAAATCTTCGAGCCAAACAAAGCATTGTGTACTGTTGGTTTGTCTGCATTGTATATAAGTTTGATTATATTAACTTATGTGTGTTTACAAAATATAGGAAAAAAATAACTAAAGGATATACAACAGTCATAAAATGAAATAACACGGTCCAAAACTTACTATCTGATGAGGCAAAAAATGAACCACTTTTAAGGGGTCATTTAAGCCCGGAATTGAATTTATTTGATCAAATATTGCCCTAAATCGTTCCTTTTGTGATTTTAGGTACTTTGGGAGAGATATTTGGAAAAGGAAGCAATTCAGACGTTTTTGAAGCATAAAAGTGAAGAAAACGCCAAAGTCTTAATTTTCCTTGCTGGGAACAGGAGGTGACGGCGTCAAGAAGGAATTTCTGACGGCATCAAGAGTAATTTCCATGACGACCCAGTACAGATTTGACTGCGTCACGAAGTAGGGCGTCAAGAGTAAAATTCATGACGGCCTGGAAAATGCTAACACATGACGGCGTCAAAAGTAGATCAAGGCAGTCCGAGAAATATTTTGGCGGTGAGGTGACGGCGTCACAAGATTTGTCTTGACGCCGTCAGACCCTATTTCCTATATATATTTTTCTAATTTTCACACATTAAGAGAGAAGTTTTGGAGAAACCCTAAGTACGAACTTGGTGCGAATTTTACAGGTTTTTCAAGGGTTCTAAGCCCTTGATACCTTTCATGTGTAATTGAGATAAGTATTCTTTTAATTCAATCAATATGTCTATGTGTTGGTTGTCTATATCTTGTTCTTGTCTTAATTCCATCATGCTAGGCTAGATCTATCTTGTGTTTGCTTGGATCTAATGAAACCTAGATGTTAATTATGTGTTGATTACTTGTTTATAATTGTATTGGATGAATGAATTCGATGTTAGGCTTAAGAAAACTGGCAGATCTCCAAATGGTAACATGCTTGAACGTCTTAGGAAACATGAACTGATGTGCACTAGGTTTTTATTGGTTGTATTTAATGCATGAGCCACTGTTTATAATCCCTATGGTTGTGCTGGGCATGGCATAGGAGGAGATAAGAGCTCATAGGATTGGGGAGTTAAGTGCGCCACCCCATGAATGGTATTAAGGAATACAATCTGTCATCGACGCAACTATAACAAGTAATTAACGTGTAAAAGATGTCTATGGAGTAGTGAAATCTAAGTAAACACATTTTCTCCACTTATTGCTCACAACCTTAGTTAATTTAGTTTATTTTCATTTCTAGTATTTTATTTTGATTGCATCTTTAGTATTGGGTTAGTTGACTAGCAACTAATTCCGCCCAAATCCTTCAAACCCGAGATTTTTACTTGCTTTCTAAAAAATATAAAAATACAAAAAAGAATCATCCCTTACCTTTAGAACTAGTATTTAGGTTTTCTAATCCTAGCGACACTATTCCTAGCTGAACGATCAATCCCCTGGTACTTGTCACTATACTATACTACAACGATCAGGTACACTGCCTGGTGGGGGTTGTAAGCTTCTCAAGATCCCTTGAGAGGTAAAGCCTGGTGCGATTCCCACGTATCAAGTTTTTGGCGCCGCTGTCGGGGAATAGTTATTGTCTAGGTTAGAATCTCTTTTTATTAGGTCTACTTGCTAGATTCCTTTCTAGTAAGATTTTATTTTTATTTTTAGGTTTTCTTTAGTCTATCTTATTTCTTTGTGTTTTTGTTCGTAAAAAGTGTGTCATTATGGATACTAAAAGCCGACGTTTGGAAATTGAAAAAAGATTTTTACTACGCAACCGAATGGAAAGAGAAATTAAGGGGTTTAATGAGCTTAATGAGTTAATTAAAAAAGAAAGAGAGCTGAAAATAGACCATTGTGAAAATAACACCGTCTTTTACAACAACAAAACAATGGAGTCTAGGGATGATTTAGAAGTATTTCAAAACTCTTCACCAATTCTTGAAGCATTAAGTCGCCATAAGTTTCTTTTGAAATATCCTTGTCCCGCTAAACATCGAAAGAACCCATGGATTAAAAGGCGGGGCTATTTTAATGTGAAGGTTCCATGCATGATTGGTCATATGTTTAGGGAGCATACCTATGTTGACTTGCAAGCCCCAATGAATGTTATGTCTAGGCTCTATTATAATTGGATCATGAACAATGGGCTGAAACCTAGACAAGACCCCTATAACCCCAATCGAATATTCAATTTCATAGGTATTGCTAGAGGTTTACACGTTTTTATTGGGGATTTCGTTTATCAATGTGATTTCATGATCTTAGAAGATGTGATGGGAATTATAGATCAGCATTTAGGAGAAATAGTTCTGGGAAAACCCTTCATCAATACATCCAACATGATTTATGATAAGGATGAAGGCACCGTTACATTTTCCAATGAAACTGGGTGTGTTAAGTACATGATGCCTTATAAGTTCGAAAAGTTCAAGGGTATTGATGGTCTAGATGTCGACAACATTCCAACATTTAAGGTTAGTGATGTCAACCAGAGAGGAAATAAAATTAAGTATTCGGGATGTTTGGCTTTAGGCCCGGAATACAAGTGGGATGGAAGAGTGATTAGAAGTTTCAAACCGCATTTCTATTGTGGAATAAGGTCACGTAGTAACCCATGACCTTGAGTCTAGCTACAAGACTCGTAAATAAAGAAAAGCGCTTCTTGGGAGGCAACCCATGTTTTGTGTGATTTTATTTTGTTTGTTTGTTATTTGCTTCCGTATGCATGCTTTATTTTTATTGTTGGTAGATCATGTTTCTCAATTAAATAGTGAAAATACTTTACTTCGTTGTTTTGGCCTAGTCTTAACTCCACCTAAAAGTATTTTTGCAAAAGATAAGTGTAAGGGGAAACCCCAAATATGTTTTTAAGAAACAAACCGATCATGATTCTCCACAATATTAAATGAACATGTATATTTGTATTTGTTAGAGTCAAATGCTTGTATTGAGTCATAATGAAGTTTTGCAGGATTTTCCAGGAAGTAGGACCAAGTTTTTCCAGAAATTTTCCGGAAACTTAACATAAGAATTTCTGCAGGTCACTTCTGACGGCGGCACGAGTTAACTCTTGACGGCGTCACGTGTAAAAATCTGGAAATTTTACCAGTTTTGTTTTTCTAATGGAGTCTTATGGTTTTTGTGAATTATTAAGTTTTATAATCTCCAGGAGATCTGCAAACTTCATTCCACAAGCATTATATCTTATCTTGTTTTCTAGGATTTAGTAACTTATATAGGATGCCGCCGATTTTACGCGAGGTTGTTTTTGTCTGTTTTCTCAGGATTTACAGGTTATGTATGACAAGAAGATGATTTATATTCTGGAAGGGAAGCTTTGATTGTTCATTTTCTTGGAGGAAGATCTAACCTGGCCACCTTATTATCCATACCGAGCGAATCAGGGGAGTGTTTGATTTCATTCTTTTCACTTATTTCACTTTTACATTCTTTACTTGAACATTGGGGACAATGTTCATCTTAAGTGTAAGGGGAGGGTAAAAAGATGATACTTTACATATGCACTTTCGCTTGAGTTTGTTTTGTTTAATGGTAGATGTGTAATAAAACTATGAGAAATACTTGTTAGTGCAATTTTAGCGCCAAATTTAAAATTTTTTACAACATTTAGGAGTGAAACTTTAGCCATAGCAAGCGTCTCATGGATAGGAGATTGTATGACTAGCACATAACCGTATATTCAGAAAAATTTTCCACCCAAGTATGTGAGGTTCGCCTTTAGATTTGATAGGAAAAGCATTCACTATTAGTGCTTATGAGTGTACCGGTAGCATTTAGATTCTAGAACTTGCGTTAGTGATGCATCCCGAGACCGCTAGTGAGACTACATTCGTGTAGTAGGATTTACTACATGATAAGAGGCATTAGGATCACCCATGTGTTAAACTCGTATCATAATTACTTGACCATTTAAGTCATATTACTTGGCTAGTTAAGTCAACTAATTTTTTCCCACACCCTTAGCGTTGTACTCATTTTTAGTACACGAAACCCCTAGTACACCCCTCCGAGCCTATCTTTTCGTTTCTAACTTTAAGCATTTTACTTAAAGGAAGAATTTGTAACACCCCACTTAAATGTACACCCAAATCGCCTTAGCCTTCCGTGTATGCGCTCATTTTTAGTACATTATTGTTATTTGTTTAAACCCTAAGTTAACTATCTAATTGATTACATGGTTGCTAAGTCGAGTCATATCCTTCTACATATTGTTTTGGGACGATTGGGACTCATGGGTAAAGTACTTATTTTATGGAGTAATGGGGAAGAACATCATATTGCCCCCATATGTGCGTTAATCTTAAAAGTGCTCCAAGTGTTTTTATTTTCTTAATTCGAGTCAGTAGATTAGTTTATTATAAAGTATGTAAAAATTCAAGTGTAAGGGAAATGTTTATTCCCTATGATGTGTTATTTTGGATGGTAGGGTAAGAGTGTATGCAAAAAAAAAAAAAAAAAAAAATCGAAAAAACAAGAAAAAAAAAATAGAAAAAAGAAAAAGAGAAAAAACAAACGGACTACCATCCCTTTTCATTCTATGTTCATTTTATGTTTTTGTTATTTTTCATTTATTAGCTTAAGTCGAGTCTAGTCTTGGCTTAGCAACGCCACATTGTACTTGTAATTAACCAAGATTGTTAACTCGCCACCAGTAAAACTTCCTTTATCCAACAAAACCGTATATTTCATATCCCTACACCTAACGTTACAACCCTTTAAGACCTCTTTGATAGTTTATCCTAGGTGCTTACGCCATGTGGTGGAGGTTTGATCCTTTCCCAAGCCTATGGTAATCTATTTTGCTATGACAGGTAGTGAGAGATATCTTCCGTTTCCATATTGTAATTTATACTTTATTACACCCGAGAGATGTGAGTATCTAAACACTATTTGTGAGGTGCTAGTGTATGACCTCCGTGCTTGTCTTAGGTCTTTAGTGGAACGATTATTTGTTGTAATTACTTTTATATTAGTGTTAAATGACCCCTAACTTGTATTTTGAGTAGAATAAAAGCGCATTTGCTTGAGGACAAGCAAATCTCAAGAGTAAGGGTATATGATTAGGCGAAAAATGAACCACTTTTAAGGGGTCATTTAAGCCCGGAATTGAATTTATTTGATCAAATATTGCCCTAAATCGTTCCTTTTGTGATTTTAGGTACTTTGGGAGAGAAATCTGGAAAAGGAAGCAATTCGGACGTTTTTGAAGCATAAAAGTGAAGAAAACGCCAAGGTCTTAATTTTCCTTACTGGGAACAGGAGGTGACGGCGTCAAGAAGGAATTTCTGACGGCGTCAAGAGTAATTTCCATGACGACCCAGTACAGATTTGACGGCGTCACGAAGTAGGGCGTCAAGAGTAAAATTCATGACGGCCTGGAAAATGCTAACACATGACGGCGTCAAAAGTAGATCAAGGCAGTCCGAGAAATATTTTGGCGGCGAGGTGACGGCGTCACAAGATTTGTCTTGACGCCGTCAGACCCTATTTCCTATATATATTTTTCTAATTTTCACACATTAAGAGAGAAGTTTTGGAGAAACCCTAAGTACGAACTTGGTGCAAATTTTACAGGTTTTTCAAGGGTTCTAAGCCCTTGATACCTTTCATGTGTAATTGAGATAAGTATTCTTTTAATTCAATCAATATGTCTATGTGTTGGTTGTCTATATCTTGTTATTGTCTTAATTCCATCATGCTAGGCTAGATCTATCTTGTGTTTGCTTGGATCTAATGAAACCTAGATGTTAATTATGTGTTGATTACTTGTTTATAATTGTATTGGATGAATGAATTCGATGTTAGGCTTAAGAAAACTGGCAGATCTCCAAATGGTAACATGCTTGAACGTCTTAGGAAACATGAACTAATGTGCACTAGGTTTTTATTGGTTGTATTTAATGCATGAGCCACTGTTTATAATCCCTATGGTTGTGCTGGGCATGGCATAGGAGGAGATAAGAGCTCATAGGATTGGGGAGTTAAGTGCGCCACCCCATGAATGGTATTAAGGAATACAATCCGTCATCCATGCAACTATAACAAGTAATTAACGTGTAAAAGATGTCTAGGGAGTAGTGAAATCTAAATAAACACATTTTCTCCACTTATTGCTCACAACCTTAGTTAATTTAGTTTATTTTCATTTCTAGTATTTTATTTTGATTGCATCTTTAGTATTGGGTTAGTTGACTAGCAACTAATTCCGCCCAAATCCTTCAAACCCGAGATTTTTACTTGCTTTCTAAAAAATATAAAAATACAAAAAAGAATCATCCCTCACCTTTAGAACTAGTATTTAGGTTTTCTAATCCTAACGACACTATTCCTAGCTGAACGATCAATCCCCCGGTACTTGTCACTATACTATACTACAACGATCAGGTACACTGCCTGGTGGGGGTTGTAAGCTTCTCAAGATCCCTTGAGAGGTAAAGCCTGATGCGATTCCCACGTATCACTATCCCAGTATTTAACTTTCCCAAGCATTAAGATAAAGTCAATATGATCATGTTCCTGAAACCTTTCTTCATAATCATCCCACAACAATGCCCAATTATCCCAAAATGTACAATCAAGCCTTAAAGATTTGCATAGTTTTCGAAAATTAAATGGTAATACATGTAAATTGCATCATGGAAAAAATAAAATTCGTATAGATTTATAATAATTCACTTACTTAGCGTCTTCAACGACAACTGACCTACGTATTTTTTGCCCCCTATGACTATTCACCTCAACAATATTTCCAATACCTACAACAGTTTTAATTATATCTGCAAATTCAATAGCATGATTAAGTTGGCTGAGTTAAATAAAAATTATTAATAGCCATACAAAATACGTATAAAAACAGTGCATACCGACACAATCATGCTCGTGATACTCATAGTCTGTATCCAAGATACGCGAAAATGGCTCATCAATGAACCCTAGATAGTTTGTGTCTATGTGGTCAGCACGGGTAACATCAGTCCCTTTGTAAAAACTAAGCTTCCACTTGTGTGGTACCAAAGGAAACCTTCCACCATTTTTCAGCTACACCAAAGTTTGATATGACGTAACATTGACCCTCTTGTAAAAGAGGTTCAAATTTAAACATCAGTTCCTTTTTTATGTATACTTGAATACGGTTGCACTGTCAAAAAAAATTGAAAAGTTCAGAATGTTTGTTAATCATGCACGAAAACAAAGTACTATGAACGTATTAAGAATACCTCTTCATCCTGGAAAACCCAATCCAGACTATATGGATCGTGATCTTCATTCAGCCTATGAGAGTGCCAAATCGATATGCATCTTATTTTAATTGCCATGTTAATAATCATAGGATCGACATCTTTAATTAAAGTCATCCATCGATCTGACAGGCTCATCCCTGAAAATTTGTAACTAATCTATATAGCATCCGAATGTATTTAAATAAAAATATATTATTGATAATAAACAAATACTAAACCTCATGTACGACCATCAAACGCAGTCATGCTCATGGTGGAACATTTCTTTTGACGCATAGACATTGATGAGGCGAAAAATGATCCGTTTTTAGGGGGTCATTTAAGCCCGGAATTGAATTTATTTGATCAAATATTGCCCTAAATCGTTCCTTTTATGATTTTAGGTACTTTTGGAGTGAATTCTGGAAAAGGAAGCATTTTGGACATTTTTGGAGCATAAAAGTGAAGAAAACGGCAAAGTCTTAATTTTCCTTGCTGGGAACAGTACCTGACGGCGTCACCAAGTTCTACATGACGGCGTCAAGAGTATTACAAGAGGTGAAGTGGATAGAGTACGTGACCGTCCAGAGAGTTTTTACACTAGGGCATGACGGCGTCACCATAGGCCGTCATGGTCCCTTTATACATGACGACCCAGAGGAAAATTGCTCTTGACAGCGTCAGATCTGGATCTAGGCAATTCGATATTATTATGGGCGGCGAGTTGACGGCGTCAGATTTCTCTTCTTGACGCCGTCACGTTGGAAAATCTATATATAGTTTTGTAATTTTCATTCATTAGGAGAGGACAATTAGAGGGATAACTTGGAGAAACCCTAGCACGATTTTATCAGTCTTTTCAAGGGTTTTTACCCTTTGAAACCTTTCATGTTCAATTAAGATAAGTATCCTTTCAATTCATTCAATATTATGTCTATGTGTTGTTTGAATATATCTTATGCTTGTCTTGATTTTAACATGCTAGGCTAGATCTCTTGTGTGTTTGCTGAGATGTAGTGAAACCTAGATGTTGATTATGGGTTGATTGCTTGTTTATAGTTGTTACGGATGAATGATTTCGATGTTAGGCTTAAGAAAACTGGCAGACTTCCATAGGGTAACTTGCTTGAACGTCTTAAGAAACATGAACAAATGCGTACTAGGTTTTTATGGTTGTACTTAATGCAAGAGCGAATTCTAATGATCCCATGTTAGGAGCTTCTTGCAGGCTCGACATAGGAGTGAAGTAGGAGCTTATAGAGTTGGGTAAGTACGTACGCCACCCCACGATTGGTATTAAGGAATATAACCCATCATCCACGCAATTGTAACAAACTATCAACCTGTAAAAGATATCTAGGGATTAATGAAATCTAAGTAAACACAATTTTCTCATTTATTGTTCACACCACTAGTTTAATTAGTTTTATTTACATTTTTGTTATTTTATTTTGATTGCATCTTTAGTTATTGGGTTAGTTGATTAGCAACTGATTCCGCCCACTCTTCCAAAACCCGAGATTTTAATTGCTTTGACAAAAATATAAAAATACAAAAAGAATCATCCCTCACCTCTAGACTTAATTTTTAGGCTTTCTAATCCTAGCAACACTATTCCTGAGTTGAACGATCAATCCTCCGGTACTTGTCACTATACTATACTACAACGATCAGGTACACTGCCTGGTGGGGGTTGTAAGCTTTTTGAGATCTCTTGAGAGGTAAAGCCTGGTGTAATTTCCACGCATCAAGTTTTTGGCGCCGCAACCCGGGGAATAGTTATTGTCTAGGTTAGGATTTCTTTTAATTAGGTCTACTTGCTGGATTCCTTTCTAGTAAGATTTTATTTTATTTTTAGGTTTTGTTTAGTCTATCTATTTCTTCGTGTCTTTGTTCGTAACCTTTACCATCCGACATCATGGAAGGTGGTAACATCTTTGAACCCATCAACCCACCACAACAAAATCCACCACTAGCAAACCAACCTCTTAGGCCCCGAACCCTAGGAGAGTATTCCCGACCTAGCCACCAAAGCTATCGAAGCACTATTGAGCTCATTCAAGGAGCCAATGTGTCCCCCTTGCGATCCGACACCATCCGGTTGGTGCAAAGCAGATGTGCATTCCATGGACTTCGTTCCGAAGATCCTAACCAACATCTCAAGGACTTCCTTAAAATTGTAGATTCTATAGACCTTGATGTTACAACTAGAGAGTCGACCCGATTACGCCTATTCCAATTCTCTTTACGTGATCAAGCTATTCAATGGCTTGAACGTTTACCCGCGGGATCCATCACCTCATGGGATGATCTCACCACTCGTTTCCTTGATCAATTTTTCCCACCGGGGAGAACTACCAAGCTTAGAAATGATATCTTGATGTTCCAACAACGTCAAGGTGAAACTCTATATGAAGCATGGACTCGTTTCAAGGACTTACTCCAAAAAGTCCCTCATCATGGCATAGATCTTTGGCTCCAAGTCCAAATCTTCTATGACCATATCGATCTCTCCACAAGGCGAACCATTGACCAATCGGCCGGTGGTAAGCTACGTAATCTAAGTGTGGAAGAATCATGGGAACTCACAGAAGATCTTGCTCTCTATGACAACGAAAGTTGGAATGATCTCCGTGATTTGAACAAAACGGTCAAGGCAATATCTTTGCCTTCGAACAATTCTAGCACTCCCGACCATAGGATCATGGAACTTGAGGACCAAGTCAAGTTTCTCATGAAATCTTACGAAGCTCCTAAACCTTCAAGCCAAGTGAACAAAATCACTTCTTCATGCGAATTATCTAGCGGTCCCCATGACACTCGTGATTGCGTGGAACTCCCCGGAACAGCTTTTGCGGACTACGCATCCTCGCGTACCGACGAAGCGGGAGATAAGTGGTACACTTTCAAACCCGAGCCAAACCCTTACAGTGATTCCTACAACCCCTCTTGGAAAAATCACCCGAACCTTAGGTGGAAACAAAACCAAAACAATTCTTCCAATGCGCCTAATCGTTACCAACCAAACGGTCCACCCGCTAACCGTACTTTCAACAACAATCCTTCTAATAACTATGGTAGTACCAATAATCTTGAAGGGTTGATGTCCAAGTTTATGGTATCTCAAGAAGCTCGCATAGCTAAGTTTGAAACCGAATTTAATCAGCAACAAACGGAGATGACTAATAAGATTGACAACTTGTTGAAAGCCCTCAACAACCAAGCGTTAACTACACCTATGAAAGACACTAGGGACGCCAATAGCGGAATCCGAACTAAGGACCCCTCATCATCCAAACATGTTCACTTTGTCAATGTTGTCACTATTAAGCCAAAAGATAAAGATATAGAAGAAAGTGACAAGGATGAAGTTGGAGTAGAAACCGAGACTAGGGATGAAATTAAGGAAGTTGAGGAAAAGTTAAAGGAAGTAGAAAACGTAGAAGAGTACTTTGATAAGTTGCCCACCAAGGAAGAACAGGAATATCACAAAGAATTATTCAATGATCCCAAGACACCGTATAACCTTGGTTCACCCCATATTAAAGTAGGTGACCCCTCTAACATCAACATACCATGCAACATTGGGCATATGTGTTGACATAAATAATGCATGAAAACGTTATTTATATTTTTCGATATCTTTATGTTTTGACGATCACAAAATCTAAAATCATCAAACGTAAAACTACTACGTAAACAAGTATTAAGCTAATTTATATCACTACATCCTACTTAATCACTTAAGGTATGGATAAACAAGTGCTTAATACATCTAATGATCAAAGGGGTATTTAATTAACTAATACAAAGTTTATTTAATCATATAAACATATTATATATTTTTGAAAAACACTTTTGGTAATAAAGAAAAATGTTTTAATCATACTAAATATATGATTTCAAATTTTTAACCAAAATCAGTTAGTTTTTCACTAAATAAAATTTCCCCACTAAAAAACAAAAATTTTGGCCGTTACAGCTGGGCGGCCCCCTTAATTATAAGGGGCGGTCCCCTTAATTTTAAGGGGGCCGGCCTTGATTTAAGGGGACCGGCCACGCTCCTTTGTCAGAATTTGTTGCCTATAAATACCACCTCAATTCTGAAATTTTGCCTTACCTTTTGCACGAAATTTTCAGATCTCAAACTCTCTAAACATCCTCTAAAACCCTTTGATCATTTGTATATTAATCCTTGTTTCAAGTGATTCAATCCCTTATCATCCATCCTCATCCAAAGTGCAAAAGAAGAACACTCCTTCTACAACTAAGTTCAAGAAGTATTGAAGAGTAGTTGTGCATAGTGTATATATATATATTCACTTGTGAATATTGTGTTGTGGTTTGATCTCTCCAACTCTTTTCATTACTTACTTACTTACCTTTACTATATTAGCTTAGTTAGTTAGATACTATATAATTGTTCATATAGTGCAAGTATTGAGATCACATAAACTAGAATCGAAGCTTTTAAAACAAACTTGTTTTTATAAATTTTAAAAGGACGTAAAACTATTCAACCCCCCCTTCTAGTTTTCCACAATTGGTATCAGGAGCCACGTCTTGCCAGATTTTTAAAATATATTGTATTTTAAAACTTGTAACGATCTATGAAATCTGAAAAATATTTAGAAGGGCAATCTATGCAAAGACCACCACTATTTGAAAGTGATGGATTTTTATATTGGAAAAATCGATTCGAAACTTATGTGAAATCAAAAGATCTAGATCTTTGGCATGTTATTACCAATGGTGACTTTTTACCTATTCAAAATAACCCCGAAACTAAGAAAGATGAAATCGTACCTTTTGAAAAACAAAATGATGATTTAAAAAGAAAACTTGCTAAAAATAATGAAGCAAAAATGGTTATTTACAATGCGCTACCACGTAAAGAGTACGAAAGGATCTTTATGTGTGAAACCGCAAAAGAAAATTGGAATTCTTTATTAATAACTCACCAAGGTAATAATCAAGTCAAAGACAATAAAATAGATCTACTTGTTCAACAATATGAACAATTCACGATTCTGGAAGAGGAATCAATTGATAATGCTTTTGCTAGATTTAACACTATCATCACAAGTTTAAAAGCACTTGATGAGAATTTTTCTATTAAGAACTTTGTTAGGAAGTTTCTTAGAGCTCTTCACCCAAAATGGCGTGCTAAAGTGACGGCTATTGAAGAATCAAAGAATGTGTCAACACAACAACTTGATGAATTAATTGGAAATTTGAAAGTCTAGGAAACAATTATAAAGAAGGACTCTGAAATGGTTAAAGGAAAACGAGAGCAAAGCAAGTCAATCGCCTTGAAAGCTAGAAAGGAATCCAACAACGAAGATAGCTCATCTTCCGAAAGCGATGACGAAGAATATGCCATGGCCGTAAGAGATTTCAAGAAATTCTTCAAAAGGCGAGGAAGATTTGTTAGACAACTACACGATGAAAGGAGAGCACCTCAAAAGTGTTGACATAAATAATGTGTGAAAACGTTATTTATATCTTTCGATATCTCTATATTTTGACGATCACAAAATGTAAAATCGTCAATCGTATAATTACTACGTAAACAAGTATTAAGCTCGTTTATATCACTATATCCAACTTAATCACTTAAGGTATGGATAAACAAGTGCTTAATACATCTCATGATCAAAGGGGTATTTAATTAACTAACACAAAGTTTATTTAATTATATAAACATATTATATATTTTTGAAAAACACTTTTGGTAATAAAGAAAAATATTTTATTCATGCTAAATATATGAATTCAAATTTTTAACCAAAATCAGTTAGTTTTTCACCAAATAAACTTTCCCCACTAAAAGACAAAGATTCTGGTCGTTTCAGCTGGGCGGCCCTCTTAATTATAACGGGCGGTCCCCTTAAAATTAAGGGGACCGACCTTGATTTAAGGGGACCGGCCACGCTCCTCTGTCAAAATCTTTTGCCTATAAATACCACCTTAAACCTGGATTTTTTCCTCACCTTTTGCACGAAATTTTCAGATCTATAACTCTCTAAACATCCTCTAAAACCCTTTGATCATTAGTATATTAATCCTTGTTTCAAGTGATTCAATCCCTCATCATCCATTCTCATCCAAAGTGCAAAAGAAGAACACTCTTTCTACAACCAAGTTCAAGAAGTGTTGAAGAGTAGTTGCGCATAGTGTATATATATATATATATATACATATATATATATATATATATATATATATATATATATATTCACTTGTGAATATTGTGTTGTGCTTGTCATTAATTGTTTAGAAGATATAGAAGTTGTGTAGAAAATAGAAGTTGATAAGTAGTGAAGTAGGTTAGTTATGAAGATAGGTGTGAAGTAGAAGATTGGTGTGTAGGTATGTAGAAGATAGGTGTGAAGAAGATTGGTGTGTAGAGTATTAGTGTGAAGAAGTTGTGTAGAAGTTGTGATCAAGTTGTGAAATTAGTGTGGTGTGTAAATTGGTGTGTAAGGTTTTCTCCGCCAAAAGGGAGTTTGTTGACATAGTGAAGAAAACTCTCGAGTAGGTGACTCGGGGAGTGGAGTAGGAACAAGGAAGGTGTCCTTGTAGCCAAACCACTATAAATCCTTGTGTTGTGGTTTGATCTTTCCAACTCTTCTCATTACTCATTTACTTACCTTTACTATATTATCTTTGTTAGTTAGCTATCGTACAATTGTTCATATAGTGCAAGTATTGAGTTCACATAAACTAGAATCGAATATTTTTAAACAAACTTGTGTCTATAAATTTAAAAAGACATAAAACTATTCAACCCCCCCTTCTAGTTTTCCACAATTGGTATCAGAGCCACGTCTAGCAAGATTTTTAAAATATATTGTATTTTAAAACTTGTAACGATCTATGGAATCTGAAAAATATTTAGAAGGGCAATCTATGCAAAGACCACCACTATTTGAAAGTGATGGATTTTTATATTGGAAAAATCGATTCGAAACTTATGTGAAATCAAAAGATCTAGATCTTTGGCATGTTATTACCAATGGTGATTTTTTACCTATTCAAAATAACCCCGAAACTAAGAAAGATGAAATCGTACCTTTTGGAAAACAAAATGATGATTTAAAAAGAAAACTTGCTAAAAATAATGAAGCAAAAATTTACAATGCGCTACCACGTAAAGAGTACGAAAGGATCTTTATGTGTGAAACCGCAAAAGAAATTTGGAACTCTTTATTAATAACCCACCAAGGTAATAATCAAGTCAAAGATAACAAAATAGATCTACTTGTTCAACAATATGAGCAATTCATGATTCCGGAAGAGGAATCAATTGATAATGCTTTTGCTAGATTTAACACTATAATCACAAGTTTAAAAGCACTTGATGAGAATTTATCTAGTAAGAATTTTGTTAGGAAGTTTCTTAGAGCTCTTCACCCAAAATGGCGAGCTAAAGTGACAGCTATTGAAGAATAAAAGAATTTGTCAACGCTACAACTTGATGAATTAATTGGTAATTTAAAAGTCTACGAAGCAATAATAAAGAAGGACTCCGAAATGGTTAAAGGGAAACGAGAGCAAAGCAAGTCATTCGCCTTGAAAGCTAGAAAGGAATCCAACAACGAAGATAGCTCATCTTCCGAAAGCGAAGACGAAGAATATGCCATGGCCGTAAGAGATTTCAAGAAATTCTTCAAAAGGCGAGGAAGATTCGTTAGACAACCACACGATGAAAGGAGAACATCTCAAAAGAATAATGATGACAAGTATAGCAAGAATGAGAGAAAATGTTTCAAGTGTGGTGATCCGAATCACCTTATTGGAAAATGTCCAATGATGACAAGAGATCAAAATCAAAGAGCGTTTGTTGGAGGTGCTTGGAGTGATAGCGATGAAGATGAGAAAGAAACAACAAAGGAAGAAAAGTGTCTCATGGCTAAAACATCAAGTGAGGTACGTTCCGAAACCGAATATTTTAGTGATGAAAATCTATCATTAGATGAAAAAGATTTAGATAGTGAATACAATAGATTATGCAAACTAGGACAACAAGTTATGGCTAAAAACAAATCACTAAAATACATAAACAACCAATTAGAAAATAAAGTACTTGAACTAAAAATTAAAATACATCAACTTGAAAAAGGTAAAGAAACCTTTTAAGAATGTAAATCATGTCAAGAGCTTAGAAGTGAAAACAACAAACTTAAGGAAGAAATTTGTAAACTTGATAAATTTGAAAATAGTAGTAACTCACTTAGTAAAATTATAAGTATTCAAAGAATATCCGGAGATAAAACCGGTCTAGGTTTTAACTCAACCGAAGCCTCAACAAGTGAAGTTAAAAATGTTAAATTTGAAAGTGAACTCAAGGAACTAAAACCTTCAAAATCTAATCCTAAGTATATACTCATAAATGATAAGAAAATACCTCTAGCTAGTAATGAAGAAATAAAACCGTTTTATAAACCATCTTTAAAAACCGAAGTAGGATCATCCAAAACTAAAACAAGATCTAAAACTCCACCACCTAGGAAACCGAATAATTCTTACCCTAGACCTAAAACACCTCAACCAAGAGTAAACCAAAATAGACGAAACTTTAACAATAATCAACAAATGTGGAACTTCAATCCATGGAGAATGTTTCCACCATATATGCACCCAAGTCAAATACAAAACATGTTCGGGACAAATAACTATGGTCAAATGAGACAATGGGGACCAACGTAAAAATTTTCGCCATTCAAACATGGAAATCTTTGATGTCACCCCTTGTGCAGACTTTCCCTTGAAGATTTTGAAGTTAAACGCATTGAAGATGAAAGGTACACATTTCCTTTTATTTCCTTGTCAACAAATGCATGCTTAGTTTAGTATCTAGTTTTTATGTGATTTTGATTGGTTCATTATTCCCTCTAGTTTTTATTTCTATACATATATATACTTATTTATTTATACTATATCTAAATACATATATATATATATATATATATATATATATATATATATATATATATATATATATATATATATATATATATATATATATATATATATATATATATACATATATATACACTTAGCTATATCTAGGATCTTATAACCTAGAAAATTCATTTGTTGATTTTCTAGAACTAGAAATTGTTCATTTACGAACCTTTTCTTTTCCCCATTTGCCTTATTGAACTTTAATGTTCAACAACACTCATGCTGATGAAGAGAGATGAGTCGAAAAATCTATGGATGAAACAAACTCCCGGCTTCCGTTGCATACGTCTCCCTCCTTTATTCTCGTCTTATAAGCCCATACTACATACATATATATATATATATATATATATATATATATATATATATATATACATATACTTATGAACCTTCCACAACTTTCTCGTTTACTTGACAACTTGATAAATTTCATCCGAAATGATCAAGAAAATTTAATTGACAAAATGTCAAGTAAAAGTGTCAAGTAATTCCTTTCGTGCGAATACCCTCCAACGTATTTTTGATTAAATATAAATCTAATACATACATATAAATATTTTCTTGTTCTTTCCAGAAACCAAAATTACAAAATTCAAATTTTGAAGGGCGGCCCCCTTAATGTTTAAGGGGACCGGCAGCCAAATGAAGGGCGGCCCCCTTAATGTTTAAAGGTGCCGGCCATCTGATGGCTCAAACCCGTTTTTCCCTTTGTTCCCTTTGCCAAACACTCCACTTTTTCATACTCTCCTTCCCCTGGTTCTGCTGTGACGAAAACCAAAACCCAAAAACACCTCAAATCACTTCCAAATCACATAATTCGGGTTAATTCGCAAAGGGCAAATTCATCTAACGCAATCACCATTACTTATTGTAAGTTTTTCATAACACATTTCATCTAATTTCATCTTATTTGGTCACACTCATGATTATGCATGTTTTATAAAATTCTTCAATTTCACAATCTCTTTCGAATTAAGTCTTAAAACTTCATAACCAAATGCTTCCCCTAGGTTTAGAATGATTAATCAACACTAGAAACTAGTAATTATAAACTATCATGTCGAAATTTTTTGAAAAACTTCATACACTCCTTTTCAAATTTTTTAGTAAACTCATTGTTGAATAATGATTTGAAAACGTGTTAAAACTAATCACATTATACTTTTGTAACTTGTAAAACTTGAAATTACATTTTTCGACCAAGAAAAATTATATTGGTTCATAATATAGGGGTGTTTGGATTATGTCCAAATAATATCGAAACCTAGTCATTATAATTTTTATAAAACTTTGTTAAAATTATAAACCTAAAAATTGCTAATCGGACTTGTCAAGATATATAATTCATATATATATTGACATACTAGTGGTATAAGTCACTAGTTAAGGAAGCGTTTGGTTTATTACTAAAAATAACATTTTTAAGTAAAAATACAAACCATCTTTTTCAAAAACAAATCACATGCATAAGAAACTCGCAAGAAATAGCTAGTTTTACAATCTAATGTAAATCTAGTAAATTTCATGATATATTAAGATGTTTAAAATGGCGTTTGGATTTGTCCATAACTACTTATTAAACATCGTAAACTATATCTAGAACGAGTTAAAAACAATATTAAGGAACATGGTAATCTACTTCTTAGGATTAGTAACGAAGTGTGTTTAAGTTCCAACATAAGCCTTAACAATATACATATACTTTTATCTCTCTTTATATTTATTTTGGTCTTTTTGTATTGTTGATGTGGTTAGGTGAAAATGCCAAAAGCAACTACCGAAGATCTTTCTCACACTAAAAACTACATTCCTAAAGTTTCCCAACTCCCTACTACATCTCCTTCCAATTGACTTATATATCGTCAAATTGAAGATAGAAATGTTCATGAAGGACGTGTAGTAGATCTTGCTGTTGCTCAATCCGACTTCATAAATCGCTTGTTTTCAAGCATCAACTTCAATTGTCTTTATGAAATAAATGAACCTATCATTCCTCGCTTCATAATGGATTTCTATAGCCAAGTCACCGTCCAAACCAATGATCTTGGTTTCATCACCATCTCTTTCATGATTCAAAATGAATTTACTACCCTAACTCTCGAACAATTTGGTCAAATCCTCAAAATTCCATTTAGAGGTCAAGCCGTTTTCACAAACGAGTGGGACCTCGAATCTCTTAATCGCTATCGACCAACCTTCGGTCCCTATCTCGACGAAATTCCTCATCCCGACGAAATTCGTCAAGTCCTTGGTGTGGAACGTGCCACCACAAGCCGAAAAATAAAATCCAAAAACGTTCAAATCTCTCCATACCAACTTCTCCTCAAGGAATTAAGCCCCCACATGAAGCATTGGGAAGAACTCATTCGTGAGAATGCGTTTGGTACTGGAGGTCACCGGGACCATCTCCCGGCGTGCCTTGCTCGCATGTTGTATTGTATAGCTGTCGAAAAGCCGTGCAATTTGGCCTACTTCTTTATCAAACGGATTGAGTGTGCTAGAAAAACTCCCAAAGCCAACCTTCCATATGGAATGTTCCTCACTCGTCTCTATCGTCATATCATCGAGTACTACCCTGATCTTGACAATAGTATCTATGAGTCCATCTATCCCACCTTACGTCCTCTCTCTCTAAAACAAACTCGACGAACTCGAAGTGACAAAGGTAAATCTCGTCGTCATAACTTTCATGGATCATCTTCAAGGCAAGACGATGACGATGAGGAGGAAAACATCCATGATGCTAGTACCCCTTCGTTTTCTGAGTTCGTTGACAATTTAGAGGATCTTGACTATCTCGAGTATTCTACCCCATCTCCTAGTGATCAAAACGAAGAAGTGCTTCATGAACGAACTACCGAGATGCTTAGAAGACAAAAGAGCTTGCACGAAGAAGTTAGAGGTGGCTTCAAATCTATCGGAAAGACTTTGAAGGGTATCTTCGAGAAGAAAAAGAGATGATATGCTTGGATTATGTTTGTTAAACAATATTTAATTTTTATGTCTCGTGTGCTATTTGTCCGAAATACATTCGGAAGTACTTGTAATTTTCTTGGAATAATTGTTTGGATAAATGATTAGTATGTTAACTTGTTTATTATGTTTAATATATGCTTATGAATGCATGCTTTAACTCTTAATTTATATATATACTTGCATGATTAGCTTATATATATATATATATATATATATATATATATATATATATATATATATATATATATATATATATATATATATATATATATATATATATATATATATATATATATATATATATATATATATATATATATATCATGTATGCTTTATAATAGACCAAAACAAATGTGAAACGTCCAAATGGTGCTTGCTGCAAATACAAAACAGAACACAACATTTTTCCAGAAAATTTTTTGAAAAATTTTGGTTTCTAGGTCGTCAGATGGGCGGCCCCCTTAAATCATAAGGGCGGCCCCCTTAAAATTAAGGGGACCGGCCATCTGAAACAGTTTTTACACTGTTTTCTTTTGCATCTTGTGATCCCTTTTGCTAGTCCCAGCTACCATTTCCCTTAAAAACTAAACTGATTTTGGAATATAACATTACAATTTCAAATTAATTCCACTTCTAAACATGTTTTCCCACTATATAATCCCCATGCATGTTTAATTCACATTCCATCATCCTCAAAAATTCATCAAACATCATCATGTCATCACCAAGAACCACCTATTCAAACAATGCCAAGAAACAAAAGCTTGTCATCATTCCACCCAAACAACTCTTCATTGATCTTACAAATGAAGACGGCACCACTCCATCTCCACCACCTTAATGTTCATCTCCTAGTGCACCAAATGCACCCTCCAAAACACCTTCAACAAATGGAAACTCTACTTCCTCCATACCATCCACTTCATCCATTAATGACTACATTAACACCGACTTATCTCCTCCACCAATAGTTCAACCATCACAACATACCGATGAAAACACAACCCTTGCATTAACTCTCTCACTATCACCATTAACACCTCTTGATGCACACTTCTCATCATCCCCTATCAATCCACCAACCTATAACCCCGTCCCATGGAGCTTACTTGAAGCTCATGGTGACACTTGCCTTTGTTGCATCCACAACCGAACAATTGTGTTCGGACTAAGAGATGAAATGCAATACATGTTTTCTCACATTGAAAACTTGTTGCATCCACCACCAACAACAA
Source organism: Artemisia argyi (assembly GCA_030686995.1). Taxonomy (NCBI): domain Eukaryota; kingdom Viridiplantae; phylum Streptophyta; class Magnoliopsida; order Asterales; family Asteraceae; genus Artemisia; species Artemisia argyi. The sequence continues at coordinate 179,879,361 of CM060684.1, forward strand.
ACTCAACTCCTCCACCACCATCAACAAACACTCCTCCTCCATCACCATCTCCATGTTCACCATCCATTCCTCCCAATTAAACATGCTTGGTGTCTCACAAATAAAATTATATTAAACCATTTTGGATGGCAAGCTCTAGAGAGGACTTTCATATTTGAGCTTTGGTTTATTATTTCAATGATGATTGTAAGCCTTTAAAGGCTTTTGTTAGTTGCATTACTTATTTCATTTGTTGATGTAATGCTTGACGAATTTATTTCACTTGATTAATGATATGGTTATGTTTAGTTTACACTTTTGCATGCTATATACATATATATATTGCTTGCCACTAAATATTTTTGCAAGATATCCATATCTCGATTCCTTTTGGCCTCAAAACGAGGGGGAGTATTCTTCAAGGGGGAGCTTCCATTAACACGGGATGACCTTTTTGATGCTAACAAAAAGGGGGAGAAATGATATAAACTCAAAATAATACTTGAATATATACTAATTTTTGATTAATGAGTTTAAATTTTGTAATCATCAAAAAGGGGGAGATTGTTGACATAAATAATGTGTGAAAACGTTATTTATATCTTTCGATATCTCTATATTTTGACAATCACAAAATGTAAAATCGTCAATCGTATAATTACTACGTAAACAAGTATTAAGCTAGTTTATATCACTATATCCAACTTAATCACTTAAGGTATGGATAAACAAGTGCTTAATACATCTCATGATCAAAGGGGTATTTAGTTAACTAACACAAAGTTTATTTAATTATATAAACATATTATATATTTTTGAAAAACAATTTTGGTAATAAAGAAAAATGTTTTATTCATACTAAATATATGAATTCAAATTTTTAACCAAAATTAGTTAGTTTTTCACCAAATAAACTTTCCCCACTAAAAGACAAAGATTCTGGCCGTTTCAGCTGGGCGGCCCCCTTAATTATAAGGGGCGGTCCCCTTAAAATTAAGGGGACCGGCCTTGATTTAAGGGGACCGGCCACGCTCCTCTGTCAGAATCTTTTGCCTATAAATACCACCTTAAACCTGGATTTTTTCCTCACCTTTTGCACGAAATTTTCAGATCTATAACTCTCTAAACATCCTCTAAAACCCTTTGATCATTAGTATATTAATCCTTGTTTCAAGTGATTCAATCCCTCATCATTCATTCTCATCCAAAGTGCAAAAGAAGAACACTCTTTCTACAACCAAGTTCAAGAAGTGTTGAAGAGTAGTTGTGCATAGTGTATATATATATATATATATTCACTTGTGAATATTGTGTTGTGCTTGTGATTAATTGTTTAGAAGATATAGAAGTTGTGTAGAAAATAGAAGTTGATAAGTAGTGAAGTAGGTTAGTTGTGAAGATAGGTGTGAAGTAGAAGATTGGTGTGTAAAAGATTGGTGTGTAGAAGATAGGTGTGAAGAAGATTGGTGTGTAGAATATTGGTGTGAAGAAGTTGTGTAGAAGTTGTGATCAAGTTGTGAAATTAGTGTGGTGTGTAAATTGGTGTGTTAGGTTTTCTCCGCCAAAAGGGAGTTTGTTGACATAGTGAAGAAAACTCTCGAGTAGGTGACTCGGGGAGTGGAGTATGAACAAGGAAGGTGTCCTTGTAGCCGAACCACTATAAATCCTTGTGTTGTGGTTTGATCTTTCCAACTCTTCTCATTACTCATTTACTTACCTTTACTATATTATCTTTGTTAGTTAGCTATCGTACAATTGTTCATATAGTGCAAGTATTGAGTTCACATAAACTAGAATCGAATCTTTTTAAACAAACTTGTGTCTATAAATTTAAAAAGACGTAAAACTATTCAACCCCCCCTTCTAGTTTTCCACAAAAAGAATAATGATGACAAGTATAGCAAAAATGAAAGAAAGTGTTTTAAGTGTGGTGATCCGAATTACCTCATTGGAAAATGTCCAATGATGACAAGAGATCAAAATCAAAGAGCATTTGTTGGAGGAGCTTGGAGTGATAACGATGAAGATGAGAAAGAAACAACAAAGGAAGAAAAGTGTCTCATGGCTAAGACATCAAGTGAGGTACGTTCCGAAACCGAATACTTTAGTGATGAAAATTTATCGTTAGATGAAAAAGATTTAGATAGTGAATACAATAGATTATGCAAACTAGGATAACAAGTAATGGCTAAAAACAAATCACTAAAATACATAAACAACCAACTAGAAAATGAAGTACTAGAACTAAAAATTAAAATACATCAACTTGAAAAAGGTAAAGAAATTGTTGAAAAATGTAAATCATGCCAAGAGCTTAAAAGTGAAAACAACAAACTTAGGGAAGAAATTTGCAAACTTGATAAATTTGAAAATAGTAGTAACTCACTTAGTAAAATCATAAGTATTCAAAGAGTATCCGGAGATAAAACCGGTTTATGATTTAACTCAACTGAAGCTTCAACAAGTGAAATTAAAAATATTAAATTTGAAAGTGAACTCAAGGAATTAAAACCTTCAAAATCTAATCCTAAGTATATACTCATAAATGATAAGAAAGTACCTATCTCTAGTAATGAAGAAATAAAACCGTTTTATAAACCATCTTTAAAAACCGAAGTAGGATCGTCCAAACCTAAAACAAGATCAAAAACTCCATCACCTTGGAAACCAAATAATTCTTACCCTAGACCTAAAACACCTCAACCAAGAGCAAACCAAAATAGACGAAACCTTAACAATAATCAACAAATGTGGAACTTCAATCCGTGGGGAATGTTTCCACCATATATGCACCCAAGTCAAATACAAAACATGTTCGGATCAAAAAACTTTGTTCAAATGAGACAATGGGGACCAACGTAAAAATATTCGCCATTCAAACATGGAAACTTTTGATGTCACTTCTTGTTCGGACTATTCCTTGAAGACTTTGAAGATAAACGCGTTGAAGACGAAAGGTACACATTTCCTTTTATTTCCTTTCCAAGAAATGCATGCTTAGTTTAGTATCTAGTTGTTATGTATTTTTGTTTGGCTCATTGTTTCTTCTAGTTTTTATATCTATACATATATATACCCATCTATATATATATATATATATATATATATATATATATATATATATATATATATATATATATATATATGTATGTATATATATATATGTGGAAAACTAGAAGGGGGGTTGAATAGTTTTACGTCCTTTTAAAAGTTTATTACCAAAATATTTTGTAGGTTATTAAAAACTTTTGATTCGATCTCAAGTGAATTCAAGTGACAACCAATATAAGCAATTCTAATCAAGTAATGAAAGTATTGAAATGTAATGAAGAAAAGATAGAGTTAGAAAGATCAAACCACAACACGCGAATTTCTAGTGGTTCGGTTACAAGGACACCTTCCTTGCCCTACTCCACTCCCCGAGTACCACACTCGAGAGTTTTCTTCACTATGTCAACAAACTCCTTATGGTGGAGAAACCTTACACACCTTGGCTTACATGAGTTAACGACACTAAGCTAAATGTCAAGTTCTAATCGTAGCTAGAACCAATCTCACGACTTCTTCAAGGCTTCACACCTTCTTCACAACTTCTTATATGCACAACTAATTCATAACTACTAAACTGCTTTACAACACACCTAGTTTCTACAATCAACAAATTTACACAACACTTTTACAAATATCTACCACAACAACAATATGAAACTAGCTAATCACAACACTACTACAATTAGATGGATGTAGAGGAGTGTTCTTCTTCTTGCACTTGAATGGATGAAGCTTTGGATCACTTGGAAACAAAGACTTATGAATTATATGATCAAAGGATTTTGGATCTAGAAATGGAGGTTGGATCAGAAAGTTTATAGTGCAAAAAGGTGAGAAAAATGTGTGAAATGATCCAATATTTATAGGGCCAGATTTTACTGTTCTAGAGCATGCCGGTCCCCTTAATCATTAAGGGGGCCGCCTAGTAAAATTAAGGGGGCCGCCCTCCTGAACGTTGGAAAAGTTTTTCTGGATAAAATTTTCCCTTTTTGGTTGGAAATTTGAAATCATATCTTTGTGGTTTAATATAGCATTACCAAAAATGATTTACAAATATATATAAAATGTTTATATTATTTTATAAGATGTTATGTCTTAAGACAAAATTTCCTTTGATCATATAATGCATAAGATGCTTAGTTTATGCATACCTTAAGTGATATAAGATGTAGAGGTAAATATTTGTTACCAAATACTTGTTTACGTCTTAATCTTGACTTAATTTGATTTGAGTTTTGTGATTATCAAAACATAGGTTTATTGAGAGATATTAATAACCTTTTTAAACATTATTTATATCAACAATCTCCCCATTTTTGATGATTACAAAACTTAAACTCATTAACTCAAAAATTAATTTTTAAACAAGTATTTTAGTGAGTTTATATTTACTTCTCCCCCTTTTTGTAGAATCAAAAAGGTTATGCCGACAATTTTTAAACGTTAAAAATTGACGGGTAGATATCTCCCCCTTGATTTGTACTCCCCCTAATTTGGGGGCACCAAGAGAACGAGCTATGGAATGCTTTGCAAAAAAAATATTAGAAGCACAAGTATATGCATGCAAACATGTATAAGGTGATAAAAAAAAATGAAGCATGTTTGAAAAGAAAGCATTCATATTAAATAAATGGTTGTGTCAAGACACAACATACAAGTAGCAATTTGAATTACAAGTAGAAAAGCTAGTTCACAAATAAACAACTAGGAAAATACATCATCATGCAAAAAGTACATGGTCTTCATAGAGCTTGCAAGCAAAAGGGTGGTAGAGGCTTTATTTATTAAGCATATGAAATGCTTAATTAGGAGAGCATGATGGTGATGGTGAAGGAATGGGTGAGAATTGTGGTGGAGGAATGATTGGAGAGGATGGTGGAGTTGGTGGTGGTGGTGGGTTGGTAAGTAAATGTTCAATATATGAAAACATATATTGAATTTCATCTCTAAGGCCAAAGATGACCGTGCGGTTGTGGATGCAACAAAGACAAGTATCCCCATGGGATTCAAGTAGCCTCCAAGGCACGTGATTGGCAAAGAATGGTGGTGTAATAGGTGGAGATGAGATATGAGCATCAAGTGGTGTTATTGGTGAGAGTGAAATGGTAAGATGGGTGGATATGGGTTCTTGTGTAGGAAGTGGTGATGATACTTGTGGTGACAAGTGTGAGTTGATGTAGTCATTGATTGATGAGGTTGAGGGTATGGAGGATGATGAAGTTCCATGAGTGGAAGGTGTTTTAGATGATGCATTGGGTGCACTTGGGGATGAGCATTTGGGTGGAGGTGATGGGGTTTTGTTGTCTTCATTTGTTAAGTCAATGAAGAGTTGTTTTGGGGGGATGACCACAAGTTTTTGTTTCTTGGAGGCTTTGGAGTGTGAGGTGTTTGGGGGAGTCATGATGATTTAGATGGTGAAAAATGAGATGAAGAATGGTGATTGTGGAGGGAATTTATAGTATGGAAATGGTTGATTTAGGTATATATTTGAAATAGTTGAATGAGATTCTAAAATCAGTTGGGTTAAAATGGGAAATGGTAGCTGAAACTAGAGAAAGGGTTCACAAGATGCAAAAGAAAACAGTGAATCCAGTTCCAGATGGCCGGTCCCCTTAATTGTATGCCGGCCCCCTTAATAATTAAGGGGACCGCCTAGGGAATTAAGGGGGCCGCCCATCTAGTGTTTTCCCAGACGATCAGAAACCCAAAATTTGCAGAATTTGGTGATTTTTCAAGTGTGTTTTCCCAGCAAGCTCTATTAGAAGTATATACTCTAGGAATGATGATATATATATATATATATATATATATATATATATATATATATATATATATATATATATATATATATATATATAACCAAATTTCATGCAAATAAACATATTATAATCCATTTTGAAAATAAGCATGGCATAACATTAAGATAGTAGCATGTTAACAATTAAAGTCTAAACATCATTCAAGAGAAAAACAAGAAATAATACAAGTATTTCCGAATAAATCGGACAAATAGCAAATCATACAAATGTCAAATAGAACCAAGTAATAACAAGTAGCAATACATCAATATCTCCTACTTCTTCTTCTTTCCAAGCATCTTCCTAAACATCTTCCCAACGGATTTGAAACCCCCTTGAAGTTCTTCATGCATTTTTTGTTGACGGTTGATGATAGACGTTTGACGAGTGAAGAGAAGCTCATCGGTACGTTCATGAGGAAGAGGAATTTGATACTCGGTATCATCAATATCGGAAAGATCTTCAACAAAGGTCGTGGGGGATGGAGTACTAACACGTGAGGTGTTTTCCTCCTCCTCCTCATCATCATCACGATGAGATGTAGAACCACGAGGCCTAGAGTACAAAGGAACACGAGATTTTCCTTTGTCACTACGAGGACGACGAGTACGAACAAGAGTGAGTTGGTTCAAGGTAGGAAGGATTTGAACGTAGTAATCTCTTTGAAGATGAGGGTAATGTTCCATGACATAACGATAAAGTCGTGTAAGGAACATACCGTAAGGAAGATTGGCATTTGGGGTATTCTTGGCGGACATGATTCGATGGATAAAAAGATAAGCCAAATTGTGTTCGGCGGACATGATTCGATGATTCGATGTGGGCAATGCTCGCCGTGACATGATCACGATGACCACCAGTACCAAACGCATTCTCGCGAATGAGTTCTTCCCACTTTTTCATATCTCGGCTTAGCTCTTTGAGGAGGATTTGATTGGCATGATTATCGACATTCTTCGACTTGATTACTCGACTAGTCGTACGACGTTCTAGTTCAAGCATTCGACGAATGTCTTCAGGACTCGGAATCTCAGAATAGTAGGGGCCATCCTGAGGACGATTTCTTTCAAGAGTGGAGAGATCCCATTCATTTGAGAAAACGGCTTGGCCGTTGAATGGAATTCTATGAATTTGTCCAAATTGAGCAAGAGTAAGAGTGATGAATTGATTTTGAATCATGAAGGAAATGAGGAGATGACCATAGGGATCGGTTTGCACCGTCACTTGGCTATAGAAATCGAGGATAAAACGAGGAATGATTGGTTCGTTGATTTGGAAAAGACATTCAAAACGAATATTGGTGAACATTCGTTCGGTTTGATCATTTTCATAGAAAGATGGATCGACAATTCGTCCTATTTTCAATAAGACGATAGAAACATGCAACTGAAGGAGACATGCCGGGAGTAGAAGAGACATTTGGAATGTATTGTTTGGTTTTGGATACATCACCAACCGTGGTCTTAGGCATTTTCACCTAAACAATATAACAACAAAAAATAGAATTAATATAAAAGCAACTATCATGCATATGTTATATATATGTATACATAATTATATGCAATATATGTGGAACGAAATTCTACTTCGACACAAAAAAAATATTCAATGAAGTAGTTTCATAATGTTCCTTTTATTTTGCTTTTAAACTCGTTTAGAATATATAATATCAAAGAGTATGATATCATAATTCATTTCGAAATAAGGCTAGATATATATTAGATTATATATCTTCCATTTCGTAAGAGTTTGACACAACATAAGCTTGTTTAAAAGATTAAAATGCGAATTTTAGTTTTCAAAAATATCATTTTCGAGATAAACCAAACGCTCCCTTAACTAGATAAAAACATCCTAAAACATCAATATATATATTGATTATATATCTTGATGACGTCTATTGATTCTAGTAGTATTAACAAGTTTTATGAACAAGTTTTAAGTTTCAAATAACTACATATAGTTATTGTTTGTTCATGAACCAAACGCCCATGTTGTCTTCATGAACCATTTTATAACAAATTGAAAAGTATGTTTTGATTGTTTAGGACGTTAAAACAATGTAATGTAGTAAGTTTTAAGTAGTTTTTGAAAGTTATATCAACAATGTGCCTCTTGAAAAATAAAATTCAACAAGGGTTTATGGGCGATTAATGATTTTGACAAAATGATATGTTATACTAAATTTGAGTTGCAATACATCATCCTAATCCTATGGGGAGCATTTGGTAGTTCAATTTATAGCTTCTATTACACTTAAGTTCGAATTAAAATAAATTTTAATAAAATGCATAATTATTGATTAGACACCAAATCGAATGAAATGTGATGAAATGCATGTTGGAAAACTTACAAAAGATGTTTTTATATGTTTGGTTGATGTTTGCCCTTTGCGAAACAACCCCGGATTGGTGATATGGTGGAGGATTTTGATGGTTTTGAGTGTTTTGGTTCGTACTCAGCAGCAATGGGGAAGAGATGAATGAGCAAATGGTGTGTTTGGGAATAGAAATAAGGTGGAAAACGTATTTGGAAGTGTCAGATGCCCGGTCCCCTTAAACATTAAGGGGACCGCCCTCGATAACAAGCCGGTCCCCTTAATCTTTAAGGGGGCCGCCTTTGAAATTTTTGAATTTTCGCGGAATTAGTTTCTGGAACAAAAATATTTATACGAATATAATTAGATTTATAATATATCAAAAATACGTAAACGTTTATTGGCACGATGATAAAATTCTTAACAATTTTTAATTACCATTTCGATAATTAAAATATACCTTTGATAATTTTGGATAAAATGATCAAAGTGGTAAGTTGATGAAGGGTTTGAGGTGTGTTCGGGAATATGTGAATAAGTGTATATATATATATATATATATATATATATATATATATATATATATATATATATATATATATATATATATATATATATATTTATATATAAGTATAAGTGTGAGTGAAAGATGGGTTGATGGGTGAGGTTTGAAAGATAGTAGCGGAAATAGGATAAAGTCGGCGAGAGGAGTTTGTTTCATCCATAGTGTTCACGTGCGAAGGCGTTCTTGCATGATAAAAGTCCACTTGACTCATATCCCTTCATCATCATGAGTCTCCTAAAAGAGGACTTAATAGAATAACGCGAGGGGAAAGGAAAGGGTTCGATAAAGAACAATTTCCTGTAGTTCTAGAAAGTCAACTAATGAGGTATCTAGGTTATGTGCAAGCAATTATATATATATATATATATATATATATATATATATATATATATATATATATATATATATATATATATATATATATATATATATGTATTTAATATATTAGGTATTAAGAGTATATGTAAATATAAGTATATATATGATCGAACAAATAGAGAGAAAAAGGCAAGCTATATCTATGCAAACAATGTAATCAACTAAAGCATATTTATCTAAGCATGGCAATGAGTTATGAAAGAATGGCGTACCCGGTGGTCTTCAAAAAATCTTCAAAATCATCAAGATGATATATAGACTTTGAAAAAGTATATGTTGAGAGAAACTTCAAGATTGCCTCAAGGAATGTTCATCTAGCCATTCGATCCCCATTTTCTCTTTGGTCCAAAGTTGTTTGGTCCAAACATGTTTAACATTTGACTAGGATGCATGAAAGGTGGTAGTATACCCCAAGGATTGTAGCTTTGTTGGTAGTTCCACATTTGATTACTATTGTTATTATAGTTTTGCCTATTTTGGTTTCTTCTTGGTTGAGGTGTTTTAGGCCTCGGTTTAGAATTATTTGATTTTCTAGGTGGTGGTGTTTTAGATCTTGTCTTAGATTTAGAAGATCCTACATCGTTTTTCAAAGACGGTTTATAAAAAGCTTTTACTTCTTCATTGTTGGCAAGAGGTATTTTTCTATCATTTACAAGTATATACTTGGGATTAGATTTTAGAGGTTTTTGTTCGTTAGGTTCATTTTCAAATTTGACATTTTTAATCTCACTTGTTGAAGCTTCATTTGAGTTAAATCCTAAACCTGTTTTATCTCTGGATGTTCTTTGAATACTTATTATTTTATTAAGTGAGTGACTACTATTTTCAAATTTATTAAGTTTGCGAATTTCTTCCCTAAGTATATCGTTTTCATCTTTAAGCACTTGACATGATTTGCATTCTTCAAAAATTTCTTTACCTTTTTCAAGTTGATGTATTTTAATTTTTAGTTCAAGTACTTCATTTTCCAATTGATTGTTTATGTATTTTAGTGATTTGTTTTTAGCCATTACTAGTTGTCCTAATTTGCATAGCCTATTATATTCATTATCTAGATCTTTTTCATCTAATGATAAACTTTCATCACTAAAATATTCGGTTTCGAAACGTACCTCATTTGATGTATTCGCCATAAGACACTTTTCTTCTTTTGTCGTTTTTTTCTCATCTTCATCACTATCACTCCAAGCACCTCCAACAAAAGCTCTTTGATTTTGATCTCTTGTCATCATTGGACATTTTCCGATGAGGTGATTTGGATCACCACACTTGAAACATTTTTTTTCAATCTTGTTGTTCTTGTCATCTTTACTCTTTTGAAATGTTTTCTTTTCATCATGCGGTTGTCTTACGAATCTTCCTCGCCTTTTGAAGAATTTCTTGAAATCTCTTACGGCCATGGCGTATTCTTCGTCATCACTTTCGGAAGATGAGCTATCTTTGATACTAGATTCCTTTCTAGCTTTCAAGGCGATTGACTTGCTTTGCTCTCGTTTTTCTTTGACCATTTCGGAGTCCTTCTTAATGATGACTTCGTAAACTATTAGATTTCCAATTAATTCATCAAGTTGCAATGTTGACAAATTCTTCGATTCTTCAATAGCCGTCACTTTAGCTCGCCATTTTGGATGAAGAGCCCTAAGAAACTTCCTAACAAAATTCTTACTAGAAAAATTCTCATCATGTGCTTTTAAACTTGTGATGATAGTGTTAAATCTAGCAAAAGCATTATCAATTGATTCCTCTTCCGGAATCGTGAATTGCTCATATTGTTGAACAAGTAGATCTATCTTATTATCTTTGACTTGACTATTACCTTGGTGAGTTATTAGTAAAGAGTTCCAAATTTCTTTTGCGGTTTCACATATAAAGATCCTTTCGTACTCTTTACGTGGTAGCGCATTATAAATAACCATTTTTGCTTCATTATTTTTAGCAAGTTTTCTTTTTAAATCATCATTTTGTTTTTCAAAAGGTACGATTTCATCTTTCTTAGTTTCAGGGTTATTTTGAATAGGTAAAAAATCACCTTTAGTAATAACATGCCAAAGATCTAGATCTTTTGACTTCACATAAGTTTCGAATCGATTTTTCCAATATAAAAATCCATCACTTTCAAATAGTGGTGGTCTTTGCATAGATTGCCCTTCTAAATATTTTTCAGATTCCATAGATCGTTACAAGTTTTAAAATACAATATATTTTAAAGATCTTGCTAGACGTGGCTCCTGATACCAATTGTGGAAAACTAGAAGGGGGGTTGAATAGTTTTACGTCCTTTTAAAAGTTTATTACCAAAATATTTTGTAGGTTATTAAAAACTTTCGATTCGATCTCAAGTGAATTCAAGTGACAACCAATATAAGCAATTCTAATCAAGTAATGAAAGTATTGAAATGTAATGAAGAAAAGATAGAGCTAGAAAGATCAAACCACAACACGCGAATTTATAATGGTTCGGCTACAAGGACACCTTCCTTGCCCTACTCCACTCCCCGAGTACCACACTCGAGAGTTTTCTTCACTATGTCAACAAACTCCTTATGGTGGAGAAACCTTACACACCTTGGCTTACACGAGTTAACGACACTAAGCTAAATGTCGAGTTCTAATCGTAGCTAGAACCAATCTCACGACTTCTTCAAGGCTTCACACCTTCTTCACAACTTCACAACTTCTTATATGCACAACTAATTCACAACTACTAAACTACTTTACATCACACCTAGTTTCTACAATCAACTAATTTACACAACACTTTTCCAAATATCTACCACAACAACAATATGAAACTAGCTAATCACAACACTACTACAATTAGATGGATGTAGAGGAGTGTTCTTCTTCTTGCACTTGAATGGATGAAGCTTTGGATCACTTGGAAACAAAGACTTATGAATTATATGATCAACGGATTTTGGATCTAGAAATGGAGGTTGGATCAGAAAGTTTATAGTGCAAAAATGTTAGAAAAATGTGTGAAATGATCCAATATTTATAGGACCAGATTTTACTGTTCTGGAGCGTGCCGGTCCCCTTAATCATTAAGGGGGCCACCTAGTAAAATTAAGGGGGCCGCCCTCCTGAACGTTGGAAAAGTTTTTCTGGATAAAATTTACCCTTTTTGGTTGGAAATTTGAAATCATATCTTTGTGGTTTAATATAGCATTACCAAAAATGATTTACAAATATATATAAAATGTTTATATCATTTTATAAGATGTTATGTCTTAAGACAAAATTTCCTTTGATCATGTAATGCATAAGATGCTTAGTTTATGCATACCTTAAGTGATATAAGATGTAGAGGTAAATATTTGTTACCAAATACTTGTTTACGTCTTAATCTTGACTTAATTTGATTTGAGTTTTGTGATTATCAAAACATAGGTTTATTGAGAGATATTAATAACCTTTTTAAACATTATTTATTTCAAATATATATATATATATATATATATATATATATATATATATATATATATATATATATATATATATATATATATATATATATATATATACTTAGTTACATCTAGGATCATATAACCTAGAAAATTCATTTGTTGATTTTCTAGAACTAGAAATTGTTCGTTTACGAACCCTTTCTTTTCCCCATTTGCCTTATTGGACTTTAATGTTCAACAACACTCATGCTGATGAAGAGAGATGAGTCGAAAAATCTATGGATGAAACAAACTCCCGGCTTCCGTTGCATACGTCTCCCTCCTATATTCTCGTCTTATAAGCCCTTACTATATACCTATATATATATATATATATATATATATATATATATATATATATATATATATATATATATATATATATATATACTTATGAATCTTCCACAACTCTCTCGTCCACTTGACAACTTGATGAATTTCATCCGAAATAATCAAGAAAATTTAATTGACGAAATGTCAAGCAAAAATGTCAAGCAATCCCTTTCGTGCGAATTTTCTCCAATGTATTTTTGATTAATATAAATCTAATATATATATAAATATTTTCTTGTTCGTTCCAGAAACCAAAACACGAAAAATAAAAACTTTGGAGGGCGGCCCCCTTAATATTTAAGGGGACCAGCAGCATAATTAAGGGCGGCCCCCTTAAAGTTTAAGGGGGTCGGCCATCTGATTACTCCAACCCATTTTTCTTCCTATTCCTCTTGCCAAACACTCCACTTTTTCATACTCTTCATCCCCTGCTACTGCTGTGACGAAAACCAAAACCCAAAAACACCTTAAATCACTTCCAAATCACATAATTTGGGTTAATTCGCAAATGGCAAATTCATCTAACACAATCACGGTAACACCCCCAAAATATCGCAGCGGAAGACTGTGTCACTTGGGGTGCTACTTCATAATACAAAGTACAAGTTATAGAAAACGACCTCTAAATGAGACATTTTGAAAAGTTACCATTCGATTAATGAATTCAAAGTTACAAACATGAGATCCCAAAGTATGATACATAAATGTATATAAAATGTTTTGAATGGTAAATGATAAAAGCGTAAGTCTTCAGAATATGCAGCTTGACTCTAAGTTCCACGCACTAGCTATCGCCTTACTAACCTGAGATAAACATGCTAAAGTGTCAACACAATGGTTGGTGAGTTCATACAGTTTGTCTTAAAACAGAAAAAGTCTTTAAAGAATATTCGCACAGCAAAGGCATCGTGAATCCACTCAGTTGCAAGTCGCGCCTATAACAACACTTGCAAACTGTGTGTTCACAACCCACTGCTAAAGTATAGCATGATTTCAATATATGTGTATACGATATATGCACGCTTAATGTAAAGTATAACAGCCTACTGAACCACATGACAAGAATAAGCACAAATGCTTCAAAGCTGGATTATATTCACCCAAGGCCAGGAATCGGTGACCAAGGGTGGGGGCGTCAGCCCGATAGTACTATCAATACCTTTCCATCGGCTCCATCCAGGAGTTAAATAGTGGTTAAAGAATAAAGTGTATAGAATAGTTTTCACACATTAAGGCACATATCGTAATAAGACTACACATCATGTTTAAGAGTATAAAAGTATAGCGTAGTATATGAGTAAAATTGTCTTTAGTAAAAGAGAAAGCAAGTTTAAGCATGTAACTCCCCCAAAGAGTTCAAAACAAGTATTAAAAGAGTAAGAGTGGGGCTATGACTCACTTGATAATAACTGATAAGTGATACTAGAAAATTGGGCAGCGCTTTCGCATCTAAATTCAAGAATCCATTTCCTAAACCTTAAAAACCTCTAAAATCAACCCAATAGCTCCCATATTAAAAACCCATCCTTGGAATTAGCCGATCTATTCTTGCCAAAGTTTTAAGAAATTTCCGAGGACCACAGCTCCTATCCACCATTGTGTAGCTCTTAATCTATCCGCGAAAACACAAAATAAACTATATTTTTACGTAGAGAATACTTATGCCATCAACTTATCTGTATAACTCGGAGCTTAAAAATCAAGTATGAAGGATGTATGGAGGGGGAAAGGTGGAGGAGGAGGAAAATATGTGTTTTTCTGTGAAATAAAATGAACTAGTTTTCTTTCTATTTATAGTGAAAATATCTAAATATTTTGATGAATAGTGTTTAGATATTTTGATGAATAGTGTTTAGATATTTATGTGAATAGTGTTCAGATATTTAAGAAGAGAATTTCAACTTGACTTCTCTTCATAAGATATTTTGTAAGATATTATTCAAATAATATTTAGTTGATAACTAGGTATATGATTAGGCAAGGTCATTTAAAATGTATTAGTCAAAAGGTGGTGCGGGTATCGGAGTGAATAGTAAAACTGAATATTAATTTTTAGGAAAAAGTTCCAAGTTTCTATACTGATCCAAAATATGATGAATAGTAAAATGAATAGTGAAAAGTGGATAGTAAAAATGAATAGTAATCCGAAAATGTGAATTGTTACAGTCTCTACCCCTTAAGGGAACTTCGTCCAGAAGTTCTGTTGACGTTAACTACTTATGGTGTGTCTAAGAGAATTCAGGATTTCAGGATCTCTAAAATAGTGGTGTTTACTCTGATTCATCTAAGATTGTGGTTAAGGAGTCGTATCGGATACAAATAAGCCCACATATTTATAACTCATTACTTACATAAAGAAGCGTCCAAATTTATGTAAGTAAGGGATCATAAACTCATGGTTCGGTGATTTACAATTTCTTTATTTAAATAAAGAGGCGTCCCAATCCATTTAAATAAGGAGATTCTAAATCATCCTACTTAAGAATTTCCGACACAAAAATTTGGACGTATATGCAACCTAGTTCTCTATAACCAAGTCTCTGATACCAATCTGTAACACCCCCAAAATATCGCAGCGGAAGACTGTGTCACTTGGGGTGCTACTTCATAATACAAAGTACAAGTTATAGAAAACGACCTCTAAATGAGACGTTTTGAAAAGTTACCAGTCGATTAATGAATTCAAAGTTACAAACATGAAATCCCAAAGTATGATACATAAATGTATACAAAATGTTTTGAATGGTAAATAATAAAAGCCTAAGTCTTCAGAATATGCAGCTTGACTCTAAGTTCCATGCACTAGCTATCGCCTTACTAACCTGAGATAAACATGCTAAAGTGTCAACACAATGGTTGGTGAGTTCATAGAGTTTGTCTTAAAACAGGAAAAGTCTTTAAAGAATATTCGCACAGCAAAGGCATTGTGAATCCACTCAGTTGCAAGTCCTGCCCATAACAACACTTGCAACCTGTGTGTTCACAACCCACTGCTAAAGTATAGCATGATTTCAATATATGTGTATACGATATATGCACGCTTAATGTAAAGTATAACAGCCTACTGAACCTTATGACAAGAATAAGCACAAATGCTTCAAAGCTGGATTATATTCACCCAAGGCCAGGAATCGGTGACCAAGGGTAGGGGCGTCAGCCCGATAGTACTATCAATACCTCTCCATCGGCTCCATCCAGGAGTTAAACAGTGGTTAAAGAATAAAGCGTATAGAATAGTTTTCACACATTAAGGCACATATCGTAATAAGACTACACATCATGTTTAAGAGTATAAAAGTATAGCGTAGCATATGAGTAAAATTGTCTTTAGTAAAAGAGAAAGCAAGTTTAAGCATGTAACTCCCCCAAAGAGTTCAAAACAAGTATTAAAAGAGTAAGAGTGGGGCAATGACTCACCTGATAATAACTGATAAATGATACTAGAAAATTGGGCATCACTTCCGCATCTAAATTCAAGAATCCATTTCCTAAACCTTAAAAACCTCTAAAATCAACCCAATAGCTCCCATATTAAAAACCCATCCTTGGAATTAGCCGATCTATTCTTGCCAAAGTTTTAAGAAATTTCTGAGGACCACAGCTCCTATCCACCATTGTGTAGCTCTTAATCTAACCGCGGAAACACAAAATAAACTATATTTTTACGTAGAGAATACTTATGCCATCAACTTATCTGTATAACCCAGAGCTTAAAAATCAAGTATGAAGGATGTATGGAGGGGGAAAGGTGGAGGAGGAGGAAAATGTGTGTTTTTCTGTGAAATAAAATGAACTAGTTTCCTTTCTATTTTTAGTGAAAATCTATGAAAATATCTAGATATTTTGATGAATAGTGTTTAGATATTTTGATGAATAGTGTTTCGATATTTATGTGAATAGTGTTTAGATATTTAAGAAGAGAATTTCAACTTGACTTCTCTTAATGAGATATTTTGTAAGATATTATCTAAATAAAATTTAGTTGATGACTAGGTATATGATTAGGCAAGGTCATTTAAAATGTATTAGTCAAAAGGTGGTGCGGGTATCGGAGTGAGTAGTAAAAGTGAATAGTAATTTTTAGGAAAAAGTTTCAAGTTTCTATACTGATCCAAAATACGATGAATAGTAAAATGAATAGTGAAAAGTGAATAGTAATAGTAAATAGTAAAAATGAATAGTAATCCGAAAATGTGAATTGTTACAATCACCATTACGTATTGTAAGTTTTTCATAACACATTTCATCTAATTCCATCTAATTTGGTCAAATTCATGATTATTTATGTTTTATTAATTTCTTCAAATTAACAATTTCTTTCGAATTGAGTCGTAATTCTCCATAACTAAATGCTTCTCCTAGGATATGAATGATTAATCAACACTAGAAACTAGAAATTATAAACCCCCTTGTCGAAAATTTTAAAAAAAAATTCATATACTTCTTTTCAAAAATTTTGGTAAACACATTGTTGAATAACGCTTTGAAAACTTGTTAAAACTAATCACATTATACTTTTATAACTTGTAAAACATGAAACTATATTTTTCGACCAAGTAAAAATATTTTTGTTCACAATAAGGGGGTGTTTGGATTATGTCCAAATAATATCGAAACTTAGTAATTATAATTTTTATAAAACGTTGTCATGATTATAAATCTAAAACTTGTAAATCGGACTCGTCAAGATATATAACTCATATATATATTGACATACTAGTAGTGTAAGTGGATAGTTAAGGAAGCGTTTGGTTTAATACTAAAGATGACATTTTTGAGTCAAAATACAAACCATCTTTTTCGAAAACAAATCACATGCGTAAGAAACTCGTAAGAAATGGCTAGTTTTACAACCCAATGTAAATCTAGTAAATTTCATGATATATTAAGATGTTTAAAAGGGCGTTTGGATTTGTCCATAACCACTTACTAAACATCGTAAAATATATCTAGAATGAGTTAAAAACAATATTGAGGAACATGGTAAACTACTTCCTAGGATTAGTGTCAAAGTATGTTTACGTTCCAACATAAGTCTTAACAATATATATATATATTTTATTTATATTTATTTTGGTCTTTTGTATTGTTGATTTGTTTAGGTGAAAATGCCAAAAGCGACTACCGAAGATATTTCCCACACTAAAAACTACATTCCCAAAGTTTCCCAACTCCCTACTACATCTCCTTCCATTGGATGTATATATCGTGAAATTGAAGATAGAAAAGCTCATGAGGGACGTGTAATAGATATAGCTTTTGCACAATCCGACTACATTAATCACTTGTTTTCAAGCATCAACCTCAATTGCCTTTATGAAATTAATGAACCAATCGTTCCGTGTTTCATAGTCGATTTCTATAGCCAAGTCACCGTCCAAACCAATAATCTTGGTTTCATCACCATCTCCTTCATGATTCAAAATGAATTCATCACCTTAACTCTCGAACAATTTGGTCAAATCCTCCAAATTCCTTTCAGAGGTCAAGCCGTTTTCACAAAGGAGTGGGACCTCAAATCTCTTCGTCGTTGTAAACCAACTTTTGGTCCTTATCTATCCGATATCCCTCATCCCGACGAAATTCGTCAAATCCTTGGTGTGGAAAGTGCCACTACAAACCGAAAAATAAAATCCAAAAACGTTCAAATCTCTTCATACCAACTTCTCCTCAAAGAATTAGGCCCCCACATGAAGCGTTGGGAAGAACTCATTCGTGAGAATGCGTTTGGCACTGGAGGTCACCGGGACCATCTCCCGGCGTGCCTTGCTCACATGTTGCATTGTATAGCTGTCGAAAAGCCGTACAATTTGGCCTATTTCTTTATCAAACGGATTGAGTATGCTAGAAAAACTCCCAAAGCCAATCTTCCATATGGAATGTTCCTCACTCGTCTCTATCGTCATATTATCGAGTACTACCCCGATCTTGACAATAGCATCTATGAGTCCATCTATCCCACCTTACGTTCTCTCGCTCTAAAACAAGCTCGACGAACACGAAGTGACAAGGGAAAATCTCGTCGTCATAGCTTTCATGGATCATCTTCTAGACAAGACGATGACGATGAGGAGGAAAACATCCATGATGCTAGTACCCCTTCGTTTTCTGAGTTCGTTGACAATTTAGAGGATCTTGACTATCCCGAATATTCTACCCCATCTCCTAGTGATCAAACCGAAGAAGTGCTTCATGAACGAACTACCGAGATGCTTAGAAGATAAAAGAGTTTGCATGAAGAAGTTAGAGGTGGCTTCAAATCTATCGGGAAGACATTGAAGGGTATCTTCGAGAAGAAAAAGAGATGATGTGCTTGGATTATGCTTGTTGAACAATATTTATTTTTATGTCTTGTGTGCTATTTGTCCGAAGTATATTCAGAAGTACTTGTTACTTTCTTGGATAATTGTTTTGAGTACTTGATTAGATTGTTAACTTGCTTATTTATATTTAATATATGCTTATGAATGCATGCTTTATTACTTAATCTATTTATATGCTTGCATGATTAGTTTATATATAACATGTATGCTTTCTAATAGACCAAAACAAATGTGAAATGTCCAAATAGAGCTTGCTGCAAAAACAAAACAGAATATAACATTTTTCCAGAAAATTTTTGAAAGATTTTGATTTCTGGGTCGTCAGATGGGCGGCCCCCTTAATTCATAAGGGCGGCCCCCTTAAAATTAAGGGGACCGGCCTCCATTTAAGGGGACCGGTCACCTGGAACAGTTTTTACACTGTTTTCTTTTGCACCTTGTGATCTCATTTGCTAGTCCCAGCTACCATTTCCCTTAAAAACTAAACTGATTTTAGAATCTTACAATACAATTTCAAATTAATTCCATTTCTAAACATGTTTTCATCTTATATAATCCCCATGCATTTTTAATTCTCATTCCATCATCCTCAACCTTCATCAAACATCATCTTTTTATCATGTCATCACCAAGAACCACCTATTCAAACAATGCCAAGAAACAAAAACTTGTCATTATTCCACCAAAACAACTATTCATTCATCTTACTAATGAAGACAACACCACCCCATCACCACCACCTCAATGCTCATCTCCTAGTGCACCAAATGCACCCTCCAAAACACCATCAACAAATGGAAACTCTACTTCCTCCATACCATCCACTTCATCCATAAATGACTACATAAACACCTACTTATCTCCTCCAACAATTGATCAACCATCACAACCTACCAATGAAAACACAACTCTTGCACTCACTCTCTCATTATCACCATTAACACCTCTTGATGCCCACTTCTCATCATCCCCAATCAATCCACCAACCTATAACCCCGTCCCATGGAGCTTACTTGAAGCTCATGGAGACACTTACCTTTGTTGCATCCACAACCGAACAATTGTGTTCGGACTAAGAGATGAAATGCAATACATGTTTTCTCACATTGAAAACTTGTTGCAACAACCACCAACAACAAACACAACTCCTCCACCACCATCAACAAACACTCCTCCACCATCACCATCTCCATGTTCACCATCCATTCCTCCAAATTAAACATGCTTGGTGTCTTACAAATAAAATTGTCTTAAACCATTTTCGAAGGCAAGCTCTAGAGAGGATTCTCATGTTTGAGCTTTGGTTTATTATTTAGGTGATGATTGTAAGCCTTTAAGGCTTTTGTTAGTTGCATTATTTGTTATGTTTGTTAATGTAATGCTTGATGTATCTATTTAACTTAATTAATGTTATGGTTATGTTTAGTATCTACTCTTGCATGCTATATACATATATATGTTGCTTGTCCACTAAATATTTTTGCAAGATATCCATATCTCGATTTCTTCTTGACCTCAAAACGAGGGGGAGTATACTTCAAGGGGGAGCTACTATACTGTGGAAAACTAGAAGGGGGGGTTGAATAGTTTTACGTCTTTTTAATTAGTTGTAAAAATAGTTTTAGTGTTTTAAAACTTAGATTCGATAATATGAAATTTCAAGTCTTGCACAATATAAACAAATATCAATACGAAATATATAACAATGATAAGTAACAATAATAAGTAAGAGATGGAAAGATCGAACCGCGAGACAAGAGATTTATAGTGGTTCGGCTACAAGGACACCTTCCTTGCCCTACTCCACTCCCCGAGCACCTAACTCGAGAGTTTTCTTCACTATATCAACAAGCTCCCTTATGGCGGAGAAAACCTTACACACCAATTTACACACCAATATTCACACCAATCTACACACCAATTTACACACCAATCTACACACCAATAATCACATCACAACACCTTCACACCTAAGTCACAACTTCTACACACCTTCTTCAAATCAATCTACTTCACACCTAGCTTCTTCACACCAATAGATTTCCTAGCTTTTCTTCTTCACACCAAGCTATCAACTAATCACACAATCTATATCTAACTCAACTATCTACAAGCAAATATTCACAACAATCTTCACAAAGAGTATGTAAATAATCTTGATGATACACCAACAACTTGGATGTGGAGATCACTGTAACCTCTCGTAAATTTCCCATACGATTAGTAAATGCATACGAATAAATAAAACGATGTTACAAGGAATTAACACCATTTTACGGGTAACAATTTTTTTTTTATGATATGGCTTGATATTGAACCACTATGATAACTGTGATTGACCGCTTACCCAGGAACGATGCTTACACACAACCTAGGTTGCCTATGATAATTGCGAACGATAAATAATTATATAACGCGTTTATATTTAATAATACGTTTCGTCTAAATAACGTATACTATTTATATATTTCCCGAACCTACGAAACTTTCCGAGAACACTCACTAATATTTTTGAACTTCGACACGATAATCGAGACGCCCCAGGTGGGCCCCCAACACCCTTTGGGCCACGAAATCCAATACACAAACCAAACGGACTAGTACTATCTTTTTATTTCTTTCTTTTGCTTGGGCCGACACCACCACAAGCCCACCAGGCTTTAAGCCCAAAACGCACCCTTGTTATTATTTTGTTTTGGTTTTCGGCTAGCCGCGACACTCCAAACGCACCCTATTATTGCACGATTTTTACACATAACGAATAACTATTATTACCCATTTTGATTTACCTAGTACCCAAGAACCACACGAGACATAAACATTTCTTACTCACCCTCGTTTACTACACTAAAAACGTCCAAAGCAAAACCATGAACGCTTCCATGGAGATAACTACAAAACGTGTCATAACCTTTCTTCCATGCCTCCCCTCCTCCCCAATATCGAGTGAATGAACAGAAATGGTGTCAGGAATGTATCACAATGATACTTGGGTTGTACGCACGCCATTGGACAAAGAAAGAGGCACTACTATTTGCTCAACATGGAACATGATCGATCATGTGATCTTGCGTATCTCTACACACCTTATAACTTACTATATAACGTCTACATGCAATCACAAACTACTACTACTCTTATACGTACCATACTATTAAAAATATTAATGAGAGAGAGTAATGAAGGGACGAAAGGATTGCTAGGAGAACCACACTTAGAAGAGAACCTAGGAAGCAAGCTTGGAGCTACTTGAACCATTGGAGGAACGTGAAGTGAACCACAACACATTGAACCATATACACGAACCATACTTCTTGTTTTACTCCACCTTTTGAGGTGAGGTGAGACTCCAAATCATTATTTTCATTATTTTCATATACGTATTTCTTGTTTATACACGATCACTTAGAACCTATAAATCGTAAATCTTAAAAACAACGTATACATTTTATGTGTTATACTATTATTTGGCTACGTCACAAATGAGAACCTATAAAAGATTTGAACTTATAATAACGTCTACACACTAAAAATCACACGTTTCTAAGTTGGGTTGAACCTATACGATTTCACTTTAAAAAGACTTAGATTATTTTTCAACATATATAAGTTATACGCATGAGTTTTGACCGTGTACTTTGGCCTCGCCATGTCTAATTTCAACACACGACATACCTATATTTTTACATGATCTATTTGCCTACTTGATATACTATCAGGAATGATAAATAATACGACTTAATAACTTAGCTTGACCACCTAACGAGACTCAAGGTAAAACGCTATGGAAACTATTTTCAAAAACTTAAAAACCTTACGTGGGCTTAAAAGCCCAAAAAGCTCTTTTTAGCTTATTACGATAAGCTATGAGAATAAGCTCTTTTGAAATGTTCATATAACTTAAAATGATGGATCTCTATGAACCTAGTGTTCCCCCAAACCTCATGGATCATAAAACCTTAACGGGCCCTTAATATTGGATCGTTAAGCCCACTAAACGAAATAAGAGGAGAATAAGCTAATAAGCTGTGAAAATAAGCTTTTCTAAATGTTTTGAGCTTAATGAAATAATAAAAATGCTAAGTTTTGAATTTGGTAAAGTTAGGACTATTTTTGCAAATGTACGAAGATTAAGGACTAGAATTGCCAAAATTGTAAACTTGAGTGAAAAATATAAAAACTATTTTTCTAAAGGGTATAAACTGTAAATATTGAAACTTAGGGATAATGAATGTAAATATTTGATATTTGGACTAAAAATGTAAATATATATAACTTTTGGACTAACGGCGTAAATATTTTCCGTTAAGGGTAAAAAGTGTAAAAATTGAGAAACATGAAGGATTGAATGGTAATATTGATTTTTATAAAAACTTTATATATATTTATACTAATATGTGTATTTGAATATATATTAACGATAAATAATAAACGTAACTTATTATATATATATATATATATATATATATATATATATATATATATATATATATATATATATATATATATATATATATATATATATAATACGAATAAAACTTATATAACGATAAACAAATTTAGACGAATAAAACAATACGTAACCATTATTTATTTTTATACGACTTAACACATCACATATGCACTTTATCGATTCCTTATAATTAATAATAAACGTTCGCAATAAAACGAGACTTAAGAACTAAAACGTGCCATATCTTTTAGGTTGTGTGTGAAGCCGTTGCCTTGCATCGTTGAGATTACAATTGTTCTACTATCCTACTAAGGTGAGTTCATAGCCCACATTTAACTGATTTCTGTGGGGGGGATACATGCTCAAAAACCGAACACAAGTCTTTTCCTGATCTTATTATTGCTTAAGTAGCTATTGCCAAAAGTCCCTCGATCATGAACCTTAATCACTTGAAAAGTGAACGTAAATAATTGTGAATAGATCTATTAGGGATTGACAATCCCCATTTGGTTGCTAGAGGAAAGTCACCAAATGCACGTTATTTGAATATAATAGGTTACTGGCAAATACCTATCTTGGGGGCTATATATTTCACATCATTATTATGAAAATATTGATGTCTGTTGAATCGTTGAGTGTCATGAGCTTAATGCAATAATGAATGTGATTTCTAACATGTTTATTTGTATCGATATTACAATAAACATCTATCTCTTGTGTTCAAACTCTTAAATATAAAGAAACGTTTATTTCCCTTTAAATAAAACTTGTTGTTGAATAACGAAACGTTTATTTCTCTTTAAATAAAACTTGTTGTTGAATAACGAATTCTCTTGGAATTATGAATATTTGGTATTTTGAATAAAACTTAAAACGATCACTTGAATCGTTTTCTATAATTGTGACGAAAGATCCACAATATAATACCCCAAAAGTCTTCCGCTGACATTTTAAGTCTTCCGCTGTATTGATCGATTTTGGGGGTGTTATAGATTGGCATCAGAGCTACGGTTATAGTGAACCAAGTGTTTTTGGAACATTGAACTATAACTACACTTTAAACAGGACAAAATTTTCATAAAATACCATCCTACGCCCTTCGTGCCTACGCATCCCAGTAATTGGTAAAAAGTATTATTTACCTTTATAGCATTTTTAAATTGATTATAATTATGCTTACATTTACTAATCGGGAAATTTATTATAGTATCATGTCTTCGAACACCCACCCTATCAGCTTGTCCTCAAACTCAGGAACTGAAGATGTTACTTCAGCCTATGCTACCTCACCTATGCCTATGTCTCCTGCTACAGACAGATACATGCAAAGCCAGCAATTTCTGCCAGCATCTGACACAGAGGCTCCTCCTCTGGCAACATCTGGTCCGATTCGCCGATCTAGGCAAATTAGACAACTTCAGCCGTATGAAGCAAGTACTGCTGTACCAGCACCAGCTCTTGTCATACCACCTGAATCAGTTGTGCCATCACCACCTGCACCACCAGTAATACCACCAGTACCAACTATCTTCTACAGCCAAACTACTACTGTGCCACTAACACCATCACCTATAGTATCACCTCCACTAGCATCACCACCAGCACCTTACCGAAGTGTCCCTCTACCACCTCACCGAAAGATTTACCCAATCCGCCCAACCGCCTCAGAATCTAGTATTCACCGTAGTCGCCGAAGAACCCACAAGCGGGCAGATGCTCGTAAATGGTCTTTCTTATTGCCCATTATGCGATATTGGAGATCTCAAGAAGGAACACCAACAACAAGGGAACTTGGGGAAAGTTCTTACTCTACCTCCCGAATACTGCCAGTCACTGGGGAACCCATACACCATACCATACCATTGTTAGCTGCAAGAATGGTTCGCCACGAAGACCGACTTGATTCCATCGCTAGTATACTCAACAAGATTCCACAGGAACTTCTAGAAACCTTTGAAGATGACATGAACAGTCTCATAATTGGTCATCTTGCAGTAGAGGATAAGGTCGAAAAGTTGGATTCTCTATTTTGGGAATCAATGGAATTCATAGGGGCTCTTTGTGGGGCTAATACTTCAACCGAAATAGCATTGGGGACTTTAGACCGAGAAATTGAAAGGATTAACACTGAAAACCTACACCTTAGGCAAGCCCTACTAGAAGCTCGAGAAAGGGAAAGAGCTCGAGATCAAACCATGGAAACCATGTCCACTGCCATTCAAGAACTCCAAAACCGCCTAAACCAAGCCTTAGGAAAACCATGAGACCACCACCTTGTTAAGAAAAATCAATGTCCTACAAATAGGAATATCTTGTCGTGTTTTGTAAACATTTGCACAAGTACAAATAAGTGTTGTAACACCGTGACATTGATTTATGGAAGTTTATTTTATCTTTATTTACGTTGCATTATATCGTAATATATTGGTTCATACAGGTCAACCTTATTCGTTATGTGTGTTATCCCAACATACGAAAACTTACGATGATCGAATCATTGTAACTACGACCTATATTTAACTATTCATTACTCGATATGTATTTTCAACGTGATAGGATTATTATAAATGTTCTAATAATATACCTTCTTTTATAGCAATATGGCTAGAACTAGGAGAACAACCACGAACGCCGCACCAGCAAACCCCGAAGTTATGACCCCGGCTGCAATCCAGCAAGCAATCGCTGACGGCGTTAATGCCGTTTTAGCTGAACAAAACCGTAATAGAGACGGAAATGCACCTGCACCCCGCTACTGCACATACAAAGACTTCATAGCGTGTCAACCGACGTATTTCAAAGGAATTGAAGGAGTGTCGGAATTAGCTCAATGGTTTGAAAGAAGTGAAACTGTTTTCCAAAGAAGTGGATGCTCGGAAAACAACAAGGTAAGCTTCGCAACGGGAACGCTAATGCAAGACGCTCTATCCTGGTGGAACTCTACCGTTCAAACACTAGGAGCAGAAGCAGCACATCAGCTTACTTGGATTGAGTTCAAGGCTAAAATACTAAAGAAGTATTGTCCCCGTTCCGAACTGCGAAAACTCGAAGATGAGTTTAATGCCTTAATAGTGAAAGGAGTTTATTTGAGAAGTTACAACCGGAGATTCCAAGAACTTAGGATACTATGCCCTACCATGGTACCCGATCATGAGAAGACATTAGAGAAATATGTCGAAGGACTCCCTAGGAGTATTGAAGGAAATGTCACCTCAGCAAATCCGCCAACCTTGGAAGCAGCAATGGAACTTGCTCAGAAACTTCTAGATCGAGAAGTGAAATACAATGAACTTAAAAGGAAATTGGACGATAAAAGAACCACTCACCATCACAACAACAACCAGCAAAACTACAACAGTCATCACCGCAACAACAACCAACGCAACAATAATCGGAACCACCAACCATATCACAACAATCGAAGCACTCAGCAACAGAATCAAAGACAAGAAAAACCCCGAGTCTACACCGCTACGGAAGGTGTAGGGTACAACGGACAGAAACCCCTGTGCCAGCGATGCAAACTTCATCATGAGGGTCGTTGTACCGTCCGATGTGACAAATGTCATAAAATCGGGCATCAAACCAGGAACTGTAAGATTCCTGCTACGGGAAGCAACACATTAGCTATACCACCCACTTGTTTCGGATGCGGAGAAGTAGGACACATCTGGAGAAACTGCCCAAAAGGAAACGAACCAGCCAACGCCCAAGCTAGGGTATACCTACTCGGAGATGGAAACGGGCCCGGTGTAGTCACCGGTACGTTTCTACTAAACCATCATAATGCTAGAGTATTGTTTGATTCGGGCGCCGATAAGAGTTTTATATCAAATACGTTTGCCCCTTTACTTAATGTTACCCCCTCTAAGCTAAACACCACCTACGAAGTCGAAATGGCTGACGGAAATTTAATAGACACCAATACTATCATGAAAGATTGCACCCTAACCTTATCCGAAAAACCTTTTGCCATTGATCTTATGCCGGTTCAACTTGGTAGCTTCGACGCTATCGTCGGCATGGATTGGCTATCTCACCATCGTGCTAGGATTCACTGTGACGAAAAGGCCGTCCATATACCACTCAAGGATGAAACACTCATTGTCCAGGGTGACAAAAGCAAACCTCGATATGGAATTATCTCATGTATGCGAGTAATAAAATATATGAAAGAAGGATGTCAAGTATTCATGGCTCAAGTTACGGAAAGTAAGTCATCCGAAAGGCAGCTTGATGACGTTCCTATCGTTAGGGATTTCCCTGAAGTATTCCGTGAAGAATTACCTGGTATTCCACCCGTACGTCAAGTAGAATTTCAGATTGAACTAGTGCCTGGAGCGGCACCAGTAGCTAAAGCACCTTATAGGCTAGCGCCATCTGAAATGGAAGAATTGTCAGGACAACTAAAGGAATTATCGGATAAAGGATTTATTCGACCAAGCTCATCACCTTGGGGAGCTCCAATTTTGTTCGTTAAGAAGAAGGATGGATCCTTTCGAATGTGCATCGATTACCGGGAGTTGAATAAACTTACGGTAAAGAATCGATACCCATTACCTCAAATTGATGATCTGTTCGACCAATTGCAAGGATCAAGTGTGTACTCAAAAATTGATCTAAGATCAGGATATCATCAGCTAAGAGTTCGAGAAGAAGATATTCCGAAAACTGCATTCAGAACGCGCTATGGTCACTACGAATTTCAAGTAATGCCGTTCGGTCTGACCAGTGCACCAGCAGTTTTCATGGATTTAATGAATCGAGTATGCAAACCTTACTTGGATAAGTTTGTAATAGTATTCATCGACGATATTTTGATCTACTCTCACAATGAAGAAGAACACGCGGGACATTTACGAATCATTTTAGAACTGCTCAAGAAGGAAGAATTGTACGCTAAGTTCTCTAAATGCGACTTTTGGATTCACACCGTACAGTTTTTAGGACACATCATTGATAGTCAAGGCATTCACGTAGACCCTGCAAAGATTGAGGCTATTAAAGGTTGGTCATCTCCTACAAACCCCATGGAGATTCGTCAATTTTTAGGTCTCGCAGGTTACTACCGAAGATTTATAGAAGGATTCTCCAAGATTGCAGAACCGTTGACTAAGTTGACCTAAAAGAATGAGAAGTACATCTGGGAAGAAAAGGAAGAAGCAGCCTTCCAGTTGTTAAAACAAAAGCTTTGTGAAGCTCCAATATTAGCCCTCCCAGAAGGAAACGAGGACTTTATAGTATATTGCGACGCATCTTATCATGGAATAGGAGCGGTCTTGATGCAAAGAAGCAAAGTGATAGCTTATGCATCCCGCCAACTAAAGAAACATGAGGAAAACTACACGACTCATGACTTGGAGTTAGGAGCTGTAGTGTTTGCGCTCAAGTTGTGGAGACACTACTTATATGGCACCAAATGTACCGTATACACCGACCACAAGAGTTTTCAACACATTTTGGATCAGAAAGATTTGAATATGAGGCAACGTCGCTGGCTAGAGTTGCTCAGCGATTATGATTGTGAGATCCGTTACCACCCAGGAAAGGCTAATGTAGTAGCAGATGCGTTAAGCCGAAAAGAACGATTGAAACCCCTTCGAGTTAGATCACTAGCTATGACTATCCACTCACCCCTTCCATCCCAAATCCTTACCGCGCAGAACGAAGCACTTAAAGAAGAAAACCGACCCAAAGAAAAGATTTACGGTATGCCCGAGAATAAGAATGGTTTCGTGAAGAAATCCGATGGAACACTATGTTTCAAGGACAGAAGTTGGATCCCTATGATCGGAGGTATTCGTGAGCTCATCATGTATGAGTCCCACAAGTCAAAATACTCCATTCATCCAGGTTCCGACAAGATGTATCAGGATTTAAAGAGACTATATTGGTGGCCAAACATGAAGGCTGACATCGCAGAATATGTCAGTAAATGTTTAACATGTTCAAGGGTAAAGGCAAAACATCAGAAACCTTCAGGCTTACTTGTACAACCAGAACTTCCTATGTGGAAATGGGAACGAATCACTATGGACTTCATCACCAAACTCCCAAAAACCTCATCCGGATACGACACAATAAGGGTTATTGTGGATCGTCTAACAAAATCCGCTCATTTTATACCCATCAAAGAAACCGATGAGATGAATACACTAGCTCAGATATATGTGAAGGAAATTGTCACTCGACATGGAGTACCAATCTCGATTATCTCGGATCGAGATAGTCGTTTCACCTCACACTTTTGGAAATCATTACAGAAAGCCTTAGGAACTAAACTGGATATGAGCACCGCATACCACCCTCAAACTGATGGTCAAAGTGAAAGAACTATTCAAACCTTGGAAGATATGCTCCGAGCATGCGTTATCAATTTTGGAAAAGGTTGGGATAAGCACTTACCATTAGCAGAGTTTTCATACAACAATAGTTACCACGCCAGTATAAAAGCAGCACCATTCGAAGCACTGTATGGTAGAAAGTGCAGATCGCCCGTCTGTTGGGCAGAAGTCGGAGAAAGACAACTTATAGGACCAGACCTTGTTAGGGAAACAACAGAGAAAATCATTAAGATTAAGCAACGCTTACAAGCAGCCCGAGATCGACAGAAAAGCTACGCAGACCTAAAAAGGAAACCCATGGAATTCCAAATAGGAGACAGAGTCTTATTGAAAGTATCTCCCTGGAGGGGAATGGTACGATTTGGAAAGCATGGAAAGTTGAACCCCAGATACGTCGGTCCATTCAAAATCCTGGAAAGGATAGGACCCGTGGCTTATAGACTAGAACTACCCGAAGAACTTAGTCGGATTCACGACACCTTTCATGTGTCAAACCTTAAGAAGTGTATATCCGATGAATCTCTCGTGATTCCATTGAAGGAAATTCGACTAGATGATAACCTTATCTTTACCGAGGAACCCATTGAAATCATGGATAGAGAAGTCAAACAACTAAAACAAAACTGTATCCCTATTGTCAAAGTTCGTTGGGACTCCAAGCGAGGACCGGAATATACCTGGGAGCGCGAGGATCAGATTCGCTCCAAGTACCCACATCTCTTCACCTAAGGCACCCTCGACAACTATCTTAGACTACAATTCCGGGACGGAATTCCCTGTAAGAGGTAGGTAATGTAACCTCTCGTAAATTTCTCATACGATTAGTAAATGCATACGAATAAATAAAACGATGTTACAAGGAATTAACACCATTTTACGGGTAACAAATTTTTTTTTTTTATGATATGGCTTGATATTGAACCACTATGATAACTGTGATTGACCGCTTACCCAGGAACGATGCTTACACACAACCTAGGTTGCCTATGGTTATTGCGAACGATAAATAATTATATAACGCGTTTATATTTAATAATACGTTTCGTCTAAATAACGTATACTATTTATATATTTCCCGAACCTACGAAACTTTCCGAGAACACTCACTAATATTTTTGAAGTTCGACACGATAATCGAGACGCCCCAGGTGGGCCCCCAACACCCTTTGGGCCACGAAATCCAATACACAAACCAAACGGACTAGTACTATCTTTTTATTTCTTTCTTTTGCTTGGGCCGACACCACCACAAGCCCACCAGGCTTTAAGCCCAAAACGCACCCTTGTTATTATTTTGTTTAGGTTTTCGGTTAGCCGCGACACTCCAAACGCACCCTATTATTGCACGATTTTTACACATAACGAATAACTATTATTACCCATTTTGATTTACCTAGTACCCAAGAACCACACGAGACATAAACATTTCTTACTCACCCTCGTTTACTACACTAAAAACGTCCAAAGCAAAACCATGAACGCTCCCATGGAGATAACTACAAAACGTGTCATAACCTTTCTTCCATGCCTCCCCTCCTTCCCAATATCGAGTGAATGAACAGAAATGGTGTCAGGAATGTATCACAAGGATACTTGGGTTGTACGCACGCCATTGGACAAAGAAAGAGGCACTACTATTTGCTCAACATGGAACATGATCGATCATGTGATCTTGCGTATCTCTACACACCTTATAACTTACTATATAACGTCTACATGCAATCACAAACTACTACTACTCTTATACGTACCATACTATTAAAAATATTAACGAGAGAGAGTAATGAAGGGACGAAAGGATTGCTAGGAGAACCACACTTAGAAGAGAACCTAGGAAGCAAGCTTGGAGCTACTTGAACCATTGGAGGAACGTGAAGTGAACCACAACACATTGAACCATATACACGAACCATACTTCTTGTTTTACTCCACCTTTTGAGGTGAGGTGAGACTCCAAATCATTATTTTCATTATTTTCATATACGTATTTGTTGTTTATACACGATCACTTAGAACCTATAAATCGTAAATCTTAAAAACAATGTATACATTTTATGTGTTATACTATTATTTGGCTACGTCACAAATGAGAACCTATAAAAGATTTGAACTTATAATAACGTCTACACACTAAAAATCACACGTTTCTAAGTTGGGTTGAACCTATACGATTTCACTTTAAAAAGTCTTAGATTATTTTTCAACTTATATAAGTTATACGCATGAGTTTTGACCGTATACTTTGGCCTCGCCATGTCTAATTTCAACACACGACATACCTATATTTTTACATGATCTATTTGCCTACTTGATATACTATCAGGAATGATAAATAATACGACTTAATAACTTAGCTTGACCACCTAACGAGACTCAAAGTAAAACGCTATGGAAACTATTTTCAGAAACTTAAAAACCTTACGTGGGCTTAGAAGCCCAAAAAGCTCTTTTTAGCTCATTACGATAAGCTATGAGAATAAGCTCTTTTGAAATGTTCATATAACTTAAAATGATGGATCTCTATGAACCTAGTGTTCCCCCAAACCTCTTGGATCATAAAACCTTAACGGGCCCTTAATATTGGATCGTTAAGCCCACTAAACGAAATAAGAGGAGAATAAGCTAATAAGCTGTGAAAATAAGCTTTTCTAAATATTTTGAGCTTAATGAAATAATAAAAATGCTAAGTTTTGAATTTGGTAAAGTTAGGACTATTTTTGCAAATGTACGAAGATTAAGGACTAGAATTGCCAAAATTGTAAACTTGAGTGAAAAATATAAAAACTGTTTTTCTAAAGGGTATAAACTGTAAATATTGAAACTTAGGGATAATGAATGTAAATATTTGATATTTGGACTAAAAATGTAAATATATATAACTTTTGGACTAACGGCGTAAATATTTTCCGTTAAGGGTAAAAAGTGTAAAAATTGAGAAACATGAAGGATTGAATGGTAATATTGATTTTTATAAAAACTTTATATATATTTATACTAATATGTGTATTTGAATATATATTAACGATAAATAATAAACGTAACTTATTTTATATATATATATATATATATATATATATATATATATATATATATATATATATATATATATATATATATATATATAATACGAATAAAACTTATATAACGATAAACAAATTTAGACGAATAAAACAATACGTAACCATTATTTATTTTTATACGACTTAACACATCACATATGCACTTTATCGATTCCTTATAATTAATAATAAACGTTCACAATAAAACGAGACTTAAGAACTAAAACGTGCCATATCTTTTAGGTTGTGTGTGAAGCCGTTGCCTTGCATCGTTGAGATTACAATTGTTCTACTATCATACTAAGGTGAGTTCATAGCCCACATTTAACTGATTTCTGTGGGGGGGATACATGCTCAAAAACCGAACACAAGTCTTTTCCTGATCTTATTATTGCTTAAGTAGCTATTGCCAAAAGTCCCTCGATCATGAACCTTAATCACTTGAAAAGTGAACGTAAATAATTGTGAATAGATCTATTAGGGATTGACAATCCCCATTTGGTTGCTAGAGGAAAGTCACCAAATGCACGTTATTTGAATA
The DNA here is from genome assembly GCA_030686995.1 of Artemisia argyi. Taxonomy (NCBI): domain Eukaryota; kingdom Viridiplantae; phylum Streptophyta; class Magnoliopsida; order Asterales; family Asteraceae; genus Artemisia; species Artemisia argyi. The sequence goes on from CM060684.1 coordinate 179,912,948, forward strand.
TAATAGGTTACTGGCAAATACCTATCTTGGGGGCTATATATTTCACATCATTATTATGAAAATATTGATGTCTGTTGAATCGTTGAGTGTCATGAGCTTAATGCAATAATGAATGTGATTTCTAACATGTTTATTTGTATCGATATTACAATAAACATCTATCTCTTGTGTTCAAACTCTTAAATATAAACCTATGAATTTCACTCAACTTTTGTTGACTTTTAGCATGTTTATCTCAGGTAACTAAATGGAATGGATGGCAACGGCACGAAGTGGGCAAATAAAGAAACGTTTATTTCTCTTTAAATAAAACTTGTTGTTGAATAACGAATTCTCTTGGAATTATGAATATTTGGTATTTTGAATAAAACTTAAAACGATCACTTGAATCGTTTTCTATAATTGTGATGAAAGATCCACAATATAATACCCCAAAAGTCTTCCGCTGACATTTTAAGTCTTCCGCTGTATTGATCGATTTTGGGGGTGTTATAATCACAACAAGTTGTAATACTTCTTGTCTAGGAAGATAGAAGTATTCTTCTCTTGCACTTGAGAGGATGGAAATTGGATCACTTTGAAACAAAGAATATATATACACTTATGATCAAAGGATGAGAGAATAGAGAAATAGATCTAGATCAGAAAGTTTAGAAGTGCAAAAGGTGAGAAAAATCTAAGGGATGAATCAGTATTTAAAGGGGGGGGGGGAAATACTGTTCTGGAGCGTGGCCGGTCCCCTTAATTGTAGGCCGGTCCCCTTAATGATTAAGGGGGCCGCCTAGTAACATTAAGGGGGCCGCCCTCCTGAACGTTGGTTTTTCTTGTCTTTTAGTGGGGAATATTTTTCTGGATAGAATTTGCTATTTTTGGTTGGAAATTTGAAATCATATATTTATTATGAATTAAACATATTCTTTTAATTCCAAAAGTAATTTTGTAAAAGATATAAGATGTTTAATACATTTTATAAAAATTCTAGTGATTAGAAAAATTTCCTTTGATCATGAAATGTGATAAACCCTTTGTTTATTCATACCTTAAGTGATATGGAAGCAAAGACAAATATTAAGCACTAAAAACTTGTTTACGTCATAAGTTTTAGCTTAATGAGTTTATGCTTTGTAATTATCAAAACATAGAGACATTGTTAATATGCTAACAATGTTTTAAGACATTATTTATGTCAACAATCTCCCCCTTTTTGATGATTGCAAAACCTTAAACTCATTAGGTCTAAAAATTAATTTTTAGACAAGAATTTAGAGTTTAACATTCTCTTCTCCCCCTTTTTGTAAAATCAAAAAGGTTAAAGCTCCCCCTTGATGTATACTCCCCCTCATTTGAGAGCACCAAGGAGATGAGCTATGGAAATCTTGGCTACACAAAATATTAGAAGAGAGCAAGGCAAATATACATGCAAAGCAATGGTTATAAAAATAGATTCATTCAAGCATCATAGAAAGCATTACAACATTTAATATGCTTAAGGCATATTAATCTTAATAAAACAAATGAAAAGACATAGTCCTATATTGCCTAGAAAGAGCACTTGGACTTGCTTGCAACTCATGGTTGATTGTTTTATTTGCTTGAAGGATAACATAAGCATGAAGCTTAGTTGTTAGATGGAGAGGGATATGGGGTGGAGTATGGAGCGGAAGAGGTGGATCTCACGATGTTGTATCGTGTTAAGGGTGGTATTGGATGATTACGAGTGAGAAGATATTCAATCCAAGAAATATCTTCACTCAAGTAGAGAATTTGTTTTTGAAGGAATATGCAATAAGGGCAAAAGTGAGTGTGGTTGGTAACTTGATCCAAATTGAGAGACTGGGGAAGGCAATTTGCATAGGGTGATGATGGAGGTTGCCCTTTGTTGCGTTGTGCAAGATGCATAGCAAGGAGATCACTAAGATCATGGATTTGGTTTATTTCATCACGGAACTTTTGCTTTTCCGTGGCAATGTGAAGAGGATCATAGGTTTGGTATGGATGGGTTGGATTTGTGTAGTTGGAATTGTAGTTTGATGGTTGGCCAATGTTGTATGGTTTGTAAAGAGGATCAAATGAATGACCTTGTGGGTTTGAGGTAAAGTTTGGGAAGTAAGAAGTTGGAGGTGTTGAATGACTTCCAATCTCATTGGTTATGATGGATTTGTTTCGAGGGCTTTTTCTTCGCCAAACGGGTTTTTCCGTCATCCTTGCTAGCCTTGAGGCTTTTGATCTTGGTTTGTTTGGAGAGTTCATGATGGGATGAATGGATAGTTTTGAGGATTGGGGATATTTATAGTGTAAGATTTGTGTGTTTAAGGATGGATAAGGTTTGTTGGAAGATTGGGACAAAGTATGTTGGTTAAAATTGGGAAATGTAGGTTGAAATGGGCTAAAAAGCAGAAAAGATTCTGTAAACCCGACCATCAGATGGCCGGTCCCCTTAATTAGGGGGCGGTCCCCTTAATGATTAAGGGGGCCGCCTTACAAAATTAAGGGGGCTGCCCATCTGGTGATTTCCAGGTTGCCAGAATTGGGTTTTTGGCAGAAAATTTGCAGAAAGGTTATGTGTTTGGATTAGAATTAAAGCAAGTTCAACTCTCTTAGGCAATATAGAGTCTAATCTAATCAAGATATAGCATACATGCAAAAACATATAAGCAAAGGAGAAAGTAATCAACACATAATAAGCAATAGGAGGTAAACAAAGGCAAGCACACTTAAGCTTCCTAAGGCACCTATCTTAGATTGAAGGCAAGGATAATTAGTGAGTGAAAAACTAGTGATGGATCAAGATGACACCATTATTGGTGAATTTGTCCTAGTGAGTGTCTATATGCAACAAATGTGGAGTTGTGATTGTTTCGACTCCTAGAAGCAAAAAGAAATGGCGATCCTAAGAAGCAATCCAAATAATCTCCTTGATTCAATTTTTGCTCGATCATGAATGTCAAAGACATATATTAGATTATATACCTTGACAATTTATGTGAGAGTTTATGCATGATTTTGAAATATAATGTTTTTAGAATTAGTCAACAATGCAAGGAAAATGGTCTTCATGGGGTTCCTAGATTGTGAGAATAATTTTTAGAGAAAATTGATTGAGTTTTACAAAAAGGTTTATGCAAAGCAAATAAATTTTCCCAATCTTTAGTTTTGTGCGAAATAGATTCCTAGACTCAGAAGAGGTGAAATGGAAGAAAGATAAATTTCATGCAAGTATTAATTTGAAATAATTTAGTCAACTTGTTCCATCATTCCTAATCCTAAACGCAAGTGGTTGAATAATTCACGCTTAAGGGGTTTTGTGAATATATCCGCAACGTTATCTTCCGATGCAACCTTTTCTATAGATATATTCCCTTTTTGTACATTATCCCTAAGAAAATGGTGACGTATTTCTATGTGTTTAGTCCTAGAGTGTTGTACCGGATTTTTACTTAAATCTATCGCACCTTTGTTATTGCATATAATAGGGACATTTTCTAACCTAATGCCATAGTCTACGAGAGCTTGTTTCATCCATAGTGCTTGTTGACATGCCTTTCCGGCGCTTACATATTCGGCTTCGGTGGTAGAAATAGCAAGAGCGGTTTGCTTCTTCGAAAACCAAGATGTTAGACAACATCCCATAAACGTGCAAATACCGCTAGTGCTCTTTCTATCTACGTAGTCTCCCGCATGATCCGAATCCGCATAGACAATGGTTTCTATGCCGGATTCCTTAGGATACCATAATCCTAAGTGTATAGTGCCTTTAATGTATCGGAAGATACGCTTAACCGCTTCTAGGTGAGAGGTTTTGGGATCCTCTTGAAAACGGGCACAAAGGCAGACACTAAACATGATATCGGGTCTACTTGCCGTCAAGTATAGTAAACTACCTATCATTCCTCTATACTTGAAGTTATCTACGGACTCACCTTCATCGTCCTTTGTGAGCTTTACCTCCGTAGACATGGGTGTTTTTATGGGTTTTGAGTCTTCTAGGCCAAATTTCTTAAGCATTTCCTTAATGTACTTAGATTGGTTAAAGAATATTCCATCTTCTAATTATTTTATTTGTAATCCTAGGAAGAAGTTAAGTTCACCCATCATACTCATCTCAAACTCATCATGCATGATTTTGGCAAATTCATCACACATGTCTTGACAAGTCGATCCAAATATAATGTCATCAACATATATTTGAACAATGATGAGATTAGGGTCTTTCCTTTTAGTGAAAAGAGTGTTATCTACCATTCCCATGGAATAATCATGTTTAATAAGAAAAGCTTTTAATCGATCATACCAAGCTTTGGGAGCTTGTTTGAGTCCATACAAAGCTTTCTTTAACTTATAAACATAATCAGGTTTTGCGAAGTCAACGAATCCTGGAGGTTGTGCCACATATACCTCCTCATTGATAAAACCGTTAAGGAATGCACTTTTCACATCCATTTGGAATAACTTAAAATCTAGGGCGCAAGCATAGGCGAGTAATATCCTAATTGATTCAAGTCTAGCTATGGGGGCATAAGTTTCATCATAATCAATTCCTTCTTGTTGATTATAACCTTGGGCAACTAACCTAGCTTTATTTCTAGTAACTATTCCATTCTCGTCTAACTTGTTCCTATATACCCGTTTGGTTCCTATGATAGTCATATCCTTTGGATTTGGAACTAGTTCCCAAACATCATTTGCCTTAAATTGATTTAATTCTTCTTGCATAGCTATAATCCAACTTTCATCCTTTAAAGCCTCGCTAATATTCTTAGGTTCTATTGCTGAGAGGAAACAAAAGAAGTTGTTTTTATCTTGGGCTTGTGACCTAAGGGTTCTTTGGTTAAGATGTCCTATTATATTATCTAATGGATGTGATCTAGATTCTTTAATATTAACGGTTTCGTTATTTTCTAAGTGAATGTCTTCATTATCATTTCCTATGGGTTTTGTTTTACTAACCTCAATAGCTTCATCTTCGACTAAATCATCATCTTCTAAAGGTAACGTTTTAGGAGGTGGTGGTGTTTCATCAAATGTTACATTTAGTGATTCCTCTACTTTCATGGAGTGTTTGTTAAGTATTATATATGCTTTACTATTTTGTGAATATCCTAAAAATATTCCTTCATATGATTTTGGATCAAACTTAGTGAGGTAGTCCTTAGTGTTTAAGATATAGCATTTACTTCCAAATACCCTAAAGTAGCTTAAGTTTGGTTTTCTATTTCTTAATAACTCATAAGGAGTTTTTCCTAGAATTCTTCTAATTGATACCCTATTTAAAATATAAGTCGATGTATCTACGGCGTGACACCAAAAATTTTGTGGAATGGATTGTTCATTTAACATAGTTCTACTCATTTCTTGTAGTGACCTATTTTTTCTTTCTACTACCCCATTTGATTGAGGAGTACGAGGGGCGGAGAAATTGTGAGATATTCCATTTAACTCACAATATTTTCCGAATTGTACTTCGTTATCAAATTCCCTACCATGGTCCGTCCTAATAGCAACTATTGAGCATCCTAATTTATTTTGAATCATTTTACTAAATATTTCAAATTTTTCAAAGGCTTGGGTTTTGTCACTTAAAAACCTAGTCCACGTGTATCGTGAGTAGTCATCTACTATTACTAAGGTATATTTGTTTCCTTCATAGCTCCGCACAGCGGATGGACCAAAAAGATCCATATGTAATAATTCTAGGCACCTAGTAGTGGATACTATATTCTTAGCTTTGTGGCTAGCATGAGCTTGTTTTCCAACTTTACATGCATCACAAAAATGTTTGTCATATTTTAGATTAGGCAAGTTTCTAACTAATTCCTTAGAGGCCAAAGATTGTATTTGTTGCATGTTAGCATGTCCTAATCTCCTATGCCACAATGTGGAGTTTTCGTCTAGGGTCGTTAGGCATATCCTATCTTCAGGTTTGTTTCCTAGTTTCATAACATATACACCTCCTTTCATAATACATCTACCTATAATTTTTCCATTCTTAACTATTTCGCTATCTTCTTCGGAAAAGATAACTTTACATTTATTATCGCATATTTGGCCTACACTAAGTAAGTTATATGTTAAATTATTAACATGTTCAACATTTTCAATAGTAAGTGAGTCTTGAGAAATCGTACCATTGCCAATAATTTTTCCACGCAAGTCACTACCAAAAATAACGTTACCTCCGTTGTATGCCTTATATGTAGAGAATGGCTTTCGGTTCCCTGTCATGTGCCTTGAGCATCCACTATCCTTGATCCATTCGTCAGGCTCCAAGTCAATTCCAAGGCATATTTCGTCGGTTGCTTTTGCCATGAAACACTTTTCTTCTCTTGGTTTTTCCACTTCTTCTTTGTCACTATCACTCCATGTTCTACTAACAAATGCACCTTGATTGTCATAACTCGGTGGCTTTAGACATTCACCAACGAGATGATTTGGACTTCCACATCTAAAGCATTTTCTTTTCACGTAATTGTCACTTCTATTTCTTTGGAACGATTTTCTATCGTCATGTGATGATCTAGTGAATCTTCCTCGTCTCTTGAAGAATTTCTTGAATTCTCTTACGGCCATTGCATATTCTTCATCTTCACTCTCGTCACTTGAGTCACTATCATCACAAAGTTCCTTTTTGGCTTTTAGAGCAACGGATTTGACTTGTTCTTTCTTGACTTTAACCGTTTCCAAATATTTTCTTATAATTTCTTCATGGACCTTCAAGTTGCCAATAAGCTCATCTAGTGACAATGTCATCAAATCACATCACAACACCTTCACACCTGAGTTACAACTTCTACACACCTTCTTCAAATCAATCTACTTCACACCTAGCTTCTTCACACCAATAGATTTCCTAGCTTTTCTTCTTCACACCAAGCTATCAACTAATCACACAATCTATATCTAACTCAACTATCTACAAGCAAATATTCACAACAATCTTCACAAAGAGTATGTAAATAATCTTGATGATACACCAACAACTTGGATGTGGAGATCACAACAAGTTGTAATACTTCTTGTCTAGGAAGATAGAAGTATTCTTCTCTTGCACTTGAGAGGATGGAAATTGGATCACTTTGAAACAAAGAATATATATACACTTATGATCAAAGGATGAGAGAATAGAGAAATAGATCTACATCAGAAAGTTTAGAAGTGCAAAAGGTGAGAAAAATCTGAGGGATGAATCAGTATTTAAAGGGGGGGAAAATACTGTTCTGGAGCGTGGCCGGTCCCCTTAATTGTAGGCCGGTCCCCTTAATGATTAAGGGGGCCGCCTAGTAACATTAAGGGGGCCGCCCTCCTGAACGTTGGTTTTTCTTGTCTTTTAGTGGGGAATATTTTTCTGGATAGAATTTGCCATTTTTGGTTGGAAATTTGAAATCATATATTTATTATGAATTAAACATATTCTTTTAATTCCAAAAGTAATTTTGTAAAAGATATAAGATGTTTAATACATTTTATAAAAATTCTAGTGATTAGAAAAATTTCCTTTGATCATGAAATGTGATAAACCCTTTATTTATTCATACCTTAAGTGATATGGAAGCAAAGACAAATATTAAGCACTAAAAACTTGTTTACGTCATAAGTTTTAGCTTAATGAGTTTATGCTTTGTAATTATCAAAACATAGAGACATTGTTAATATGCTAACAATGTTTTAAGACATTATTTATGTCAAGATATACTATCGGGATAACCTTTTTGATGCTAACAAAAAGGGAGAGAATTGATATAAACTCACAATAATACTTGTATATATACTAATTTTCGATTAATGAGTTTAGATTTTGTAATCATCAAAAAGGGGGAGATTGTTGACATAAATAATGCATGAAAACGTTATCTATATTTTTCGATATCTCTATGTTTTGACGATCACAAAATCTAAAATCATCAAACGCAAAACTACTACGTAAACAAGTATTAAGCTAGTTTATATCACTACATCCAACTTAATCACTTAAGGTATGGATAAACAAGTGCTTAATACATCTAATGATCAAAGGGGTATTTAATTAACTAATACAAAGTTTATTTAATCATATAAACATATTATATATTTTTGAAAAACACTTTTGGTAATAAAGAAAAATGTTTTAATTATACTAAATATATGATTTCAAATTTTTAACCAAAATCAGTTAGTTTTTCACCAAATAAACTTTTCCCACTAAAAAACAAAAATTCTGGCCATTACAGCTGGGCGGCCCCCTTAATTATAAGGGGCGGTCCCCTTAATTTTAAGGGGGCCGACCTTGATTTAAGGGGACCGGTCAGAATTTGTTGCCTATAAATACCACCTCAATTCTGGAATTTTGCCTTACCTTTTGCACGAAATTTTCAGATCTCAAACTCTCTAAACATCCTCTAAAACCCTTTGATCATTTGTATATTAATCCATGTTTCAAGTGATTCAATCCATTATCATCCATCCTCATCCAAAGTGCAAAAGAAGAACACTCCTACAACTAAGTTTAAGAAGTATTGAAGAGTAGTTGTGCATAGTGTGTGTGTATATATATATATATATATATATATATATATATATATATATATATATATATATATATCATTTGTGAAGTTGTGTTGTGTTTGTAATAAGTAGTTTAGAAGAAATAGAAGTTGTGTAGGAAGTAGAAGTTGATTAGTAGTGAAGTAGTGTAGTTGTAAAGAAGATAGGTGTGAAGTAGATTGAAGTGAAGAAGATAGGTGTGAAGAAGAAAGGTGTGAAGAAGATAGGTGTGAAGTAAATAGGTGTGAAAAAGTTGTGTAGAAGTTGTGATCAAGTTGTGACGTAGTTGTCGTGTGTAAATTGGCGTGTAAGGTTTTCCCCGCCATAAGGGAGTTTGTTGACATAGTGAAGAAAATTCTCGAGTAGGTGACTCGGGGAGTGGAGTAGGAACAAGGAAGGTGACCTTGTAGCCGAACCACTATAAATCATTGTGTTGTGTTTGATCTCTCCAACTCTTTTCATTACTTACTTACTTACCTTTACTATATTAGCTTAGTTAGTTAGATACTATATAATTGTTCATATAGTGCAAGTATTGAGATCACATAAAGTAGAATTGAAGCTTTTAAAACAAACTTGTTTTTATAAATTTTAAAAGGATGTAAAACTATTCAATCCCCCCTTCTAGTTTTCCACAATATGCATGTATGCAAAGCTTATATCGATCCTAGGTCTCCTATAAACATCATGACTAGGACTTATTATAATTGGGTAATGAAGAAGCAACTTGGTTATTGGATGATGCCCAACAAGAATTTGATAAGTAATTTTGTAGGAAGAGTGAAAGGATTGCATGTGATTGTTGGAAACTTCACTTATAAGACCGACTTTGTGATAGTGGAGGATACTCGTCTGGTGATAGATGATTGCCTAAGTCAAGTAGTGTTCGGAAAACCGTTCGTTGAGGTCTCTAAGATGAGTTATGATCTGACTCTAGGGATAGTTAGATTTAAAGAAGTGAATGATGAGATTGCTTACCAAATGCCCTATAAGATTGAACAATACCGCCTCCTATCAAACATAGAAAAGGAACACAAACAAGTGGTTTACTATAGGAATGATGAGGATAACCGTAGAGGAGTAGAAAATGTTATGAATAAAATACTTGGTTTCTACAAAGAATGCTTGCAACTAGGTCCGGAGTACAAAACTAATATAGGAGATGACCTAGAGAGTGAAACTAACGATGAGGTCACGTAATAGCCCATGACCTTGAGTCTAGCTACAAGACTCGTAAATAAAGAAAAGCGCTTCTTGGGAGGCAACCCATGCTTTGTGTGATTTTTATTTGTTTGATTGTTATTTGTTTCCGTATGCTTGCTTTATTTTTATTGTTGGTAGATCATGTTTCAAAAATAAATTGGTGGAAATACTTTATTTTGTTGTTTGACTTAGTCTTAACTTCATCCAAAGGTATTTCGCAAAAGATAAGTGTAAGGGGAAACCCCAAATTTGTTTCTAAGAAACAAGATCGATCATGATTCTCCACAATATTAAATTGACATGTATATTCGTATTTGTTAGAGTCAAATGCTTGTATCGAGTCATAATGATGTTTTGCAGGATTTTCCAGGAAGTAGGACATAAGTTTTCCAGTAATTTTCCGGAAACTTATCGTAGAGATTTCTGCAGGTCACTTCTGACGACGTCAGGAATTAATTCCTGACGGCGTCATGTGTAAAATTCTGGAAATTTTGCTAGTTTTGTTTTCTAACGGAGTCTTGAAGTTTTTGTTAAATCTTTAGTTTTATAAACACCGGGAATCTGCAAACATTCATTCTAAAAGCATTATATCTTACATTGTTTTCTAGGATTTATTAGTATATATAGATTGCCGCCGATTTTACGCGAGGTTGCCTTGTTTGTTTTCTCAGGTTTAACAGGTTATGTATGAAAAGAAGATGATTTATTCTTCTGAAATAGAAGCTTTGATTGTTTATTTTCTTAGAGGAAGATCTAACCTTGTTACCGCACTATCCACGCTGAACGAATCAGGGGAGTATTTGCTTTCATTCTTTTACCTGTTTTACTTTTACATTCTTTAATTGAACATTGGGGATAATATTCATCCTAAGTGTAAGGGGAGGGTAAATGATGATACCTTATAGGATACAATTGCACTTGAGTTTGTTTGTTTGATGGTAGGTGTGTATTAAAACTAAGAGAAATACTTTTTAGTGTAATTTTAGTGCCAAATTTAAATTTTTTTACAACATTTAGGAGCGAAACTTTAGCCAGCAAGCGTCTCATGGATAGGAGTTGTATGACTAGCACAAAACCGTACCATTCAGAAAAATTTTCCACCCAAATATGTGAGGTTCGGTTTTAGATTTGATAGGAAAAGCATTTACTATTAGTGCTTATGAGTGTACCGGTAGCATTTAGATTCTAGAACTTGCGTTAGTGATGCACACCGAGACCGCTAGTGAGACTACATTAGTGTAGTAGGATTTACTACATGATAAGAGGCATTAGGATCACCCTTGTGTTAAACCCGTATCATAATTACTTGACCATTTAAGTCATATTACTTGGCTAGTAAAGTCAATTAATTTTTCCCACACCATTAGTGTTGTACTCATTTTTAGTACACGAAACCCCTAGTACACACCTCCGAGTCTATCTTTTCATTTCTAACTTTAAGCATCTTACTTAAAGGAAGAATTTGTTACAACCCACTTAAATGTACACCCAAAATCGCCTTAGCCTTCCGTGTATGCACTCATCTTTAGTGCATTATTGTTATATGTTTAAACCCTTAGTTAATTATCTAATTGATTACATGGTTGCTAAGTCGAGTCTTATCTTGTACATATTGTTTTGGGACGATTGGGACTCATGGGTAAAATACTTGTGTTATGGAGTAATGGGGAAGAACATCATATTTATTACCCCCGTATGTGCGTTAATCTTAAAAGTACTCCAAGTGTTTTGATTATCTTGATTCGAGTCATTAGATTAGTTTATTGTAAAGTATGTAAAAATTCAAGTGTAAGGGGAATGTTCATTCTCTATGATGTATTATTTTGGATGGTAGGGTAAGAGTGTATGAAAAAAAAAATCAAAAAAATTAAGAAAAAGAAAAAAAATAGAAAAAAAAGAAAATAAAATAGAAAAAGAAAAGAGAAAAAACCTACGGACTACCATCCCGTTTCATTCTATGTTTATTTTATGTTTTTGTTATTTTTGATTTATTAGCTTAAGTCGAGTCTCGTCTTGGCTTAGCAACGCCATATTGTAAATGTAATTAACCAAGATGATTAACTCGCCACCAGTAAAGATTGCATTTATCCAACAAAACCGTGTATTCCATATCCCTACACCTAACGTTATAACCCTTTGAAAGACCTCTTTGATAGTTTATCCTAGGTGCTTACGCCATGTGGTGGAGGTTTGATCCTTTCCCAAGTCTATGGTAATCTATTTTGCTATGACAGGTAGTGAGAGATGTTTTCCATTTCCATATTGTGATATATACTTTATTACACCCGAGAGATGTGAGTATCTAAACACTATTTGTGAGGTGCTAGTATATGACCTCCGTGCTTGTCTTAGGTCTTTAGTGGAACGATTATTTGTTGTAATTACTTTTATATTAGTGTTAAGTAACCCCTAAATTGTATTTTGACTAGAATAAAAGCTCATTTGCGCTACGACAAGCAAATCTCAAGTGTAAGGGTATTTGATGAGGTGAAAAATGATCCGTTTTTAGGGGGTCATTTAAGCCCGGAATTGAATTTATTTGATCAAATATTGCCCTAAATCGTTCCTTTTGTGATTTTAGGTACTTTTGGAGTGAATTCTGGAAAAGGAAGCATCTTTGACGTTTTTGGAGCATAAAATTGAAGAAAACGGCAAAGTCTTAATTTTCCTTGCTGGGAAGAGTACCTGACGGCGTCACCAAGTTCTACATGACGGCGTCAAGAGTACTACAAGAGGTGAAGTGGATAGAGTACGTGACGGTCCCGAGAGTTTTTACACTAGGGCATGACGGCGTCACCATAGGCTGTCATGGTCCCTTTATACATGACGGCGCAGAGGAAAATTGCTCTTGATGGCGTCAGATCTGGATCTAGGCAATCCGATATTATTATGGGCGGCGAGTTGACGGCGTCAGATTTCTCTTCTTGACGCCGTCACGTTGGAAAATCTATATATAGTTTTTTAATTTTCATTCATTAGGAGAGGAAAATTAGAGGGGTAACTTGAAGAAACCCTAGCACGATTTTATCAGTCTTTTCAAGGGTTTTTACCCTTTGAAACCTTTCATGTTCAATTAAGATAAGTATCCTTTCAATTCATTCAATATGTCTATGTGTTGTTTGAATATATCTTACGCTTGTCATGATTTTAACATGCTAGGCTAGATCTCTTGTGTGTTTGATTAGATGTAGTGAAACCTAGATGTTGATTATGGGTTGATTGCTTGTTTATAGTTGTTACGGATGAATGATTTCGATGTTAGGCTTAAGAAAACTGGCAGACTTCCATAGGGTAACTTGCTTGAACGTCTTAAGAAACATGAACCAATGCGTACTAGGTTTTTATGGTTGTATTTAATGCATGAGCGAATTCTAATGATCCCATGTTAGGAGCTTCTTGCAGGCTCGACATAGGAGTGAAGTAGGAGCTTATAGAGTTGGGGAAGTACGTACGCCACCCCACGATTGGTATTAAGGAATATAACCCGTCATCCACGCAATTGTAACAAACTATCAACCTGTAAAAGATATCTAGGGAGTAATGAAATCTAAGTAAACACAATTTTCTCATTTATTGTTCACACCACTAGTTTAATTAGTTTTATTTACATTTTTGTTATTTTATTTTGATTGCATCTTTAGTTATTGGGTTAGTTGATTAGCAACTAATTCCGCCCACTCTTCCAAAACCCGAGATTTTAATTGCTTTTACAAAAATATAAAAATACAAAAAGAATCATCCCTCACCTCTAGACTTAATTTTTAGGCTTTCTAATCCTAGCAACACTATTCCTGAGTTGAACGATCCAAACCCCCGGTACTTGTCACTATACTATACTACAACAATCAGGTACACTGCCTAGTGAGGGTTGTAAGCTTCTCGAGATCTCTTGAGAGGTAAAGCCTGGTGCAATTCCCACGCATCAGACATCCCTTGGATCAAATTTTACATACTCTTAGAATATAAAAACATACATGATGTAACAATTCGCATTTTCAGGTTAATTTCTAATCGCAAATTTTTTTACTATTCACTTTTTACTATTCACTTTTACTATTCGCTCCCGAAATTTTTATTTCATATTCTCGTAAGTTAAACTATTTTAATGATAATCCGAGAATTTGACACTCGTCGGATCATTTCTGCAAAAATCACAAAACCGTGTCCGAGATTTACTTTTTGGTTTAAACGTCATTCCAGCATCCCGATATGTCCATAAAACATTATAAACAATAGAAATATGATTTTCTCTCATTTTACGATAATTCCAAAAGTTTTGGAATTTTACGTTTTCCAGTTCAGCGTTTTACGCGAATTACGCGTTTTAGACCCGCGTTTTCAGTTTTAGCAGCGTTTAAGCAACCCGATAGAACTTATCACTCATTAAATATGCTAAGATAGGTTATATTAATAAGTTCTAACATATTTATAAGTTTCATATTTTTAGGATACCCGATTTTAAGTTTCAGGACTTAACGACTTACCGTTAGTAATTACCGGGACCAAAACTCACTCTGTAACTTAGATAAGACCGTGACTACTCATCTAGTCACCCTAGATCAGCCTTGGCCGACTTAGAGGGGGGGGGGGGGATTCACCTATTATGTGTCTTGATCTCATGCCTTGTGCCCTAGGATCCATACATGTGTATAAGCTTCCTTTGTAAGCTTTGATTAGCTTCCTTTGTAAGCTTTGACTAAATCTTGCAACTAACCTCCTCATTGCACCTTCCTAGGCACCTTCCTAACCTCCTCATCTTCCTATAAATATCAAGCTCATCCTCTTCCTTTTTCATCACCAAAACCGAACACCCTATAATCCCTAGCACAATGATCCTTTGATCTTCAAACTACAAGTTACACTACAAAGTTAAAGGCCTAGTTATGCTCTACATGAAACTAGTGTTTATTTGGTGATTCCACGGTTGAATTAGGAGCTACACAAGGGTACTAGGGCTGAGCTAAGAAGGTTTTCAAAAGGATTATAGCAAGGGTTTGCAAGAGTTGTGGTGAAGGGTTTGCAAGCATAGGTTTAGTGTCCTAATCCTTGTTCTTAACTTCCTTTCTTTTAGAAAGCCCAAAGTTGTAAGCAAACCCTAACATACTTCTTGTTAAATATCATATTCATGCTATTTACATATCATTCATGCTATATTTTGTCTTGTGATCATGTCCATGATGTATAAAAATGGGTAAAACAAGTATTGGTATATATATGTTAACTTATGTTAAGATAACAAGTAAACTAGTAACTTTCTTGGTGAAATCTGATCAAAATGGTATAATCATTGATGAGTGCTCAAACACTCATAATTTTTATCGTATCTGAACTGCCAAAACATCCAAAAACACCCAAAAACGCATCAAAATACACAATTTATCCCAAAAGTGTGTTTTATATGTTTTAGATGCAAAATGTTTAAAAACAAATGAAAAATGAACAAAGTTTGCACAATTGGCAGTTTCAGTCCCTCAAGTTTCAAAATTTGGCAAAACTAGTCCCTGGAAGTTTAAAATAAAAGAAAAGTCAACCCAAGGCAAAGAAAAGTCAAAAATTATCAAAATAAGTCCTTGGGTGAAAAAGTTTGAGAAAATTACACTTTTACCCCTCAAAATCCAAAATTGCAATAAAAGGTCCTTGGAGTTTCAATATTTGGCAGATTTGGTCACTGGTGGGATAATTTTGAAAGAAAAATCATTTTTGGTCCTTAAAAATCATAAACTATCAAAAATGATCCTTTGGTGTGAAGTTTGAGGAAATTACAATATTGGTCCCTCAAGTTTGGAAATTTGGCAATTATGGTCCCCGGATATCTAATTTTGAAAAAATTACAATATTGGTCCTTGGATAGTGGAACCTGGCATAATTTACCTTTGGAAGGTATTTGGAATAAATTACAACTCAAGCCCCTCTACTTTGCCGAAATTACATGAATGGTCCTTGTGCTTTGTTAAGTTAGTATACAAACGGACCCTTTATATTTTTAACCCAATTCCAAACCCATTCACCCCCTTTTTGGTCTAATCCACAAATAATACCCCAGGCCCAAAGAAACCAGCCCACCCCCTTATCCGTTTTAAATAATACCACCCCAGCCTTTGACCCGTTGACTCCCACCATCTCCACACCCCACTCATTCCCTGCTACCAGCCAAGCTTACCATCATCACCCCTACTCTTATCACTCCTGCAAAACTCACCCCCCCCCCCTTGGTACTCTAAACCAAACACTAAAATCCAAAAACTACCCCCTGGCCTCAATAATCAAGGAAGCAGACAAGAGCAATTTGGGCGCGAAAAGTTTTAAACGGCCAAGATTGAAAGTATTGATCCAATGGTTGTTTTCATTGCTGGGAAAGGACAAAGACTCCCCAGAAACCCTAATTTGGAGTATAAAAAAGAAAGAGAAGGAGTAGAGCAGCCTATCTAGTTTTTAGTTATTTTTAATGTAATTTCTTTTTTTCAAGCAGTGTACTTTTGAATCTCAATCCAATTATCAGTTGTAATTTCTTTTTCAGTATTAATAAAAAGTGTTGTTTCAGAAATTTAAGTGTGTTTTGCATTTCCAGTCTCATAAAATTATAAACATAAAAAAATAAATAAACAGAAAATAAAAAAAAATAGAAGAAAAGCAAGAAATAGCATGGAGCAGGGTGGATATGGGATGGCCCTGGGTTAGTGAATCCATGGGGATTCAATAGGAATTGTAATTGTGGTCCTTGGTTTCCTGGTTTGTGGCTGGATTGCACATTGTAAGGATTCTTGCACAATTTCTCATTTAACTGTATAACTCTCTTTCATTACTCATATCTGTGTTTTCTGTGTTTATTAAGGTTTATTTAAGTGACTTTGTGCTTAATATTGAATTTTTGTTGGCTTAGTTACTTTGTGAGCACATTTCACAATTTCTTTAGTAAAAATTAGTAGTAGAGTAATTTTGGTTAGTTGTTGTTCTTGTTGGTAATTACCTGCTCAACTCAGCTCATCTCACCTTAATAAACATTTGTGAATCTAAATTGTGGCCTGAAACATTCTAGTGTTTCACTAATCTCATAACAGTCCACAAATAGGGGTGTTTGGCTTAAGCCTTTCAAGAAGGCTTAGGGGAATTTGGTGGTCATTTTTTGGTTCAGTCATGATACACTAGAGTTATTAGGGTTAAAAGAACCATAAAATCAGCAAAAAAGTGAGTGGAAGTCAAAATCTCACAAATCAATCCCACACAGTCAACTGTGTGGGTTTTGTAGTCCATAAAGCTTCAACATTGGTTAAAATATGGTTGATTTTCATTAGTTTAAATCTATTTAAGCTTAGTAGTGTGTTTTAGCTTAGAAAATTAGCATCTAAGTTCATTAAAGTCAAAGTGCAAAGTTTTGATAAAAAGTCAAAGTTAAAACCTCAGATTTTCATCAAAATGGCAATAATTTTCATGATTTGTGTGTTGTGATTTAGGATCTGAATTTTGTTGTGAGTAAACCCTACCACCTGAACTTTAGATTTCCACACTTGTCATAATTTTGTGATTTTTCCAATGGACAATATTGCCCCTTGAAGTAGGCTGCAGGGCAAGACAACTGCCCTGTCTCAGCAGCTCAGTCCACCCATCCAACTTTGGTGGTCCATTGTGGTTAACCCAGTGGGTCCCACACCCCATAAGTTGGTCCTTACAACCCCCCTCCTACCATAGTTGACTTATTGACCCTTTGTTTGACCTTTTGACTAGTGGACCCCATCTGCATTTAGTCCTAAACCTTGTCCCAAAACTGTCTCAGACTTGTGATAAGCAAATGCTTATTTGTTTGTTGTAGCTTATTTAAGTTACTTAAGTGCTTAAAACTTGCTTAACTCAGTTCATTTAACTCAGAGAGACCAAAATTTGTCATTGTGGACCCCACTTTCCTTCATTTGAGCTAAATACCTTCCACAGTCAACAAAAGTCAACTGTGGGATCAATAAGCACTCCAAGTGCTTATTTCTTGGGTTACAGTAAAAGTGTTTTTATTAAAATTTTTGTTTTCAGTATTTAATCAGTTTGGAAAAAGAAAAAACAAAAAAAAAATCAACTTTAATTATAGTGATAGCTTCTATTTAATAGGATTTATCATTTTATTTTTCTTTTTAGCTTATTTGTATGTAATATATCAATTTTATATTTTTAGAAATTCTATTTTAGGTTAAAGTAATTTTAGAAATTTTTCCAGATTTTTATTTTGTCTTTTAGTGGTTTTTATAATTAATTTTAGTTTAATTTAGTTTTAATTAATATTAATTAATTAAATAGCATAATTAGATTTTACAAAGTATAACCTAGTTTTTATAATTTTTCTAGCTTTTATTTTAGTTAAAACATTTTTATAAATTTTTCTAGAATTATTACTGTTCATTTTCTATTTTTTATAATATAATTAGTTTAATTAGAAATTAATAAGTAATTAGATTAATAATTAGTTAATTAGCTTAAAAATACATAAAATAAACTTTTTATAATTTTTAGGATTCCCATGATGGTTAATTAGATTTGTAAAAATTTTCTTAATTTTCTAAGTCTTTTTAGTATTTTTAATAATTTTAAATAATTAATTAGTTAATAAATAGATAATTAGTAATTAATTAATAATAAATAATTAAATAGTGTAAAAATAGTTTTTATTTTTCTTAAAATTTTCTTTAATTATTAGAATTGTAAAAATATTAATTTTACACTTGTAACCCTTCCCGTCCATCAGTTGTACTTTTGATTTCGTTCGTCTGAGTACGTTTTTAAGTAAAACGTACGTTTTTAGGTTTTAGCTCAAATCTTTGTAATCTTAATTCTCGTAAGCAATCACGTAGCTTTCCTAAGCTACATTTGTTAATAATTTTCAAATAATTCTGATCATAACCCTTTTCTGTGAATAATTACCCGATCACGAATACGCTAAAGTTACAATTCACACTTCAACGGGACTTAACGACCTGGTGATACCTTATATTACCCGGAGCATTGACCTAGGCTATTTGACTTTGTTGACCATTACTTGGTCAATATAAGTTGACGGTTTAGCATCAATCAATTTTTGGCGCCGCTGCCGGGGAAGTGTGCGCGTTTCTATAACATTATTTGAGATTAGTGTTATCTCACCTCATTCACTGTACAAATACCACCACTTTTGTAAATTTTAAATCAAAATACAAAAAAGTCGTTAACACTTTTCCTAAAGTGTTAAAACACCAAAAAAAATTAAAAACAACAAAACAGATCGTAACGTTTTCTGAATCGGTTTTCTTTTAAGATGATTCTTAAAGAGAAACGATTTTGGTAAACGAAACGATACCAAAAATATTTTCCAAAATTTTTTAAACCCATACACAAAACACAAAAACATCCGACTTTTCTTGTGAATAATAATAATTACATAAAAACCAACCGTCGCAAACCAAGACAGAACACCTACCAACTGGGGGTGTGAACATAATAAGTTCCCAAACAAAAGATAAAAACTTGCCTTTGTATCCTTGTGAGTGGTGTACCTTTCTTAAAGAAGCCATTCACTCGTGATTATTGGTTTAAGTTCACTGTTAATTTGCCTCGATTTTGTTTTGATTGGTTTTTGTTCCTAGTGCATGCGCACTTGTTCTTCTAGGTCTACTAGCCCATTACGTGAGCTTGTACGAATACCTAGAAGACGTCGTCGACGTTCATCACCAACAGTCGGATCTGAGATCCGTACTGTTCCCACATCTGCCGTTCTCATGGCTGCTGAGCCAACTATGAACGAGCTTCTCCAAGCACCCGTTGAGGGTTACGGAGATGCTATCGTTGTTCCGGCCATCGTGGCCGAGAATTTTGAGCTTAAAACTGGGTTGATAAACCTGGTCACTTCGCGTCAATTCTACGGTTTTGAGAGGGACGATCCTCAAGATCACATTCGATGGTTTAACAAAATTACATCAACCATCAAATGCAAAAATGTCCCTGAAGAGGCAATTAAACTTCTTCTCTTCCCATTTTCCATCGATGGGGCTGCCCGGATTTGGCTTGATAAACAAACCCCTCTACATTCATCAAAGTTTTCTTCTGAAACCTTCATTATTATAAGTTCGTGATCCTAGCCAAGTATGGACTGTTTTAGAACTACTTAAAGCTTCCTTTCCACACGTATCTACCCGTACTATCTTCTATGCATAAGAAAGTGTATTCGGCATAGTTGTTTTCCCTTTGCCATAATCTATGTAGGAAAAAAATTAAAAAAATTAATGATATAAGTAATAAAAACACACACCAAAAAAACTCATAAAACATAAAACATAAAATAAAAAATTGATCGAAAAGACCTCAACCAAAATTTGGTTGACAACATATTAGCTAAATATGGTTAGCAGAAGATGCATAGTGCTCAAGGAGGGAAACACAGGTTTTGATACGTGGGAATCGCACCAGGCTTTACCTCTCGAGGGATCTCGAGAAGATTACAACCCCCACCAGGCAGTGTACCTGATCGTTGTAGTATTGTATAGTGACAAGTACTGAGGGATTGATCGTTCAACTCAGGAATAGTGTCTCTAGGATTAGAAAGCCAAAACACTAGGTCTAGAGGTGAGAGATGATTATTTTTGTATTTTTTATATTTTTATAAAAGCAAGTAAAATCTCGGGTTTTTTGGAAGAGTGGGCGGAATTAGTTACTAATCAACTAACCCAATTACTAAGATGCAATCAAAATAAAATAACAGAAATGAAAATAAAGCTAACTACTAATGTGGTGTGAACAATAATAGGGAGAGTTATGTTTACTTAGGTTTCATTACTCCCTAGATATCTTTTACAGGTTGATAGTTTGTTACAATTGCATCGATGACGGGTTATATTCCTTAATACCAGTCGTAGGGCTGTGTACAATATTCCCTAATTGTATAGGATCCTACTTCACTCCTATGTCGAGCCGTTAGAAGCTCCTAACATGGGATCATTAGAATTCTCCTACGCATTAAATACATACAACCAAAAATCATAGTACACCTTTGATCATGTTTCTTAAGACGTTCAAGCATGTCACCAATGGAAGTCTGCCAGTTTTCTTAAGCCTAACATCGAATACAATCATCCGTAACAACTATAAACAAACAATCAACCCATAATTAACATCTAGGTTTCACTACATCTAAGCAAACACAAAAGAGATCTAGCCAAGCATGTTGAATTAAAGACAAGCGTAAGATATATTCAAACAACACATAGACATATTGATTGAATTGAAAGAGTACTTATCTCAAATTGACATGAAAGGTTTCAAAGGGTAAAAACCCTTGAAAAGGCAGTAATATTCGTGCTAGGGTTTCTCCAAAGTTACACCCTACTTGTTCCTCTTTTATGAATGAAAATTGCAAAACTATATATAGATTTTACAGGGTGACGGCGTCAAGAAGGAATTTCTGACGCCGTCAACTCGCCGCCCATAATGATATCAGATTGCCTAGATCCAGATTTGACGCCGTCATGTGCACTTCTACTCTGGGCCGTCACATGTAAGTGGACCATGACGGCCTATGGTGACGCCGTCATGCCCATAGTGTAAAACTCTTCTGGATCGTCACGGACTTTGTCTACTTCCACCTCTTGTATTACTCTTGACGTCGTCATTAAGGAGCATGTGACGCCGTCAGGTACTGTTCCCAGCAAGGAAAATTAAGACTTTGCTGTTTTCTTCACTTTTATGCTCCAAAAACGTCCAAAATGCTTCCTTTTCCAGAATTCACTCCAAAAGTACCTAAAATGACAAAAGGAACGATTTAGGGCAATATTTGATCAAATAAATTCGAATCCGGGCTAAAATGACCCCCTAAAAACGGTTCATTTTTCGCCTCATCAAAATAAGTTTCAAAATTTCACACAACTAATGAAATTAGGAATACCATTTTGCGGCTTCTCTGGTCTTTCATCTGTATAAGTATTTAGCACAGGTACTAAGTAATTTAAACATATGCCAAAAAACTAAAACAACTTAATAATAATAAAAAAAATACCTGTTTTGTTAACTGGTGGCCTACCCGGACGCCGAATTCCCGAATCATTCGATCCATTAACATCTACAGTTAACAACATATTATACAAATATTGTTTGGGAAAATCAGATATGGCACAAGTCACGGATACATAAGAAAAGGTTTAAAGAGTTTCAAGAGAAAGAAGCAAAAGCAAAAGCAGCAAGGGAAAAAGCTCTCAAGGACAAAGCTGCTAGGCAGAAATCTACATCTAAATGGAAGCAAGTGTGGTTTACCCTAACAATTTTAAATATCACACCTATCTTCTTATTTGGTGGTCTTCCTCTACGTCGAGTGCTTAAATCAACATTATTGTTACCCCCCATTGATGATCCACTACCTCCATCTGTGTTTTACAACGTGAAGATAATTCATCATATAAAACATGCTTATATATTTATAAATAATACAATATGTTTATAACAAATCTAAACAAAAAAAATCACCTTTGGTGCAACCTATTGGAGTGTCACCTTCATAAACAGATGAATCAACTGTGCTTGGTTTGTCTTTTTGTATCTTTAATGAATGTATTTTTATGAAAAACATAAATCAATAACAATCAAAAAAATATACATTTACAACAATTATATTAAAGCATTCCTACCTTGTGTCTATTTCATTGGCGTGTCATCTTCAAACATACATGGAGTGTTTTCATCTACATCCTTTATAGGATCTGTAAACAATTAAATTTGAAAATATATTATACCAAACATGCTTATAATAAACAACATGCTGATTGAATGTGTCGCAACATTACATCTAAACTGACCTACTGTTGTATCACTTCAAATCGTAGTGGTATGTGCCAAGCCTGTTCTGCTAGTCGAGCCATTAATAGCCGGAGATTAAAGCATATAATTATAGAGATATGCATATTAGATGTAACACCCCCAAAATACCGCAGCGGAAGACTGTGTCACTGGGGTGCTACTTCATAATACAAAGTACAAGTTATAGTAAACGAACTCTAAATGAGACGTTTTGAAAAGTTACCATTCGATTATTGAATTCAAAGTTACAAACATGAGATTCCAAAGTATGATACATAAATGTATACAAAATGTTTTTGAATGGTAAATGATAAAAGCGTAAGTCTTCAGAATATTTAGCTTGACTCTAAGTTCCACGCACTAGCTATCGCCTTACTAACCTGAGATAAACATGCTAAAGTGTCAACACAATGGTTGGTGAGTTCATAGAGTTTGTCTTAAAACAGTTAAAAAGTCTTAAAGAATGTTCACACAGCAAAGGCATTGTGAATCCACTCAGTTGCAAGTCCCGCCATAAGAGACTCGTAACCTGTGTGTTCATAACCCACTGCTAATATATATTATGATTAAGACATATGAGTATACGATATGTGTACATGCCAATGCTCAATGATTAAAGACAACTGGGTGCCATTTCCCAAAGTTATGAGATTACTGGGTGCCATTTCCCAAAGTATAACACAGTCATATATGTATGAAATCAAGTATAATGCAATCAAGTACACGACAATCAAGTATAAGACAATCAAGTATAAATCAATCAAGTATAAATGTTTTGAGTATTTGTACAAGTAAGCAAGTAGTTGAGCATGTATCTCCCCCAAAGAGTTAAAACAAGTATAAAAAACTAGGGGCTATGACTCACCTTAAGTTATGTAACGAGAAATGAAAGTCGTAGTCGAATAGCGAAAGTCTCTAAGAGCAGCCTATAATAGAACATTGCGACTTAGGTTGGGAGTAACGTCTAAGAATACGAAGAATTGCCTATATATGTCTTGCATATAGTTCATGATGTAGTACTTAGTATATAGTGTAAGTCGTTTGAATATAAGTGGTCTATGAAACATGTATAGTTTGTATATCTCTTACTACCGTTCAGGCCAACATAATTCAGAAGTCATGTAGTAAACGTTCGAGGAGCCAGGACACTTTAATTCGTAAATCCAAAACTCATCTCGACGGCTTACTTAATGAACTCCTCACATGAGGCTCCCTACTATTGTAGTATTTGATAACATATATATAAGTTTTTGATCTTTAAAAGTTATATGGTCTTTAGCCGTGGCTTTGCCGTGACCTTGGTCATTGTTACCATGGTCTTGAGACTCAACCTTGGCTTTAGCCATGGTTGTGGTCTTGGCTTTAGGTCATTAGACCTCTTGGTCTCATCTAATTATAACCATTATATAGTTACTTGAATATTTCAAAATAGCTGTTAAGAAAATGAAGAAAATATATTTCATTATTGGTTTTCTGGCCTCGTGCACCTGAGTTTCTGAAGAAAACGTGATTCCGGACAACTTTCGTGCTTTAACTTTTTCATGAAATGGACCAGAAGGGCCTCTTTTTGCGTGTTTTATGTTCTGTCACAGAAAGTATTTGGCAGTTTTGCCGTAAAGTTTTGGTAATTTCAAATGGTCATAACTTTTGACTCGGGTACTCGTTTTGGGTGATTCAAATTGCTATGTTTTCCTTGTTAAGTACTATTTAACAGTAATTAAGTGTCAAATATCATAGTTATACTATTTTGGTCGTGGTTCTCCATAAAATTCACTAGTTTACTTGTTTTAAATAACATAAGTTAACATATGTATACCATAACTTGTTTTACTAGTTTTTATACATCATGAACATAATACAAAGACCATATATAGCATGAAAGAAACATAATAAGCATGAAAATGATATTGAGCAAGAAAGTGTAATAGGATTTCTTACAACTTTTGGCTTTCTAAAGAAAGGAAGTCAAGTATGAAACTAGGACACTAAACCTATGCTTGCAAACCCTTCACCACAACTATTGAAACCCTTGCTAGCCTTGATATAGACCTTGTTAAAACCATTTAACTTCAGCCCCTAATCACCTTGTGTAGCTCCCAATTCAACCATGGAATCACCAAACAAACTTAAGAACTAGGTAGAGAATACTAAGACCTTGAACTTTGCAGTGTAACTTGTAGTTTGAAGATCAAAGGATCATGGTGCTAGGGATTTATGTGTGTGGTGTTTGGATTATGAAGAAAGGAAGGAATGAGCTTGTTTTTATAGCATGAATGAGGAGGTTAGGAAGGTGTTAAGAAATTCCCTAAACTTGGTGACCAAGTTTACACATGTTATGATCTAATGGATCAATGGTCAAGATCAAGCCACACAAGTGATGAATCCCCCCCCCCCCTATGGCGGTTTGCCAAGGATAAGAAGGGTGACTTGGTCTTGGATGATATTATCCTACTTATGTGACTAGTTTTGACTCCGTAAATTGCTAACCGTAAGTTGTTAAGCCACGAAACGTAAAACCGGGTATCCTAAAAATATGAAACTTATAAATATGTTAAAACTTATCAATATACTCCATAATAAAATATAAAATAAGTGGTAGGTTCTATTGGGGTGCTCAAACCCTGCTAAAACTGGAAACACGGGTCTAAAACGCGTAATACGTAAAACGTACGAAAGTTGCGTAAAATTGAGAAAAGTAAAATGTAACTATTCTAATAGGATACTAATGACTTAAAATGACCTATAATATCTAGGCTGGGCTCAGTCTAGTGTCGGTTGGTATTTAATGTTTTTAAACTTAAAACCGTAAGCCTAAAAATCAAGGAATGATTTATAAAATCAAGGAATGATTTTTGGTCAAAGGAGGAGGGAAAAATATGTTGACTTATTCCAAAAATGTGAAAACTCAAATCGTCTTAGAAACGCGGTGCAGGTATAGGCTAAGGTTACGACTGAGTAAAAGTGCTTAAAAACGAAAATTCCTGTTTCTCACGGCCGAGGTTTATTTGGTTATATTTTTCTTAGTCATGATTTATTCTCAAATATATCATGAGTGTATCAAAATTTTTTCTGATACGAGGAAAATTAACGCGGTCGAGTTTTGTTGTGATTAGAATTTTTGAATAACGTTTTACCCTAAAACGTGTAATTCTTTAATAACTTTCACGAAAATGATCTGATGAGTGTCAAACTTTTAATTTGCTATGGAAATGATTTATCACTTGAGGCCATGAAACAAAAATCAAATTTCGGGAAAATTTTGGGAAAATGAATAGTAAAAATGAATAGTGAAATTTTCGGGAATAGAAGTTAACCTGAAAATGTGAATTGTTACAGTCTCTACCCCTTAAGGAGAACTTCGTCCCGAAGTTCAGTTGATGTTAACTACTTACGGTGTGTCTAAAAGAATTCGGGATCTCTAATATAGTGGTGTTTACTCTGATTCGTCTAAGGTTCTGGTTAAGGAGTTGTATCGGCTACAATTAAGCCCACTTATTTATAACACATTACTTACATAAAGAAGCGTCCAAATTTATGTAAGTAAGGTATCATAAACTTATGGTTTGGTGATTTACAATTTCTTTATTTAAATGAAGAGGCGTCCTAATCCATTTAAATAAGGAGATTCTAAATCATCCTACTTAAGAATTTTCGACACAAAATCCGCTTTCTGAGGCAGATAGTAAGATAATCAAGTCATCAAATCCCTAAAGCTAAGTAATAATATTATTTAACTCAAACCTTATTTCTCATCAAACAAGAACTGTCATAAGATCAAGTTAAATAATTAGTTATTACTGAGCTCCGTATTTTTAATGACTCAACTAATCTCTGGGGTTCCTTATAATACTAAAGTCACATCATCTAACAGTGTGGAACTAAACCAACAATTAACAAAAAGCGTATGCGTATGTAGTGTAAAGAGGAGAGTCTTAACGTATATAGTAGTTATAGTCTAGGCACTAAATGCAACCTAGTTCCCTATAACCAAGGCTCTGATACCAATCTGTAACACCCCCAAAATACCGCAGCGGAAGACTGTGTCCCTGGGGTGCTACTTCATAATACAAAGTACAAGTTATAGAAAACGAACTCTAAATGAGACGTTTTGAAAAGTTACCATTCGATTAATGAATTCAAAGTTACAAACATGAGATTCCGAAGTATGATACATAAATGTATACAAAATGTTTTTGAATGGTAAATGATAAAAGCGTAAGTCTTCAGAATATTTAGCTTGACTCTAAGTTCCACGCACTAGCTATCGCCTTACTAACCTGAGATAAACATGCTAAAGTGTCAACACAATGGTTGGTGAGTTCATAGAGTTTGTCTTAAAACAGTTAAAAAGTCTTAAAGAATGTTCACACAGCAAAGGCATTGTGAATCCACTCAGTTGCAAGTCCCGCCATAAGAGACTTGTAACCTGTGTGTTCACAACCCACTGCTAATATATATTATGATTAAGACGTATGAGTATACGATATGTGTACATGCCAATGCTCAAAGATTAAAGATTACTGGGTGCCATTTCCCAAAGTTATGAGATTACTGGGTGCCATTTCCCAAAGTTATGAGATTACTGGGTGCCCTTTCCCAAAGTTATTAGATTACTGGGTGCCATTTCCCAAAGTTATGAGATTACTGGGTGCCATTTCCCAAAGTTATGAGATTACTGGGTGCCATTTCCCAAAGTATAATACAATCATATATGTATGAAATCAAGTATAATGCAATCAAATATAAGACAATCAAGTATAAGACAATCAAGTATAAAACAATCAAGTATAAATGTTTTGAGTATTTGTACAAGTAAGCAAGTAGTTGAGCATGTATCTCCCCCAAAGAGTTAAAACAAGTATAAAAAAATAGGGGCTATGACTCACCTTAA
The DNA here is from genome assembly GCA_030686995.1 of Artemisia argyi. Classification (NCBI taxonomy): domain Eukaryota; kingdom Viridiplantae; phylum Streptophyta; class Magnoliopsida; order Asterales; family Asteraceae; genus Artemisia; species Artemisia argyi. The sequence goes on from CM060684.1 coordinate 179,940,354, forward strand.
GTTATGTAACGAGAAATGAAAGTGGTAGTCGAATAGCGAAAGTCTCTAAGAGCAGCCTATAATAGAACCTTGCGACTTCGGTTGGGAGTAACGTCTAAGAATACGAAGAATTGCCTATATATGTCTTGCATATAGTTCATGATGTAGTACTTAGTATATAGTGTAAGTCGTTTGAATATAAGTGGTCTATGAAACATGTATAGTTTGTATATCTCTTACTACCGTTCAGGCCGACATAATTCAGAAGTCATGTAGTAAACGTTCGAGGAGCCAGGACACTTTAATTCGTAAATCCACAACTCATCTCGACGCCTTACTTAATGAACTCCTCACATGAGGCTCCCTACTATTGTAGTATCTGATAACATATATATAAGTTTTTGATCTTTAAAAGTTATATGGTCTTTAGCCGTGGCTTTGCCGTGACCTTGGTCATTGTTACCATGGTCTTGAGACTCAACCTTGGCTTTAGCCATGGTTGTGGTCTTGGCTTTAGGTCATTAGACCTCTTGGTCTCATCTAATTATAACCATTATATAGTTACTTGAATATTTCAAAATAGCTGTTAAGAAAATGAAGAAAATATATTTCATTATTGGTTTTCTGGCCTCGTGCACCTGATTTTCTGAAGAAAACGTGATTCCGGACAACTTTCGTGCTTTAACTTTTTCATGAAATGGACCGGAAGGGCCTCTTTTTGCGTGTTTTATGTTCTGTCACAGAAAGTATTTGGCAGTTTTGCCGTAAAGTTTTGGTAATTTCAAATGGTCATAACTTTTGACTCGGGTACTCGTTTTGGGTGATTCAAATTGCTATGTTTTCCTTGTTAAGTCCTATTTAACAGTAAGTAAGTGTCAAATATCATAGTTATACTATTTTGGTCGTGGTTCTCCATAAAATTCACTAGTTTACTTGTTTTAAATAACATAAGTTAACATATATATACCATAACTTGTTTTACTAGTTTTTATACATCATGAACATAATACAAAGACCATATATAGCATGAAAGAAACATAATAAGCATGAAAATGATATTGAGCAAGAAAGTGTAATAGGATTTCTTACAACTTTTGGCTTTCTAAAGAAAGGAAGTCAAGTATGAAACTAGGACACTAAACCTATGCTTGCAAACCCTTCACCACAACTATTGAAACCCTTGCTAGCCTTGATATAGACCTTGTGAAAACCATTTAACTTCTGCCCCTAATCACCTTGTGTAGCTCCCAATTCAACCATGGAATCACCAAACAAACTTAAGAACTAGGTAGAGAATACTAAGACCTTGAACTTTGTAGTGTAACTTGTAGTTTGAAGATCAAAGGATCATGGTGCTAGGGATTTATGTGTGTGGCGTTTGGATTATGAAGAAAGGAAGGAATGAGCTTGTTTTTATAGCATTAATGAGGAGGTTAGGAAGGTGTTAGGAAATTCCCTAAACTTGGTGACCAAGTTTACACATGTTATGATCTAATGGATCAATGGTCAAGATCAAGCCACACAAGTGATGAATCCCCCCCCCCCCATGGCGGTTTGCCAAGGATAAGGATGGGTGACTTGGTCTTGGATGATATTATCCTACTTATGTGACTAGTTTTGACTCCGTAAATTGCTAACCGTAAGTTGTTAAGCCACGAAACGTAAAACTGGGTATCCTAAAAATATGAAACTTATAAATATGTTAAAACTTATCAATATACTCCATAATAAAATATAAAATGAGTGGTAGGTTCTATTGGGGTGCTCAAACCCTGCTAAAACTGGAAACACGGGTCTAAAACGCGTAATACGTAAAACGTACGAAAGTTGCGTACAATTGAGAAAAGTAAAATGTAACTTTTCTAATAGGATACTAATGACTTAAAATGACCTATAATGTCTAGGCTGGGCTCAGTCTAGTGTCGGTTGGTATTTAATGTTTTTAAACTTAAAACCGTAAGCCTAAAAATCAAGGAATGATTTATAAAATCAAGGAATGATTTTTGGTCAAAGGAGGAGGGAAAAATATGTTGACTTATTCCAAAAATGTGAAAACTCAAATCGTCTTAGAAACGCGGTGCAGGTATAGGCTAAGGTTACGGCTGAGTAATGTGCTTAAAAACGAAAATTCCTGTTTCTCACGGCCGAGGTCTATTTGGTCATATTTTTCTTAGTCATGATTTATTCTCAAATAAATCATGAGTGTATCAAACGTTTTTCTGATACGGGGAAAATTAACGCGGTCGAGTTTCGTTGTGATTAGAATTTTTGAATGACGTTTTACCCTAAAACGTGTAATTCCTTAATAACTTTTACAAAAATGATTTGATGAGTGTCAAACTTTTAATTTGCTATGGAAATGATTTATCACTCGAGGCCATGAAACAAAAATCAAATTTCGGGAAAATTTCGGGAAAATGAATAGTAAAAGTGAATAGTAAAAATGAATAGTGAAATTTTCGGGAATAGAAGTTAACCTGAAAATGTGAATTGTTACATTAGACATGTAACCAAACACAAATAATATAAATTTTCAAATTCGGACATGCCTAATAACAATAAAACAAACAACTGATCTAAATAGAATATATCAAACTGCATATCTAAAAAGCTAATGACATACCTGTTGTAGTTTTCTTAAACCTTCCGCCTCTTGTGTTTTAGCTAATCCTCGTTGTTTGTTTGTTTGAAAAGCACAAACATTAACGAATAACCAAACAAATACAATAAAGAGTTAATAAAAAAATACAATAGAGACTGTAGTAACCTGCTAATCATATACATCAAATTACGAATGTAAACATTTAATAATATACCAGTTGCAGGTCTCCTTATGTCGTTGTGGCTGCATGTTTTCGTCTAGGTTTTAGTCGTTTCATCAAAATATGTGAATGAATAATGGACATGTATATATAGTGAAATTTTAGGTTACTAATATCTAGGATTGTTATAAGTTCGTTTAGAGGATCAAGTCCATAATTATCCTAACACAAAAACGTATCAAAGAATAGTTTACTAAACTTATCTTGTTGCAAATCAAAAATACCGAATTTAAACAAAACATAATATACAGACCTAGCTTTATTTAGTTTAATGTCTCAAATTAATCACAAACTAATTAAGTGGTGTAGTGGTTATCATGCTTCGTAATTATAGTGAGGATCCCTAGTTCGAACCATGGTAAGATCTTTTTTGGGCAAACAAAATGAAAAATAAATTAATTGGAATTATTCAGAAAATATTAAAACGAAAATACATTATTTGGAATTAATTGAAATAATATTATGTAGTGCCTAGTCATCGATGAGTCATTGATTAGTCATCGATGACTGGATAATGCTGACGTGTCCATCCAGTTATATATATGTTATAGATATATATATCTCGAACACCCAATTTAGTTATAATTAAATGATTTAGATATAAAAAATAACTATTGTAAATATACATTATTACCTTTATACCCTTGTTATCCAAATATGAAAGGTCACAATGTTTACAGTCTGCATCTTAAGAGATTATGCGTTTCTCCTAGCCTGGTCATTTGTTTTTAATTAATTCCATTTGTCTTGTTTTCTTAACCAAATTCATGGCATAAAGAAAATAAAAACATCATATACAAGATCTTGGGGATTGGTAATGATTTTCAAGTTTTTGCATCTTGAATCTGATTAATTTTTATCATCTGAATTATTTAATGTTCGTTTCTTTAGGTTGTATTTTACAACATATACCTATGTGGTTATTGAGAAGTATCTTACTAGCAATGAGGACTGCGTTGATTGTGTTCTTGAGGTGTCAAATAGGAGAAAATGGGGTCCGCTTAAATGCAAGGTTTATGAGATTGTTAAATATAATAATTTGAAGATGGAATGATTATGCACGCGACAGAAACCTTTTAAGATTCTCAAAATATTAATCATGTAATTCACAACAAAAAATATAATCCGTGCTTTGATGTAAAACAGGAGAAATGACAATCAATACAAATAGAATGCTCTTGTGATTTATAAGAGAAGAAGAGGAGTGCCAATGGCCAAGATGATCGGATGGAGAAGACTAGAAATATGGTGACTTTGTTAGCTTGGTAACAAGGGTAAAAGGGTAAATATATATTAAATGTACATGTAAAATAGACTTTTACATATGAAATGTTTATTTGGATATAGGTGACTATTTTGAAGTTTTATAAAGACATACATGTAATTGGAAATTTAACAAGGATATTTGTTAGCATTAAAGAAATATAAAAGGAAGTGATCGTCATTCTCATTATTAGAACTTTGTGTTGTGTGTTAAAGTTATGTAATAGTTAAGATTATTGGGCTATTGACTTGGTACTTATTAATTATATCATTTAAGCCTTTATTAGAAAATGTAAACCAAGCCCATTAGACAAAGCCCATGGAAAGCCTTTTAGGGCATTATGTAACTTACTATATAAATACCTCAAAGCTCATTTGAGGTGTGTGCTTGAGTGTGTAAGTGTGTGTTTTTATCAATAATATTCTCTCTTCATCTTACTACTCTCTCTCTAGAATAACATTACATATACTCTTGTCACCATCCATACGTGCTTATATTAGTGATAAAGTTGGTATATCTAAGGTCCTACAAGTGGTATCAATCGCCTAACAATGATTTAGGAGTGTGTGGAAATATTTTTTGTCAAAACTTTGCATCAAAGTTGCATTTTTATTAAAAAACGTGTGTTTTTTCTTCAAAAAGTTTTGATTTTTACGAGTCTTAGTGATTTTTATTGAAGTTTTAGTGATTATACGTGTTTTAGAAGAGATTTGATCAAAAGAAACTTGTGGAAATCGTGTTTTTGATGTTACAGGTCACTTTACGCGTAAGCTTAAGCAAAAAACCCTCTTTTTACGCGTAAGATTCACAAAAAACCCTGTTTTTATGCCAAAGGTTTACTCATAAGGTTAAGCAAAAGGTTTACTCATAAGGTTAATCAAAAGGTTACACAAAAGGTTTACTTATAAGGTTAAGCAAAAGGTTTACTCATAAGGGTATGCAAAAGGTTTACTCATAAGGTTAAGCAAAAGTTTTACTCAAAAGGTTACGCAAAAGGTTTACTTATAAGGTTAAGCAAAAGGTTTACTCAAAAGGTTACGCAAAAGGTTTACTCATAAGGTTACGCAAAAGGTTTACTCATAAGGTTAAGCAAAAGGTTTACTCAATAGGTTACGCAAAAGGTTTACTCAGAAGGTTAAGCAAAAGGTTTATTCAATAGGTTACGGAAAAGGTTTACTCATAAGGTTAAGCAAAAAGTTTACTCAATAGGTTACGCAAAAGGTTTACTCAGAAGGTTAAGCAAAAGGTTTTCTCAGAAGGTTACACAAAAGGTTTACTAGGTTAAGCAAAAGGTTCACTCATAAGGTTAAGCAAAAGGTTTACTCAGAAGGTTTACTCAAAAGGATTATTCAAAAGGTTTAGTCAAAAGGTTTTGAGTAAAATCCTAAGTTTACTCAAAAGCTTACGCATAAGATTGGATCTTCAGTTTCGTCAACGATCAGAGGTTACTCAGTACTTCCCTAGCTTGGATAAGCTTGTGGAATACTACGACTTGTGATACCTTTCAAGCTTGGATAAGTTTGAACGGTTTGTCTGGTTTTGTAAACCTTACGCGTAAGAACTTAAAGTTTACGAATAAATTCAAAGCTTACGCATAAGCATAAAAGTTTACACATAACTCGCATAAGATCAACCTTTACGCATAAGATCAACCTTTACGCATAAGATCAGTGTTTACACATAAGGACAATGTTTATGCATAAAGAACATATCATCAGAGTTGACTTTTGCTGCTTAGAATTTGACTTTTGACGACCAAACTTCAAACGGCCATATTTTCACCACAACAACTTGCTTCAACTTTCAACACACACAACTCCTACTTCGTTGAACCGATCCAAGATCAACTTTATCACACATCAGAATTAAATGGAAAAGGAAATGCAAATGAAAGAGAGAGATTTAAAGAAAAAGTTTACAGTGTTCAAGTCATAGGTTGAGAAGGTTATAAACACGGGTTATTAGATAAAGATGTTACTAAAGTTTGCGTTTGTGTTGTCCTAAGGTAATAAAGTTTCAAAGTTGTCATCCAGGTTACTCAAGTTCACGGGTTTATCAACTGGGTTACTAAACTTTCAAAGATGTTACACTAAGGTTACTCCCAAGGTGGGCAACCGGTTGATAGCGTGTATCTGAACCTAAAACATATTCTACCTCAAAGAAGTTACTAAAGTTTGAGAAAAAGTTCATCTAAGTTACTAAAGTTTCAAAACTGTCATCTAAGTTAGTCCTCATTGAGTTAAAATATTTGCATCATTAGTCCTCATTGACTATTCTTACGGTTTTCTCCTTTTTCGTCCGTTTCGTCCGTTTTTCTCATGTTTTCATAGGTTTTTATCAGTTTTCATCCGTTTTTATACGTTTTCATCCATTTCCTCATGTTTTTATCCGTTTTTCTCACGTTTTCATATGTTTTTATCCATGTTCATACACTTTTATTCGTTTTCATCTATTATTACACGTTTCATCTGTTTTTTATATTTTATCTATTTTCATCCATTTTTATACATATAATATGTATGAAAACGGATAAAAATCATGATTTAATATCGATACATCATTTTGGATTTAAAATCGTGATTTAAAATCGATTAATCCATTTTCTTATATTTTGTTGTTTTCATCTATTAAAATGTCGCGAGTCTTGATGTAAAACATCATTTCGGATAACTTTTGTGTTTTACACTTTTGATGATTCAGACCAAAAAGGAGTCAAGATCGTGATTTAAAATCGATACAGAAACAGACAAAAATGTATAAAAGAAGATGAAAATGTATAAAATTAGATAAAAACAGATGAAAACATATGAAAACGTATGAAAACAGACTACAACGGATAAAAACGTATGAAAATGTATAAAAACGGATTAAAACGTATGAAAATATATAAAAACGGTCAAATTAACATAAATATAACTTGGATGACAAATATAACAAGTCGCAAGAAGTTGGTAACCTGGATGACAAAAAATGCATGCCACGTAGGATTTTCACCGGTAACTCTAGGTTACCCAAAACACATTAACAAATTTAACCGGTCAAATTAAGTTGAGTAACCTGGATGACAACTTTGAAACTTTATTACCTTAGGACAACACAAACGCAAACTTTAGTAACATCTTTATACAATAACCCTTATAAACACATCAAGATATGAACCACGGTTCGATCAGGCATTTGAATACTTCATTAGAATCCAATTTCATCATTTCAAAGAAAAACTCATCCAAAGCCTGAATCAACTTGAAAAGCTACTTAATGAAGAAGAACTTCATACGCGTAACTGCAATGAAGCTCTTAAAGTGATCCAAAATCAGTTCTAGAGTATATTTAACCCTTGGATAATGAACCAGTTAGAGTTTATTGATGCATTCTACCAAAGATTTTGGGTAAGCTATACGACCTTCAGAAGTAAATGCATCAATAACATGGGTGAACTCGAAAAGATACTTGATGCTGAGGAAGCTAAGTTACATGAAATTGAGAAGCTGAAATGGGAAAGAGAGAAGATTGAAAAAGATATGCAGTTAAAAGAAAGAGAGCTAATTGAAAGAGAGATTCATTTAAAGGATACAAAGGTTATTGAAAGAGAGACAAACAAAGATGATCAAACAGAAGATGAAACAGTTAATGAGGGTGAAGCATCAAATGCTAGTTTAGTTTTCACGGGTAGTAATACATCTTCAGAACAACAGGTTGAAAGCAGAAGTCCAAGGTATAATTCGGATGCTGATGGTACACGCATGAATGAAGCTATTTGGGATACCGAAGATGATCATATTAGACCTTCATTTGACACAAAGATATTGACTACGGTAAAACATTCAAATGATAATGATAATGTTGTCGTGTTCGAAAACGTGTTTGCTCATGATCAGACACATCCTGAGCATCCTGAGTCTGTTAGTGACACATATGTAGTGGAACAAAATGATAGTAATATCACTCTTTCTACTCCAGATATGGATCCTAATGGAGGTGAGCTTGCCTAGGATGGATCTACTTATGAACAAGATCGTGCCTTATTTGCTTCATTAATCAATAATTTCAAACATGAACTTGATAAGTGCAAAGAGGACAATCGCAAAGCTAAGCAAGCGAATGTCTTATTGACAAAAGAGCTTAAGAGATTTAAAGAAATGGAAAAAGGTTTTGAAAATGTAACAAAAAGTAAAGCTGAACTTGAAATTGAAATATCAAACCTTAAATCTCAAGCTCGGAAGTTTGAAATGAATGGAGAGTCTGTCAAACCACTTTTAAAAAGAAAAGAAGAACTTGAAGTTGGTTATAGAGAAGCTATTTTTCATGAAAAACGTTCAATTCAAAAACTGGATGAACAAATGGTTCTTAACAACAGAAAGGTTGAAGCGCTTTTTAAAAGAGAACTCTGATTTAAAAAGTTAAAATTCAAGGCTTCAGAAAACCACTTCAAATTTTGAGATTGTTAAAACAAATCTTGAGAATCAAAACTAAGAGTTTTTTAAACGAGCAAATGATCTTGAAAACAAACTTCAAAAATTGGCACAGACTACTCAGACTCTCAATATGATGCCTACTAAAGATGATAACATTTCTAAAAGAACAACCGGAATTGGTTTTAAAAATACTGATCATTTGGAAAATAATTTGGAACATGATTTGAAAAATGAAAAACCTTGTTTTTTTAAACAAAGTGCAAAAGTTGACACCTAGTTCGTATGATGCCAAAAAACTGGGAAAAGGTTTATCAACTGATGTTTTGTTCAATTTTTTAGGTGTAAATCCGATGAAAGATGATTAGTGTAATCATTATTGGTGTTTTGTTGCGTAAACCAAATGACTTTTAGCGTTTGCTCAATGTGATGTTTAAGATTACAAAACTGTTTCCTTGCTCTATTTTGCCATAACTAAGCATCATATGTAGCAAGTTGAGCTTCTTTGAAATATCTTTTCACATTCGTTTCTTTTCTTTTCAAAGGTTCTTTTGGTATATCTTTCAATTGTGTCAGCCATACACAAAGCCGTGGTACAAGAATGGGGTTTTTCTTTGTTTTACTTTTAAACGTTTTTCCTCTGCAGATTTTTCTTCATCTTCTGAATAAAAAAGATTTTAAAAGATGAGAGATTGAACCTCGTGTGAAAGATATCAACTTAAGTTTTGATCACTTTGAAAAATATATTGTCACTGAAATGAGAGAAGATTTAAAGTAGGTTCACTCTCTTGAAGACGAATTTGATGAAAAATGCTTAATACTTGACATTCAAAAAGAATTTTTCACAAATCAAATTGAGTCATTCAAGTCATTATCTGTCAGCCATGAGTATGAGAATGTTAATTTTGAACAAACATCTTCTTTGAAATATGGCATGAGAATGTGAATCTTGAACAAACATCTTCTTTGAAATTTGAAAATATTTATCTCAAAAAGAAAATCACTGAGCTTTCAAAAGTAGCAGTTGATGTCAAAGATGAATTTTCAAAAAGAACTACTCAGTTTAAGAAAGGTTTAACAAAACTTGAAGCACAAAGTATTTCTTTTCAACTCAAACTGTAGGAAAAGAGAATGTATTCTGAAAACTCTTTGACATCGGTGCTTAAAGGAAAAGAAAAGATTTTTGAAGAAAATTGTGATGATACCAAAATCAAGTTTGATTTTGACGAACTTGATACTAAGAATATTGAGTTGAAACATGCTGTGGCATCATTACAAAAAGAAAATGAGCATTTGAAACAGACTTACAAAAACTTGTTTGATTCAATCAAGCGGTCAAGAGTTCAGAATCAAATTTCAAACAAATCTAACTCTCAGATCGCCCCGAATCATCTTTTTGAAAAAGTAAATTTGTGCTTCAAAAGAAAATTGTTGAATTAAAAAAGACGATTGCTCAACAAACCAAGGATTTTGGTGATGCAAAAAATGATTTTTCAATTGAAACAGACAAATATGAAAAATATTTTGCACATCTTGAAAATCAAAATGCTTCTTTACATGAAAAACTGGCATCATCAGATCATCTTTCTCTTCAAAAAGAATGCAATGATTTGAGAACTTTATACAATGCCTTAAAAGCAAAGTTTGATGTTCTTAACGGGTCAAAAGGCAAATGAGTCTAAACCACAAGTAAGTGTTTTAGAGAAGGTTTACACGGGTGAATCTTCAAAACCATTTTCAAAAAGGGTTTCTCAGTTTACCACCTATTCTTTTGCAAAAAGGAAAGTAGTCTTCAAAGAAACCTAATTTTTCTAAAACATTTACTCCTCAAAAGGTTTCAAATGCGAGTGCTCATAAATAAAAGGGCAAATGGCACAAAAAGACACTCAACTTAGGGTCTGTTTTCAATCAAGGTACTCAACTTTTTTTCTTGCACATAAAGGTGGCCAACTTTTTTTTAGCGGATTTAGGTTTTTTTTTCTAACTTCAGTTAACTCACTTCATTAGTAAATTACATTTTTGGTCCTTAAGTTTGTATAGTCATTTCATGCACCATCCACCACCACCCACCACCACCTGCCGCCACCACCACCTGCCACCTGCCACCTCTACCACCATCGTCCACCACCACCCCCGCGGCTACCACCCACCTCCACTACCATCTTCCGCCACCACCACCAACCGTTGCCATTTCATGCATCCACCACCATTACCTTCCGCCACCACCACCTACCTCCACCACCAATACAAACCGCTGATAAACTAGACCAAAGGCCATGGGTTAAATTTGTTTGAATTAAGATGAATTCGCATGTGATGCTAAGTAAGGATGAACCACCCTATAGTAGCTATAATATACTCTATATAATTATGTATATATTTTGACAAGTATATGATGTTGGAGGTACAATTTTTAGCCAAGTTATAGAGAAAAAAAAAAAACTTAGAAGCAAGTAGCTTATACATGGAAGGGGTCCTCTCTTCTGTTTGCACTTGATTTTAAATGTTTCGATCTCATGCTCCTATAAGGCTATAAGTAGTTATGCAAGACAAGTTCGTCAAGGGAAGTGAAGACATGCTTCAAGCAAACCGTAACATGATGTCATTGCTTTATCTGGCTCATTAACCCATCAAAAAGTCTTTGCAAAAGCGTTAACCAATAAAATGACGTCAGACTAGGTGAAAATACTAACAGTCGAACGAGGTATAGCTAGAGAAGCTGTTCATTATGAGCATTATCCTATCTGTTGACAACAAATTATAATGTGAAAGCTTGAGATATGTACGTCAAAGGTGGCAAATAAGTTAGTCCAAGTATAACACTTTTTACTCTTTTATATTTTTGGGTTTTGATCCAAGTAATTAATGCCTCAATTAACTATTACTAAATAATCACAATTTTCTTGAATAAAACGATGTAGAATGTTTTATTCATTGTAAACATGCTTTGAGAAGTTTGACTCTTTCTGTTTCATCTTGAGAATAGTTATAAACCATATGGATTCATTAACATATACATAGGATAATTATAAAATTTATCATGTACATGTTAGATTCTTGTTTATACAATAATGTAATATCTCTTTACTTTCTTGATACCCTTATTTTGGGGCAATAATGTGCACTCGATTTCTTGATGAACAGTGCGTTTAATTACATATCATTCTGAAATTTGATTCTATTAAATACCCATAGAAATGTAAATGAAACTTTTGTATTCACATTCTCAACTATTAGTTTACTACAGGAAGCAAATATAGAAAGACTAGCAAAACGAAGACGCTAGAATACATCTTAAGCACTGTAATACATACTGGCCTTTGATCTAAACTACTACAATACTAACATCCTCATCTCTATGGTTCGAGCTACACCTATTAAAACTGCATGAAAGAATCAACATCTATCTTTGACCTCAAATGCTTGTTCTTGTAACCACTTTACGGTGGCAAAAGAACGCGACTAGAGTCAGAGCTACCCATATTGATAGATCTGTAAAATGGAGTTTGCGTGGATTCAGAAGGAATATTGCTAGTTTTTTATGGTATTTGACCTGCTTGGTGGTATCCTCCTAAAACTTGTTTTCACTTTCTTAAAAGGTTCCATTTTGGTCGCACGTAAACCTTTCTCAGAAGACAAAGAAGTAGAAGCTAAATGTGCAATGTTGGATAGAAGATACCTTGCATAAACATCATCAGGCCATGAACCAAGAATGAGAAGAAGAGCCAAAAAGAAAGCATGAAATGGCAACGGTTAGTGGTAGTGGCGGACGGTGGTGGTGGAGGTGGGTGGTGGTGGCGGTAGTGGTGGTGACAATGGTGGTACAGGTGGCAGGTGGTGGTGACAGCAGGTGGTAGTGGGTGGTGGTGGATGGTGCATGAAATGACTATACAAACTCAAGGACCAAACATGTAATTTACTAACGAAGTGAGTTAATGGAAGTTAGAAAAAAACCTGAATCCGCTAAAAAAAAGTTGGCCGCCTTTATGTGCAAGAAAAAAAGTTGAATACCTTGATCGGAAATAGACCCTAAGTTGAGTGCTTTTTTGTGCCAGTGTAGAAACCAAAGCAAAGCCGTTCAAAACATTTGAAATATTCATACTCTGAAATGCTTCCGCTACGACAAAAGAATGGCTCTACTTTGAAAAATTCAAATTCAGGAAGGGTTCCATTCATCTCAAAAACGAATTTTCGATATGAAATGCCGAGTTTCAATAATGGACGGAAAACTTCTTCTTCAAGTTTTAAAACTCCAAGAGAGACACCAAGTTTCTCAAATAATTTTCACAAGAAAAATGGTTTTAAATCACTGTTGATTCCACGAGCTTTATTTCAAAAAGAAACACCGGTTTTCAGTCCTTGTTGGAATTCAACTTCTTTGTCTCGGATTGACACAATTTACAAATGGATTTCAAAATATGGTAAACCTGTTGGCGCCGTGCTTAAATGGGTTCCAAAGGTTGTTGTCTAATTTGATTTCATAATGACTTCTTAATACTTCACCTAAGAACTCGAACTTCAACATAATGGCTTCTGGAAACATAAGTTCAGGACCCGTGCTTCAAAGAAAGGAAAGTGCTTAATCAAAACAAAAGGTTTTAAATATTTTTCGAGCACTTATCCTAAAACTATAATGGCTTATGCACACATAACAGTGCATAGCCCATGATTTTCAAAGAATGGATCGGTGAGTGCTTATTCACTCACCTTTTCTTGCCCAAAATTAGAATAAATAAACCAAAAACTAACCCAAAATGCCAAAGATTATGTGTTTTTGTGATTGTGAATGTGCAGGAATGGATATTTAAGAAAAGGACGAAAAACAATGAGAAAACAATAAAACCAAGCACGAGAATGAAAGAAAGTCAAAAGCCGGAGCTAGGGAAGGATATTGGTCAAAGAAAGCTTGAAATGTCAAAAGAAGTCCTTAAAGATTCAAAGAATGTGAAAAAGGACCCTTGATTGAAGTTTGAAGAAAATGACAAGTTTAGTCCTTCAAGTTTCATCAAGCTGTCAATTTTAGTCCTTTAAAGATATTTTTGAAGAAAATTCAAAGTCAACCCTCAAAGAGTCAAAGAATTTCAATAATGGCCCTTGGATTACACATTGGAAGATTGTCGGTTTCAGTCCCTAGAAATCAGAATTTACATGAATGATCCTTGTCATGTTAAGCTTAATTAAAAACAAACTCGGATCCAAAATAAAACCTAAAAAAATAAAACCCATTACCTTTTAATCCATAAGTCCAAACTACAAAGCCCATTCCTTTTACCCTTTACCCGAGCCCACCTCTCACACAACCCCATTCAAACCCATAAGTCAAACAAATAATAAAAATTACTCCTGCCCCCAAATTCACCCCACACCCAGAAATACTATTCACATCATGAACCCTAATTTACCCCGACCCCTAATTGACCAAAATCACAAAAGTTACCATCAATCACCCAATGAATGGTCCTTTTAGAAGCAACCCCATCAGTTTACACTTAAGCTATGAGGACACATGGCATAGCTTGATTGGACGTAACACATCATTCCCTTAGCTTTGGATCCGTCTGACAAGGACAGAGAGTGTTGCAACCAAGGATTGCCAACATGGCAAAATGGCAGCCTCTCATTGGCTCTAACACCTTATTAGATTTCATCCAAGGGTTCTTATAGATTTGAAGAAACACATATTGATCAAAGGGTGGAGATTAATTCTTCTGATGATATCACAACAAGGACCTTAGCTCAGCTACAAATATCAGCTCTTCTCACCTCATTTTGCAAGTAGTTTAGGATAACATAGCTCTGCCAAATTTTAGTCTCAAATAGTTTTCAAGTTCAGTTGTAATTTTCAGTTTATTATTGTAATTTTAGTTCCTTATTAATAAAATAAAAGTTGAAGTTTTCTTTTATAAATTTGTTCAAGTAGTTTGTAGAATTTCCATTAATAGTTTTAGTTTGTTGAATAAGCTCAATTCAATTTTATAAAAGCTCATTTAGTTTTCCAAAGTTATTGTAGTTTATAATACTGATTCATATAAAAAATCAAATAAAAATCAGAAAATTATATAAAAATACAAAAAACATCTCATTATTCTTTTCAAACAACTTGTAATCAAGCTATTTTCATTAGTAATTAGCTCATATTAGCTTACTAGCTCTTGTGAAGCTTTTGATAACATAATCAGATCATTCACTCCAAGTTTCCCTGTGGTCAACAAAAGTCAACTACATAAGAAATTTGAATATTTTGGGTTATTCAGAGATGGATTATGTTTATTTTGGTGTGGTATTTCCTATCTAAAGATAGGCAGTGATCAAATGTACCCTCTATTCAGCTGAGGGCTTACATTGTAAGTTTTTCATTTCAAATTGCATAATCTGCTTTGAATAGTTTAGATATTAGAATTAGCTTGTTGATTGTTTGATTATGTTGGATTTAGTTAGTTTGCTACTTTATCTAGTTTAACTTAGAACTTTATTGTTATTTGCATCATATGAGCTTTACTATTTCATTTTTTTGGGTAAAAGGGTTAATACACCCTGGTAAAATGCATTACTCCAAAAAAGGTTGAGGTACATAGGATGAGGGTGATATCCCTCACCTCAGTCCCTTAGGACACTACAGACTCGAATATAAGAATGACAAACCATTCCTATAACATACAATAAAATGAACCTACCAATAATGACAAAAGTACATAAAACATGATAATACTACTCAAGAAAATTACTTGAGCCTTCTAAGTCACTATGGCGGTCCACCATAACTTCCATGAAGAATCCTCGTATAAACATACAATCGATCTTCAACATACAATCTGTTTGTAGTAGCAAATACCATCACAAACAAAACCTCCACCATTCCTTCGTATTATATCCACAAATAAAGTCAACAAGTCTGACCAATACGAGAAAATGTATAAAAATCAACCATTCAGTCAAAGAGAATCAAGCCACACCAATACCTTAACCATAGAGAGACCAGAGTAGACATGAATGTACCAAAGGCAAGATCCAAATTTGAATGGTAACAACCATGCAGCAGACCTGCAACTTACAAGCCATGAACCCTCATTCAACAATCAGCAACATAAAAGAAACCAATCAGCACAAATACGGGTACCATGCAACATTCCTAGGGTTGCCATCGTCAAGCAAACCCTAACAAATTGAACCACATAACAGACCTGATCAAAGTACTATGATTACCATTAAAGCGTGAAGGATCAAGTCACTAATCGACCCAAACTAGCGTTTTTGAATAAGAACCCTAATAAAACTTAACTTACAATAGCGATGATCAGCACCCAAAGCTATACTAACCACACAAAACTTACAGCAAGAACGATCAACAGCTGCTAAATAGAAACCCAAGTATGCAGAACATCAGCCATAATCGATCCTATGCATCCAATCATATGAAACTTACATGTCGAAACAACATCCATCTCTCTAAAACCCACTTACATATCACAACCATCTTGATAGAACAAACACATAACAAACAATCCCTTGCAAAGGTTGACTTTCCAGCAGATCAATAATATACGAACCCTAAAAAGTTAGGGATACGTAAACCAGTAAGCACCGCAAGTCTCAAACAGGTCGCGCCATGTTATAATAATCGATCTAAAAAAATAAACCGACTAGAATTAAGCAAGAACATGCCACAATCACAAACCAATAAATAAAACACGAACCCTAGAATTAAGAATTCGCTTAAGCAATTAAGACCAGATCTCCACCAAAACGCGATAATAATAAAAACCCTAAAACATAGGGTTTCGTTAACATTAATTCCAGATCGCACAAAGATCATCAAAACCACCACATAATCATGAAGAAGACCACCTTAACCAATCGATTGCATACCATATGGTAGAGAGGCGACTGATGAATGGGTATAAATAGGATAGTAAAGGATAATATGGCGACTATAACAAAGGTGCGATATCCAAAACCCTAAATAACCAACCGACTCGAAAAAATGACCAAGAATCACAAGATCTATGGACGAATTAAAGGAAACCAGCGAATCAAAATTAAGGGTGTTAGGGTTTCGGAAAACCAGCAAATATTGAAAGATAAATAATCGAATAACGATCCACAACCCAAACAAATCTGATTCTAGATCATTAATTCATTAACCCCAATGAAATATTAAAGAAAAAACGAATTAGATAGGAAGAATTAGACCGGATTTGTTTGGGTTGTGCAGCTTTACTGTTTCATTAAACTGCCTTTATATTGTTTGATTTGAGATTATGTGATATTGTCATTGATTGCTGCATCTTGCTGTTGTTTTAGCTTCTCATATAGTTTATATAATAAGGTTGATCATTAGTTTGCTTATTGGTGGATTAGATCTCAATTAAGTAGTGTAAATCAATTAATATAGGGGTGTTTAGATGTACTGAATTTGAGGAGTAGTTGTTGTTCATTGGTAGAAATCTCTGCACCATTAGTCTCTATTAGGTTTAGTTAGGTAATATACTGCATAAAATTGGTAGTTATTAGGTTAAAAGTCAAATTTCACTTTACGTTCAATTTCTTCATACATAAAGGGTATATTGAATCTGTCCTTTTGATACTTGGTGGATTTAGAGCATTCTTAGGTTAATCAAGTCTCAAATCAGTTTAGTATTACATCTGGGTTAAATTTAGATCAAGTAGAAGCTCATTTTAGTCAACTATTGCACAAACAGTAAAAAGTCAAATTGCAATTATTGTTTTCAAGTCCATTTAGTTGGGGATTTTTAATCTTCTCATTCCTCTACCAATTTAGCTTCAACTTTTTGATTTTGAAAGCTGGCTAGCTTGTGGTTTAGAACATTATTTTTATAGAATTTTAGAATTTTTTCTTTAACAGGTTTTGGTAAGCCAAAAGATAGCTGATTGGCTGATTTTCCCCTTCACTATCAGATTTCTTCCATCCTAGCTTTTTCATTGAGACTTTTTAGATTATCCAGTTCATGTTTATGTTTGATTTCTGGCCCTGGTGATAGCTTATAGTTCTGGTACATTAGGATTTCATAATGGTAGCATAGCTTTTAGGATTATATAGCTTTTTGATAGCTTAAAGTAGTTGTTGTAGGCATACTTCTGTTTGAATTTTGTTATCTGTTTTTGTGCTTTTTAGATTAGTTTCTTGAGCTTATCTGAGTTAATTGAACTATTCTGAGTTTGTATAAGTGCATTGAACTTTCCTGAGCTTGTGGCTTATTCTAGAGCTCAACTGCTTATTTCTGAGCTTATTCACAAACTGCTCACTACAACAAATTGGTCATTTGTACACACTTTTTTCTTCACACTTTATAAACTGTGAACTTTATTTTCAGGATATTCACACTTATAAGTGTGTAAAAATTATTCGCACTTATAAGTGTGATAAGCATCTAGCGTCAAAAAAAACTTCACACTCTTAATTGTGTGAAAAAAAGCTCACGCTTAATTGTGTGAAGTTATTTAAGTATAATGTCTTCACACTTTAAAGTGTGAAGAAATATAAGAATACTTTGCACTTTTAAATGTGATGGAAGTGTCATTTATTTTCACACTATAAAATGTGAACAAATACAGTTTCATAACTTCACATGTCAAAAGTGTGAGGTTTTATTTATGTATAACAAAAAAATTACAAACAAATAAATGAATAAAAAATTCATTACTCCCCCATTTCATGAATATCTCAAACAAAAAAATGAAACCCTAGCAGACGATCGTCGGCATCGCACCGCCATTGCATAGCCGTCATCATCGTCAAGATCACCATCTTCATCACCGTCGCGACGTCGAGATCACCGTCGTCACGCCGTCACCATCGCCGTCGTCACGCCGTCACCATCGCCGTCGTCACGCTGTCACCTTCGCCCTAAATGTTTTCTTTGTAAACTAATCAGTTGATTCGGTTTTTGATTGAGAGATAACAAACTGAACTGAATCAGAGACACTATCAGATCCGTATATCTTGTGCTGTAACTCATCTGATCGTCACTCTCAGGTATATATATACTTACTGAACATTCATTCATTTTCGGTGTCCATTTTTGGTGAATTAGGTGTTAGTTATGGAGATTTGTGTAACTATAGTGCGATTGATGCGAATTAGGTGTTACATTATTTGAAGTTGAGTTAGTATGGTGATGTTGCACATAACGTGTTTGATGAAATGTCTATTAGAATTATACGTCATTTTTGGTGATGATGATGTATAGTTAGTATAATGATTTAGGTTGTGCACGTAACGTGTTTGATGAAATGTCTATTAGAGAATTATACTTGAATAGTTTCTATCGGTACATTAGACTCTAATTGCTCGTTCAGTTTTTTTCAGATGTGTTAAATTTTGATTTAAAATTGGTGTTTACCATAGGTTTTTTATGTAAAATTATTTACTCAAAGTAACGAGTACACATAAATTATCTACTGGTCTATGAAGATATAAGTTGTTCTAGTTATAGTTATTAGTTATTAGGATGAGCGATGTTACACATTGCAGTTATTTATTATTCTTGGTTATGAGATTGTTTAGCTTGCGCGTAAACAAGTAGAATGGTAGGATGTTGTTTTCGTTAGGTTAGGAACTGCTATGGACGGTTCGGCGTTGTGATTTAGGTGTTTTTTAGTGGAACATGCGCCAAAGGTGCAGTAGGCTTGTTTGGAGCAATATTAACACGTTCAGACAATGAAAATAGCACTACTGTTCTCACTAGTTCTACATGAATACTTATCTTGGCCAGATTGATGATTCTTATGCTAAAGTTTTCACTAATTTCGAGTAAGTTCTTGTCAGTGGCAAAACTGTAAATGTTACTACTAACCCTCGCTTTTCCAAACTTGTGAAGCAACATGATCAAAATCATCACTCGCTATCAGGACTACAAGAATACTGATGAAATAGTCCGCAGAACTGTGCGTGAGGTATGATACTCAAGCACTAGTTAGCTACACTTTTTCCAACTCTGAAATTCTGCATCTTATATGCAATCATAGGATAGATTTTGTGGCTTACCACCTAATCTTAGATGCATAAAAATAGGCATGGAGACAGACAACTCAAAAAATGGCATGGTAACATAAGTATTATGGGTCTAATCGGGTTACGTTCTATTTTTAACATATTAAACTATTAATTCAAAAACCTGTGAAAAACATAGAATGGGCCCCTGAGTCAAACAAGTCAGAAGTCTTCCAAAGTGTATTTTCAAAACTTATGTATTTGTAATTCGATTAAGTGTATTTTCAAAACATAGAATGGGCCCGAGTCAAACAAGTCAGAAGTCTTCCAAAGTGTATTTTCAAAACATAGAATGGGCCCCTGATGGAAACTTATGTATTTGTAATTCGATTAAGTGCTTAACAAGTGTCGACCAATTTGTGCAGAATATTATTACCGGTGCTTGGATAGTATAGTTGGTGACCTTTTGGATTATCTCAATGAGTCTTGGACTCACTTTCATGCCACTGGTATACTAATACTACCCCACACTATGATATATAGACTCGGAGTCCGATTATTTTAACCATCTAGTGGAAATGTAACTATTAGTACCAATGGAAAAGACTTTAGTCTTTGTATATTGTTGCTCTTATGAGCTTATTTCATTCGCCTTAAGCTGAAAGTTCCCCGAGACTCATGGGCTTAAATAAGCTTACTGTATCATAATAAGCCGGAAAATTCGAACATATGAAATATAAGCCGAAATCAAATAAGCTTATAAACCCACAAATAAGCTAAAACAAACACCTTAGTGTTAATACTTTATACAGGCACTGGAATATGGTTTGGAAATAGTACCTTTAACAAGTGTCGACCAATTGGTACTGTATTTGTATTCCTAAACGGTACTTAATGCATAACTTATTGGAAATTATAGAAAATATGTCCTGATCAAGTGTAACTAGTTATCTGTAAACTTTCTATCTTTTTTATATGTTTTTGATTATTTATCATTTCAGTTTTTCAGGTATACCGTGAGCAATAGTCTCCATGTGACCGGTTTGTTTGCTACCCCTCTTATTAATTATATTATGAAAAGTTTCATGGGTATCCGTTAAACGCAACCCATCTATACTTAGTTTATGTGAGTATTTTGTGTATTTTCGAAGTGAATATGTAATTCAATTCAATCCACGGACAACAAAATCTGAAAAGGAATCTGTGATCCATTTTTATGATTCACTACTATTGTGTTATTAAATAAGCATTATTTATCCTTTATTACGGATTGAATAGCAGCTGCTAATGCGTGAATCTTTATTTTTCTGTGTACCAGTTTATCTTCTCAACAGCCACTGATGGGAAAATTAAGGCGTGGCTGTATGACACTATTGGTTCAAGAGTTGACTATAATGCTCCCAGGCATTCATCCACCAGAATGGCATATAACGCTGATGGAACAAGGTCATATAATTATTTGGAGATTTTATGCATCTAACACGTTTGGTTACTTTCACCCTTATTTCCTCAAAGCTCTTTTTCGATTTGACCCGTTAGAGATAAAATTTCACATAAATTACCCCATTCATATTTAGACGAATTAAAATTGCCATCTTTACTTGACTGATTTTGGTTTTTGATGTATCTGTAGGCTTCACCTTGCCTAAAATTCAACAAGGCAGGAATGCTGTTGGCGGTTTCAACAAATGGAAAATGGCATCAAAATTCTAGCTAATACTAATGGTTTTAGGCTATTGAAAATTATGCAGAATCGAGCTTTCAGTGTTGCATCTGGATCTGCAGAAGGTAAAATGATTTTTGTGCCTTTGATCCCTTTTTTTGGTAATTCGACACCACTTCTCCCTTTCTTGGGCCTATGCTTTCGTACTGAATTCTCTACAGGCCCCCATGATGAGCATGCTTGGTGCTGCTAACACATCAGTGGGACCAAGTATCATGGATAGAGTGACACCAATGCCCTCAACGGTGATGATGGTGAGTATTGTTTCTTGGGATCTGCTCCTTAACTTCCCTGGGTGTGCTTGGTTGGTAGAAAAATAAAAGGCGATGGAAACAGATCTGATTTTGGTCCAAAACGCATTGAGCTTTTCTTTAATTTGAAAAAGATAAATCCAAAATAAAATCGTTTCTATTTTAAAAAACAGCCGGGTTTGGCTATGGTTCACTGAACCGGGAACCAAATTGAAAGCTGGGTATTGAAATATTTAGAATGATGATCTGGACCAAACATAGCCTTATACTCTTTACACCAATGTAATGTTCTCTCTAAGCTCCTGATCTATGCTACAGTATATTATTTTGCTAAAATCATTTAGAACTTATATGCTTACAAGCCCCTAAAAAACTTATAGTATTAGTAAATAACGAATTCTATAACGAGCTGGGATACTTACATATTGATGATAACGGGTAAGATAAGAATTATGCTGTCTAAAAATACAACTCAAAGAAAAGTTTGCCGTAGGCCTAATCAAAACACGTGAAAACATCGTAGTAAATTTTAGATATTGTAGCAAATTTTTTACAATATTTCCAACTTTTGCTCAAGACCACATGAAAACATGTCTCACAAACTACAAGCCTGAGATTTGAATTAGTATATGTGTAGTGACTTCTATATTTCTTGTGTTACATTTGCGCCAGGTTTATGATTGTATATCTTCTTTATAAATTATATATTGCATTCATCCTATGTGTTATATATTTTGGTGATTTTTAATAATTAGGGGCTTGTATGACTGAGTTGGCGGATTCCGGCAATGATTTCATTACGTCTGTTATAAATGGAGCTGATATGGTCCTTACGTTCTCAGCCGCTTTAGTGGACGATTTACGTGCAGAGGTGAAGTTAGTATTATTAAGTATCATAACTTGTAGATTTTAGATACTTTTTTTAGGGGCAAAACCTTATGGGTTTATTTATTGGTATAGGTTACAACAACTTGGCTGAACAATCTGAGGACTCAGATTTAGAACTATCTATCGGTCTGCATTAGTCAAGTAACTTTGGTCACGAACACCTTTTTTTTTTTTTTTTTTTTTTTTTTTGTATTGTATGTGTCATGTCGATATGTGTATTTAGTGATATTGTATTGATATTTAGCGACATGCTTGTATTGATTGCATCAAAGAAAATTGAAGTTTTTTTAAGTTTCTACTATTACAGACTTTTAAGTTTTGTTTTATATGTGTCATGTTGAGTTTTGTATGTGGTCACTAATGTAATTTGTGACGAAGTTGTAGTGACGACCCTAAGTTTTGTTACAAATAGCTTTAGTGATGAATTGTATACTGTTAGTGACAAAAACATTGTTGTCACTAAAGGCATTTTTTTTAGCAAATTGTTTCAAAATCCTCACACTTTTAAGTGTGAAGAATTGAATGCTCACACTTGAAAGTGTGATTAATTGTTTTAAAATCATCACATTTGAAAGTGTGAAGAGTTGAGGAATTGTTTTTAAAATCATCACACTTAAAAGTGTGAAGAATTATTCAAAATCATCACACTTGGAAGTGTGAACTTTTTATAAATCTTCACATTTAGAAGTGTGAAATTATTTGCCACACCCATATAGTTCACACTCAACTTAAGTGTGAACTTTTTAGTTCAACACACTTTAAAGTGTGAAAATATGCTTTAATAAGTGTGAAAAGTTAACTATTTTGTTGTAGTGGCTTTTTGCTTATTCTGTGAATCTGGTGTGATTTTTGGATTGATTTCTATTTGTATGAGCTTAACTAAGTACTTAATACCTTCTGTGACACTTTTTAGTGGAAGCACTTATTCACCAACTGCTTATTGGCCAAAAGCACTTTCCAAGCTTATTTTTTCACTTATTTTATTTTTCCTAAGTTTCAAATATTATTTTAGAATTTTCCAGAAATTTTCATAATTTTTCTTAGTTTAATTAGTTTTTATTACTTTTTAAATAATAAAAATTCATAAAAATTCAGAAAAAGCCATAAAAAATATAAAAATAGTTTAGAAAATTATTTTTAGTCTTTTCAGATTTTTCAAAAGTAAATTTGTATTTTTCTAGTAGTTTCTCATAATTAGTTGTACTTTTAATCATTTTTAATAATTCAAATATAGAAATTAATTCATAATAAAGAAATAAAAAGTCAAAAAAAAAAAAAAAAAAAAAATTTCACAAATTTTTTTTTGGTTATTTAGGATTTTTGGAAATTTATTTTAAATTTTTAGAAGTCTTTTCATTGGATTTCACTTTTTAATTCGTTACGTGACGTTTATTTTCGCGTTTGTTAAATCGTTTTATGTTTTAGATAATTGTGCTTTATAAGCTTGTACCTTCTGCATTAGTTCTTGATTCTTATTGAAATTTTAGTGTAAAATTCCCAAATTCACTATATATCACTATTCACCTCACTTTCACACATTTTCGAATCGACAATTCGCATCAAACCTTCGTTGGGAGAATGACTCGGGAACTTGCATTCGTTGCATTTTCTTCGAAAAAACAATAGCCTTACCCTAAAATTCTACATCAAGGACCCTGTTGTAAATTTTGTTGCGACAATCTTTGATGAAAAAAGAAGACTTCTCACAAAAAGATTATCAATGTTTTCTTAATCTTGAGCATAATTTATTCAAAATGTTTCAAGAGGTTTTCAAAACTTTTCAAAATTTTGCTCAAGATATTACTCCCTCAAATCTTTAAAAGCTTAAATTTACTAAAAATGTTCTACTTTTGAGGGGGAGTAATAAAAAGATGTTCCAAAAAGTCTTGCTTAAAAGAAACTAATACGGAAATAACAAACATCCGTTTCTCCCCATAAGCTATCCAAAAACAAAGGTTTTAATGAATCGGTATAAAAAATACCATGGATATGCTATTTTTTGAGGGGAGAAATGTGATTAAAATGTGATCATCTTGAATCTCAAAAGAGCTCGACTCAGACATAACCAATGAATTGACGAAGCTTAAATGTCATTAATCAAAAAGACTTATCCTAGACGGGCAATAATTTCAAGCTAGTCTAACTAGTGATGTAAGCGTGTCTCGAATCGGTCATGCTCACTGAAAATCAATCAAATCAAAAGTGCGAACTCTACCCAACATGTGCATATTTACCTTTAAATCATTTATGCACATGTGAAGGGGGAGTATTTAAAACAATTACAAAACTCTCAAAGTGGTAACTAAAATGTGTTTTATAATCATAAACACTTTGAGAGATTTTCACAAAAGGTTTTATGGCATGTGATCAATGAACCTAGGATAATCATGGAGTAATAAGGTGATTATGGTTAGGTTTATGTCCAATGATCCACCAGAGCCGGAGGGATCTATCCAAGGACAATTCAATAGACCAGAATTAGAAGTCCTTAGGTATGATTGAAAAAAGGAGTAAAGAAATGAAAGGAGAAAGAAGGGGTTGAAGAATTAAAAAGAAAAGTTAATGAAAGGGTGAAAAGAAATAGCCCTCCAAATGTTCAACCTTAGGACAGAAACCGGGTTTAATTCATATGCTACTTGTTGTTACTAAGGTGACACCAGTATTGAAGACAAGACGTCATGGACCCAGTGACACACTGCACTTAACTTTCTAGCCACTCGGGTATCTCTTAAAAAGGTACTTGTTTCATTTCTCATGGAGAACCTTGCATAATCTATCAGCCTCTCACTCCGAGATGTGCTGATATTGAAAAACGTGGCACTCTGCTCTATGCCTCTGACTACTAAAACCAAAACGCACTCAATCGAGTCTAGAGCCATGAGATTCATCAAAATATCTCTTAGGATACACTTTCCTTGAATACACTTGTGTTCGCCAAAAGTACACAAGTTGTAAGAGTCTTATATGATCTACGGATCTTACTATTTACATCATGATGGTAGTTACTTTATGTTTCAAACGGTCTATAGTCGTTGAGTGATACTTCGGTATACTTCTGCGGCTCACCTGAATTGTTGGTGTACTTCGGTATAGGGGTGAGCGCGGTTCTGGAACCGCAAAAAACCGAATCGGAACCGAGAGAACCGAGAACCAAAAATCGGATGACCAAGGAACCGAGAACCGGACCGAGTAGCATGTCTCGGTTCTGGTTTGGTTCTCGGTTCCGGTTCGGTTCTTTGCGGGTCTACCCGATTGGAACCGAAGTTTGTACATCTTATGAATTTGAAGTATACCATGGTAGTTTTGTGCACTTGAATTTGAAGTATAAGTCAATTACTATTTTCCAATAAACAAATAAGCGTGATACTAAATAGGATTGGTCATCACTGTACTCATGAAGTATCTACATGATTTTCACATACGCTTGTACAATAGAATAAATGAGTACTAGCATTTGAATAACCTATCAAAAAGATAAACACTGCTTGTTTATCCTTTGAACCATCAAATTGTGCAATACTTATTAATTAGACATCCTTTGATCGATCAAGGCTGTTTGTTTATCAATTTTATTGAATCTTAATAGTAGTTATTGTTTTTAAATTACCATAATGGTAGTAACTGTTCTCCTTTTATCCATTATGTTTGATAAAAAATATCTATATCAACTACCAAGATAATACTAGTCTTCTATGCATATCGTTTTGGGCTGTTTGGTGACTTCAACTTAGTGGAACTTTTGTCTTTTGATATAGCGTATGCATTATTAGGTATATATGTTGAAAGATTAGCGATTGGCATGGGGGCATAAAATGTAAACGTGAATTTAAAAAACTAAACATCCAATAAACATTTCATATATTTGAAAATTGGGCGGTTCTTCGGTTCAGAAACCGATACCCGCGGTTTCGTACCGAACCGAACCGAGAACCAAAATTTGAAATATTGAAAAACTGAGAACCGAACCACAGTTCTGAAATTCGGTTCTGGTTGGGTCGATTCCAGTTCGAT
Source organism: Artemisia argyi (assembly GCA_030686995.1). NCBI lineage: Eukaryota > Viridiplantae > Streptophyta > Magnoliopsida > Asterales > Asteraceae > Artemisia > Artemisia argyi. Next base: position 179,966,655 of record CM060684.1, read on the forward strand.
TCTCGGTTCCAGTTCGGTTCTCGGTCCATTTGCTCATCCCTACTTCGGTATATCTGTTGTAAGCCTTCTTGAGGGTATCCAATTCAGGAACAGCCTTTGTAAGGATTAGAGAGAGTCTTCACACTATGCTGTTGATTATCTCGAAGTCTGAACCTGTAAGTGCTGGAAATCCCGCTAAGGAGAATCCTTTCATGAATTGTTACTTGAATTTATTCTATAATAATGATAACTGTCCCTAACGGGATAGCTGATGCGCCCATCCGAGGTGAATGGAATCAAGACATTCATTAGTAAAACAATTGTAGTGGTCCATTCTCTAAGAAAAGTCCACGATGATCAATTGGTGATTTCAACTAACATTTTCATGCAGGTACTCATGTAAGTCCCCTTGGGGAAAGACGGTACACCATCATATGCATCAACATCATCACCTCTACATACTCAATTAAGAAGAATTGTGGATTCTGATCGATTTGGAGGTTTAGTTAAATAGAGGTTTTGTTTTGTGTATTTTTCTGTTCTTATTTTAGTAATATGTTAACCGACTATCCAAGGAACCTTTAAAATCCAATTGGGGGGCTGATACGGTCGATCCTAGTAACCATGCCGAGATATGTTTTGATACGGTAAACAATACAATCTATTGGTTCATATGGAGATATCGTAATAGATCGAGTTTGCTATGACTTTAACCACCTCGGAAATGTTTGCTTGTTTGTTAATACAATTTGCAGTTCAAAAAGTAAGAAAAAAAAAGTGAACTTCCATGATTTTAATATATGTTGCAATAAGATTGAAAGTTATTATTTCAAATTTAAAGAATGAGGCTTTCGTTTGTTTAACTGCGGAATTGTATCAAAATGAGTGAATTAGCAAGAATTATATACTAGTGGAGTTGCAGTTATATACTGCGGAATTGTATCAAACAGGAGTTGTAATTTACATTGATCGAATCAGAACTGTAGCTGCATTGTATGTATAGCTTGTATTACATGACCCATCAATGCAATTAAGATTAATGCTTTTACACTTGTTAATAATCCGTTTAAAAGAGAATAGCTTTGCATCGTCACTTAAGATATCCTTCCGTGGCTTTTTTGAGATAAAATAAAACCACAGAGATCATGCTAGCTAGCCACATTACATAACATCATCAAGTACTTTTCTCTTCATCTAGCTATGTCTAGGATTATAGGCCATGTAGTGGCAGCCAATTACAGATAACTAAAATGTTGTGCATATCAACTTCAGTTTTGTCCAAATTTATGTGACTTCTTGCTCTAAGCTCACCACACCATGACATAAGTTATAATGACATTAAAGATTAGAATCCAAAAAGTATATTAACCATATTTGATGATATGGCTCAGTATTCCGTTAGTCCCACAAATGATGTAATGCCACCAATTCGCCAAAAGATGGTTTCTAACTCGAAGGTAAGCTACTATGCCAATGCTCAAACGAGAATTAAAGCGGAAGGGTACCGGGATTGTGTTAACGAGAGTCATCCAAAAAAAGGAAATGATCAAGCTTAACTAACCGTCAAGATAGACTAGATCTAAATTTATCTATGGTGGGCATCCAATTATGCCAAGATTCAAAGATTCAAATATGTCTGCAGACACGCACTTTTCCTTAAGCCTTAAAATCAATTGGAGATGTTTCCATCTAAAAACTTAATCTTAATGATAGGATAACGATAGCCGGCCTTAAAATCAAATGGTTAATATCAACATGTGGCGTTTGGCTAACGATAGGCTTCCCACAAGTTTCAATCTCGACACACGCTGCATTAATTGACATTCTGTTTTATGCCTTGTTTTTGTCGATACAATTGACACATCATAACAACTTTTTGTCGATTATGTTGTTGCGAAATCACTATGGTATATGGTTGCTAGCTGCTGGGGGTTTAACGATTACCTGAATGATTTGGGCAACTTAATTGAATGGGGGGACTTGGTTGATCTTGCGGCACCTATCAGTACTTGTTTCGATACTTTGTTACAAACTAATGCCTAGTGCATATGGAAGTACCGGAACAGCGTATGTTTTTATTTCCAAACTTCCCCGCAGACATACTTCGAGAAGACATTAAAAATACAATTATATTTGTATCACAAATAGGAATACAAAATTATGTCTCAGTTGGCTTGATTGGTCAAAAGATCCAATTCTTGCCTTTTGAAGTCTTTGTAATTCTTTGTAGCTCTTTTTCTACTAGCTTCTTGTTAGTATGCATTTATCTAATGAAAAGCTGTTCAAAGAAAAAAAAAAACCCCTTATAGTTAACAAATTAACCACTCGAGATTCTAATAACAATATTGTTTTTGTAACTTTGAAGAAATATTGTAATATTACGTTATGTTTACACAATACTTATTATATTTTTCTAAACACACAAAAAAAAAAGAAAAAGAAAAAAGAAAAAAGAAAGATAAAAATCAAACCATTTAATTATCTTGTTACCCTTCAGAAAACCCCTAGATGAAATGGGCCTATATCCCAAAAAATATATAAAAAAAAAAAATTGTTTGACCAAAACCCTAATCAAACACAATTGCCACTCAAGAAATAGCACCACTTTCCTTTTGTCCAAACCATCCCTTTTGTCCAAACCATCCCTTTGCCTCCATCTCATTCCAACTTTCTCATGGTGGCACCTACTCCCACCAAGATCTTCATTCCTAAAATTTAGTAAGATTCTATTAATCTCTTTTATTTCTTTAAGTTAATTTTAATTTAGTACTTTCGCTAATGTATTTCTTATATTTTCTTTCCGTTGGAAGAAATCCAACAAACTGATTTCTAGAGCGGAACCACGAAGTAAAAACTACTCCAACAAGACCTCGGCAAAGGGTTATGATCCCTTAATGCCGAGTGGCACCAACACACACACGAGATATTTTACACTCAAACATTTATTAAACGTGAGCAAGAAAAGAAGGTACAAATAAAACCTCACCCCCTCATCCCTATTTATAGAGGATGAAGGGGGAGAAACTTAATCCTTGGTGAACAAGGATTCTACAATTGAGGAGGTTAGGAACTTTCCTAATACATGACTAACCTCCTAAATTTGAGCTAAACTACAACTAGCCCCCAAAACTTATATCCTAACTATTACACACTAATATTCTAACAATTTACACCTTAGAGGTAATAGTTAGCCTTCTCCAATACGCATCAGCTTCAACCAGTGCCGGAACCTCGGTTCGGGGACCGCTTTCGTCAAGGCACCAGTAGCTGTACCCGCTACTAACCTTAGCTTAAATCCTAACTCTGTAGAGAGTCCCTTTAGCCATGTATCCTCCTTCAATTCTCCAACAAGTGTCATATACTCCTCTTCAGTTGTTAACAAAGCTATCATGTGCCGCAACATAGCTTCCCAGCTCACCGCACATTCATGTATCATAAACCTGTACATTATGATTGATCTACCCCATGTATGTCCGTCTGTAATCCACGATTAAACCTATCCAATATTCCCACATCCGCAGATGCTATGTCAGGTCTCGTATAGACAACTTGATACTTCTGACTACCAACTGCATATATACATGACCCCTTACTCTTCTTTTCTTCATCATAATTCCTTGACAGACTACCCTCTAACAACAGCGTAGAGTGTCCCCCCAACAATATCTGAATCGACATCCTGTTGGAAAACCTAAATCGTGACACCCTCAGAGTATTACAACTCTGAGTCCTGAAGATCTTCATAACAAGTATATTTTCCTTTTCTTCATCTAGCAAACCCTTGGTAACCCAGATCTCAGCCTTGCTTTCGCAAGTAAACCCCATATAATCTATATAGAGGAATAGAGTTATGAACATACCTTGTGCATACTTCCAGTAATATATTTTATTTTTGTCACTGCTACACCTGGAACCATTGCTGAGCAAACACATACTAGATCGAGTATCCATATCTTCTTTCATTATAGCCATCCACTTGGAAATTACCTCACAAGCAACTGCGTCCCTAAAAGTCAATAACTCATGTGCATATTCTTCTATCATCGCAGCAACTCCTAAAGCAGCCATATTACTGTCACCTCTATACCTTTCAGAAGCATTATCCTCTGCACCCTCTTGACCAGATGCTCTGGTTTTCAAAATGTCTGCCCCGGCCTTTGCACCAAGATGTACCTGCTTATTTACCAAACAATCCGTGTTTGTCTTTCCTTCAAGTTGTTTAACCTCCAACTTTCTTTGAGCCACTATAGCATGATCGTTACTCTCCTGAATTACCTCAGCTTCACGATTTCCCTGAGCTCCCTGCAGTTCCACTTCAAACCAAACACGCTTTTGAACATGAACTCCATGGACCCTTATTTTAACATCAAGACCAAGTTGCTTGCACCCAACTTGTTTTGAATCTCCATGTTTTTGTACAATATTCCCATCAAGCTTTTCGATGTTTAACCTAGTATTCATACTAGCCATTCTTCTTTAACCTTACTACAAACCTTGTCAAGTTGCTTTTTAACCAACTTTACCAACAAGTCTCACAAGCCGTGTGTTAAACCGCTTTCTTGTAATTATCGATCTACAAACCTTTAGAGAAACCCTAAAGCTTTGATATTTCTACCTCAAGTCTACAACCTTGATATACCTTGTACTCCAAGTAATCACTTTTCTTGAATCCCAAGACAAAGCTAAACCTTACTTGTCTTCCAAGAACCACCAAGACTTGAATTCTAAGAAACCAAAAATTTGAAGTTGAAACTTCTTGCAAAACCTTGTCACCTTTGAAGCTCAAAACCGAAACTCCAAGAACCTTGTGACAAAAGAAATTGATTTCCTATAACCCTAGGAGAATCGATCCACCTCCTTGCAAGACAACTTCAAGAACCTTGTTGCCCAAACAATCTTGACTCGCAAACCTAGAAACCTTGAACCTTGTAATCTACACAACGATAGCCAAACATTAACCAAAAAACGATAAAGAACACAACAACCACACCAAAAACTTCGACAACCTATATCCCTTTCCGGGAAGCTCCGATGCAAGATCCCTCCAGTGAGATCCTAGATCTATGTGTCTTCAACCTACGTTTCAAATTTCATAGAAATCCAACTGTTAACGAATCCATAACGTCAATTCTCCCATGACTGCGCAGTAACCGATGAACCAAACCCGGTTCACTCATTTCTCTTGTTTTGGTTCTATCCACGTTGTGTGATTCGTTCTTCTCGAACAAGGCTCCGATACCAATTGTTGGAAGAAATCCAACAAACTGGTTTCTAGAGCAGAACCATGAATCAAGAACTACTCCAACAAGACATCGGGAAAGGGTTATTATCTCTTAATGCCGAGTGGCACCAACACACACACGAGATATTTTACACTCAAATGTTTATTATACGTGAGCAAGAAAAGAAGGTAAAAATAAAACCTCACCCCCTCATCCCTACTTGTAGAGATTGAAGGGGTAGAAACCTAATCCTTGGTGAACAAGGATTCTACAATTGAGGAGGTTAGGAATTTCCTAATACATGACTAACCTCCTTAAGTTTGAGCTAAACTACAACTAGCCCCTGAAACTTATATCCTAACTATTACACACTAATATTCTAACACTTTCTGTTTTGTTTGACTAATAAGCATCAAGGTTACTGGATTGGCATGTCGAGATAGGTGTGTCTGTACATTTGTTAGCAACACTCGATCATTGTTCATTGCATTTCGATTAGAATCTCAAAGTTACCCAGAAGTATGCGTCAACTACTTTGAGAAGCTGGCATTTTTTTTAATGTCCAAGTATACTGGCTCCAAGTAAGAGCCAAATATGTCTTCTGTGACAACCGGCAATTTAGGGAGTTATTTTGAAAACCCGCATTACGTTAAAGTTCGTTTATAATTTTTATTTGGAATTTTTATTTACAACGAACTTGTAAGACCTATTTTATGGATAATTATATTTGATGACGTTATGAAATTCGTGAATTATTTTAATAATTCATTTTAATATTATGCTCGGTGATGTATTCTTAAATTCTCACTTGGTACTATGTTGACTCCGGCACTAGGAAACTTAAAATTTTAAAAACTTACGAGTTTTAACATGTTGGACTTTTAATAACGTATTTATTATAAATTCCGGTGGAATATATATATATATATATATATATATATATATATATATATATATATATATATATATATATATATATATATATATAGTCCATCAAATGGTGAAAATAACGAGTTTCGGGGACGTATAATATTTTAATCGTAAGTTTTCACTTACGTGAGGGGACGTTTTTATTAATTAAACTTGGAGGTAAAAAGGTTTGGTGTGCAAATAATAAGAAAACTTAGTAGAGGGACCAAAAGTGTAAAATACCTTACGGAAGATCGTGCGTGTGCCTTACGGAAAGGAGATCCAAAATATATTAGGAGATCGAAAGAATTCGAGGAGCCCATCCCGGTTAGCAGTCATTTCTTGCACTAAGTTACCAAAGTTAATGGAGAAAGGATGTTACCTTTTCTTAGCTCAAATTTCAGAGAAAGGAGGGACGAAGAAAAAGGAAAGGTGCATTGGAGATGTGCCTATAGTTTGTGATTTTCCTGATGTGTTTCCCGATGATTTTTCGGGAATCCCGCCGACTAGACAAGTGGAGTTTCAGATTGAGTTGATACCTGGTGCTGCACCTGTAGCACGAGCGCCTTATCGTCTTGCACCTACCGAGCTAGAAGAGTTGTCAAAACAATTGGCGGAGTTAGCCGAAAAAGGATTCATAAGACCAAGTTCTTCACCTTAGGGAGCCCCAGTCTTATTTGTGAAGAAGAAGGATGGATCGTTTCGTATGTGCATTGATTACCGAGAGCTGAACAAGTTAACAGTGAAAAATAGATACCCATTACCGAGGATCGATGACTTGTTCGATCAACTTCAAGGATCGAGTGTGTATTCGAAGATCGATTTGAGATCGGGATTTCATCAACTTCGAGTTCGCGAGGAAGATATTCCGAAAACGGCTTTCAGAACCCGTTACGGGCATTACGAGTTTCAGGTGATGCCGTTTGGGTTGAGTAACGCACCGGCGATATTCATGGATCTCATGAATCGAGTGTGTAAGCCTTACTTAGATAAGTTTGTGATTGTGTTCATCGATGACATTCTAATTTATTCGAAGAGTGAGAAGGAGCATGAGGAGCATCTAAGACTTATCTTAGAATTGCTCAGAAAGGAGAAACTCTATGCCAAGTTTTCCAAATGTGAATTTTGGATTCCGACGGTACAATTTTTGGGTCATGTAATTGATAGACAAGGAGTCCATGTGGATCCTGCTAAGATTGAGGCAATAAAAGATTGGGCTGCACCTACGACCCCAACAAAAGTTCGTCAATTTTTAGGTTTAGCCGGTTATTACCGAAGGTTCATTGAGGGATTTTTGAAGATAGCTAAACCATTAACCAAATTGACTCAAAAGAGTGTTACGTATGAATGGGGAGATAAAGAAGAGGAAGCATTTCAATTGCTTAAGAAGATGTTGTGTAGTGCTCCTATCTTAGCGTTACCGGAAGGTAACGAGGATTTCGTCGTCTATTGTGACGCTTCACATAAAGGATTGGGAGCCGTGTTAATGCAACGAGAGAAGGTGATAGCTTATGCTTCCCGACAGCTCAAAAAGCATGAGAAAAACTACACCACCCATGATTTGGAGTTAGGTGCTGTGGTTTTCGCCTTACGGATATGGAGACATTACTTGTATGGAACAAAGTGTGTTGTGTTCACTGACCATAAAAGTCTACAACACATCCTGAATCAAAAAGAGCTCAATATGAGACAACGACGTTGGATCGAGTTGCTAAGCGATTATGATTGTGAAATTCGCTACCATCCTGGTAAAGCAAACGTTGTTGCTGATGCTCTTAGTCGAAAGGAAAGAATACCACCGCTACGAGTTAGGTCATTGGGAATGACTATCGTATCGCCGTTACCGTCTCAAATACTTGAAACTCAAATGGAAGCGTTGCAAGCAGAAAACCGATCTGCTGAGAATATACTTGGGATGGCTGAGAATGAGAAAGGATTTGTTAAGCGTTCTGATGGATTACTATGTTTTGGAGATCGGATTTGGGTACCTTTATATGGAGGAATTCGGGAGTTAATTATGCATGAGTCGCATAAGTCAAGGTACTCTATTCATCCTGGGTCTGACAAGATGTACCAGGATCTTAAGAAGTTATATTGGTGGCCAAACATGAAGGCAGATATAGCATCATACGTTAGTAAGTGCTTGACATGTTCTAAGGTTAAAGCCGAACATCATAGACCGTCAGGATTATTAACGCAACCAGAACTTCCAGTCTGGAAATGGGAGCGGATTACAATGGACTTCATTACCAAATTACCAAGGACAGCTAGCGGTTGTGATGCTATCTGGGTAATTGTGGATCGTCTGACAAAGTCTGCTCATTTCCTAGCAATTAGTGAAGATGATAGTGTGGATAAACTTGCGAGGTTGTATGTGAAGGAAATTATTTCTCGTCATGGAGTCCCGATATCGATTATTTCTAATCGCGATAGCCGCTTTACGTCAGCTTTGTGGCGATCACTTCAAACGGCTTTGGGGACGAGACTTGATATGAGTACTGCATATCATCCCCAAACCGATGGTCAAAGTGAGAGGACCATTCAGACGTTAGAGGATATGCTTCGTGCATGCATCATAGACTTTGGTAAAGGCTGGGAGAAGTACTTGCCCCTTGCGGAATTCTCCTATAATAATAGCTACCATACAAGTCTTAAAGCTGCACCATTTGAAGCTTTGTATGGCAGAAAGTGTCGTTCGCCTATTGGTTGGGCAGAAGTTGGAGATAGCCAACTCACAGGCCCTGAACTTATCTTGGAAACTATAGAGAAAGTAGCTCAAATTCGTGATCGGTTGCAAGCAGCCAGAGATAGGCAGAAAAGTTACGCCGATCAGAGACGTAAACCCTTAGAATTCCAGGTTGGAGACAAAGTGATGCTGAAAGTCTCGCCTTGGAAGGGTGTGATACGTTTCGGGAAACGTGGAAAACTCAACCCACGCTACATTGGACCATTTCTTATCTTAGAAAGAATTGGGCCCGTGGCTTATAGGTTGGAAATACCACATGAACTGAGTAAAGTTCACGACGTGTTTCACGTTAGTAATTTGAAGAAATGTCTTTCTGATGAGATGCCTATTATTCCAATGAAGGATATTCGTGTCGATGAGAAATTGAATTTCGTGGAAGAGCCAATTGAGATTTTAGATCGTGAAGTTAAACGACTCAAGCGAAGTCGCATTCCGCTCGTCAAGGTTCGTTGGAATTCCCGACACGGACCAGAATTTACGTGGGAACGTGAGGACGAGTTCCGGAAGAAATATCCGAAGCTTTTCACTTCGTAGACAAATTGTTCCGAGAGAAACCCGGGACGGGTTTCTTCTGAGACTGGGAGGATGTGACAACCGGCAATTTAGGGAGTTATTTTGAAAACCCGCATTACGTTAAAGTTCGTTTATAATTTTCATTTGGAATTTTTATTCACAACGAACTTGTAAGACCTATTTTATGGATAATTATATTTGATGACGTTATGAAATTCGTGAATTATTTTAATAATTCATTTTAATATTATGCTCGGTGATGTATTCTTAAATTCTCACTTGGTACTATGTTGACTCCGGCACTAGGAAACTTAAAAGTTTAAAAACTTACGAGTTTTAATACGTTGGACTTTTAGTAACGTATTTATTATGAATTCCGGTGGAATATATATATATATATATATATAGTCCGTCAAATGGTGAAAATAACGAGTTTCGGGGACGTATAATATTTTAATCGTAAGTTTTCACTTACATGAGGGGACGTTTTTATTAATTAAACTTGGAGGTAAAAAGGTTTGGTGTGCAAATAATAAAAAAACTTAGTAGAGGGACCAAAAGTGTAAAATACCTTATTTAAACCCTAACCCTAACCTAATATATCATTTTCATTCTTAAACTTCACCCACTCCCTCTCCTCTCTTCTTCCTCACCGCTGGCCACCCCAAAAACCAGCCACCACCGCCGCACACCGCCGCACACCGCCACTCCCAAAACACTCCCCACCTCTTCCTTGTTACTTTGTGGTGATTCACGCGCCCAAAAACCATCCTCCCCACCTCGATCTAACACCACCGACGCCACCCACCTCACCACCATCATCTTTCTTGGTTAATTTTTGTAGATCCATGGGTAAGTGTGCACGAGGTGCATCAATTTTCTTGAAAAACGAACCCAAACCCACGAATTTATATTAACTTGGGTCGGATTGGGAAGAAATGGATAAAAATAATAATGGGTTTTGTTAAAAACTTGTTAAATCTAGGTTTGGTATCCGGGTTTTGAAGTTTGGTTGGGTTTTGTTGCGTGGTCGACCCCTAGCCGAGGCCTCCCCCTCGACTTTCATTGATTCCGGGTCGTGGTGGTCATCTTTGACCCGTTTTCTTGATTGTTGGTCATGGTGATTATTTGTTTGATTTGGTTTGATTGATTAGTTAGAGTTGGATTGGTTATGGGTGTTGGTCGATTCATGTTGGAGCCGAAGACCCCATATGGGTCGATTTGGGTCATTTGGGTCGAGCTCTTGTGAGCTAGCCGCAACCATGGTGGTCTCGGGTGGGACCCACGTGGCTCTTGGTATATGAATTTGACTTTAGTTGACTTGATATTTGACCCGAATACGGTTAATTTTAGAGAACCGTTGTTGATGTCGAAAGTTATATATTTCGACTAAATTTATTTGTTATGGTTATTATTTGTATAAATTGTTGGTTATCATTATTATTGCGGCTTATTGGATTTTGAAGCGGTTGACGAGTTATTTTGGACTCGTGGTAATATTTGAAGAAGTGTTGATGAAAAATGGTTTTGGGGACCGATTGTGAGACGGTCACTTAGATTGACGGAGATAGGTTAGTCGGGTGCCGTAGTCGGACCCTATTGTTGTAGCACGTGGATTGGGATTGTGTTGGACGGAGATGCATTTGTTTATATGACTATTGCTTATTACTTTGGACTTGGACAATGAGCCGAGAGTCATGACTCGGACATGTGACCATTTCGTATGACTCGATAACTATTTACAATTAAAACATAAATAATAAAACTCGTAATAATAATTATTTGTAATATAAACGTTTATATGAATATATAGACGTGAATAACGGATATATAATTATATAAGCGCATATATTAATAATAATAATAATCACGAGTCATATTATAAATAATACGACTAGATATATATTAGGCTACGAGAGTAGCGTAATATTATTGAACGTATTATTATTATAAAAATGTGTTATAAAACGAGAAACTCTCGACCATTACTAAATTTTAAATAAAATGTCATTTTATATATATAACGAGTAAACTTATCGAGTTATGCGGATTCGTAGTCACTCGAGTTTAGGTAAGTTTTATTTGTGACTTTCGTGTTGTCACGGATATATGGCGATTAATATAAGCGTTTTCTATAACTAAATAACTACTTAACCGAAGGGTTGAACCGGGTTATTTGGCTATACGAAACGAATATATTAATGGGCATCGTATCCTACGACGCCCATAGGTTGTGGTATATGTAAAGGGTAATAAATTGCGAATATATATATCGGGGAATCTGGCCAATTTGACGATGTATATAAGGAATTTATTAAACTACGATATATACCATATAGTATTTATGTGCTATGTGCTTTAGGATTGGGTGTAATCTTGGAACGGTATGTTACGTAAATAAATATGAGGATTATCAAATCGGCGGATTTGATAAACTTCGGCGATTTATTTAAATGATATATTGGGCTAATATTAGATCCATAGTTTAATTTATTATTCTTTTGTGTGACCTTTTTGGTTTGTTTTGTGTCGACCCACCACCACCCGTATGGATACTAAACGTAAATACACCAAACTCTTACGAAATGGATTTTCGGAAAATAAAACGGATTACGTCCGGGTTTGGGAATATTTTGAATTTGAGAAAATGATTTCTGAACGAGTTGATATTGTTAGGTCGTGCCGAGTCCGTAGTTGCTGTTTTGTGAGTTACTATACATCTTATTTCTACCGACTTCTTCTTGCTATTTTCTGGACTTGAGGTGAGTCATAGCCCCACTTTTTACTCTTGAACTATGCTTTCAATACTTGGGGTGAGAAACGTGCAAATTATTTTATGTGGACTATTATCGCTTTTATATTTTCTCTAAAACTTGCTATGCGTATGGACTAGGATGTATTGTCAGCTTTAGTCACACATTTTTATGTGTACTATTCAAGGTTGGCTTATTTGGTTATTGGTGGATTGTCAGCTTTAGTCACATATATGTTGTATGTATTATTCAAGGTTGGCTTATTTGGTTATTGGTGGATTGTCAGCTTTAGTCACATATATGTTGTGTGTACTATTCAAGGTTGGCTTATTTGGATATTGGTGAACTGTCAGCTTTAGTCACATAGTTTCGTGTGTACTATTCAAGGTTGACTTATTTAGATACTATAGTGTGCACCTATAGGTTATTAATACTTCGGAGATTATCCGAGTATTTATGATATTGCGGGGGTTACCCGAATATCTATGTTGGAGTGGAGGGTATCCGCAGGCTCTTAGCGAATCCTTAGTCTAGCTAGCAAGCATTTTGCGTATATGTCCACTATATTGTTAGATGAATTTAAACCTATGATCTCACCAGCGAAAGCTGACTTTTAGCAGGTTTTCTCAGGTAATTAAGTGATGATATGGATGCTTGGAATGGAAGGCTCGGCTAAGGCTCTTGGTTTATGGATCTATTTTTCTAAACTCTGATATTGAATTATGGACCTACTTTATTTTATTTTGGGCCTGACTCTGAATGATGTTGGGATAAATGTAAACTTTAAAACCCCGTTTTGGTTGCGTTTTTATTATGTTTACTTTATCTCGTTCTATTATGTCTTGTGTTGGATACCAATCCCCGTAGCACCCCGAAAGCTTGTTGAATCTTCTGCTGTATCAAATTTTGGGGGTGTTACATCTTCCCAGTAATTGCGGACTTCAGACAGGTATCCTCTAGTGCTTTAAGCAGATAGAGGCGTAAGATGGGTACTATTCTGTCCAAAACATTATCATTGGAACACATTCTGATGATAATGAGCCTAATTACGTGACAACCGCACAAGTCAAGCTTCCTTTACTGGATGGTTGTGACATATGATGTATAACATCCCATAAACACCCATTACTATCATCCCATTACAAATACCTATAGTAGGTATTTCACAGGTAAATTTTTGCTTTATATATATATATATATATATTATTACTTGCATGACTCACTAGACCTGCTCACGTATCTACACAAGCCAAATAACTCAACACTCACATCCTATAAACCCTAGGTATGTCAAGCATAAAATCATAACAACACCATAATAAGTAATTCACCAATCTAAAACACTAAACATAGCACAAAACACTAAACTAAAACTTAAGTAGGATTATGTGCTTATCTGAACCTATGTGCTTAGTTTAACTAGTATGAATGTGTCCAAGGCTTAAGTATGAGTTTCCTTAGATATATTAGGACTATTAGGCTATAGAATAAACCCTTTAGAACTTAGATACAAACCCCCTAAGCCCTAAACCATAACTAGGTCATAGATAACTAGAATTAGGTCTAAACCATCCCAAAACTTCCCCATAGGTCACAACCACTTAGTATAAGCCTTTTAGAACTTAGGAATAGTTATTAGACACTCATAGGACACTAGTCTAGGCACTAAACCATAGGATAAACCCTAGTCTCTCACTAAACACACTTAGGTCATTTAGGTTAACAAAACTAGGTCAAACCTTTCCCATAAGTTACCCTCACTTAGTATAAACCCTTTAGGTCTTAGGATTAGTCACTAAACACACTTAGGAACATAACTTAGGCACTAAACCTTAGGAAAAACCTTAAACACTTAATAAGTAGAACTAGGTCTAAACTTAACTAAAACAAGTAAAACCTAAACATAAGCACCTCAAACACCTCAACCTAGCACCCTAACACCTTAGTCATACCCAAGCATACACCCTAACACCTCTAAGCGCACACACACACACAAGTAGGTGCATCACCTACTTGACTAATCCACCACTAAACCACCAGTAATCCACCCTAAACCACCAGTAATCCACCCTAAACCACCACTAATCCACCCCTAATCACCCTAAACCACCCCTAAACACCCTAAGCAGCTTACAAGCACCTCCAAGCACCCAATAAAGGAGGTGCATCATCTCCTTGTAAGCTACTATTACCAAACCGCCTCCACGGCTTCTTCTCCACCACAACCGGCCTAGGAAGCCCCCATGCTACTGCCCTAGCTCCTCCTCGTCACCAATAGACCTGCTACAAACCCCCTAGCCTTGCTTGCTCACCCCTCCCCTTGCTCGACACCTAAACACCCCGTACCATCCCAAACAGCCTTAACGAGCCCTATAAATACCCTGCTCCTCCCTCATTTCTTCTGCACACCTCTCCCCCTCCTCTCTACCTCACATTTATGTAGTACTAAGCCTTTAGAAGCAGTAGGATACGAGTAGCTAGGCATTGGTTGAGTTGTGTTGTGGTTTAAAGTCGTACGAGCCCTAGAAAACCCTAGAAAACCCTAAAACCCATGTAAACCCCCCTAGCCAAGATACGTGAGTAAGGCGGTCGAGTTCCCGAGTCACTATTTGCATCACTTAGATTACTCTACACCCAGGTGAGTTCTCATAGCCTCATACTTTTTAAAATGCTTTCACTCTAAATGCTTTATAAACCCTGTGAGGGGGATACATGTTAAATGTTTTACTTAAAACCGAATACATGTCTTTTTCTTTGGTTGTTTGCACGAGTAAACTAACAGCCACCACTATATAACTAAAATTCATGAATCGAATTATTTAGGATATTTTACCCACGCGAATGCGAATATAGTTGATAGATCTATTAGAGTTTGACAACTCACGTTGGTATTAACACCCCACTAGGTGATACCAATAAGTACTATATTTGAATCCACTCAAGGTATACCTTTGGCAAGTTATCCTTCCATCCCCTTATGTTGGGTCTGCAGCCCACATGACCCGGATCATTAAGGTGTGATTCATGAGCTTAGTGCAACATACTAAACTCCTGATAATTGTGCATGCATCACAATTATCACAAAACTTGCATTTTCCCAGATGGGTGTAACAACTGAACCCAGGGAACTTGTATTCACTAACCCCTAAACCTATGATTCTCACTCAACACCTAGTGTTGACTTTTTAAGCATGTATTCTAGGTATATTACTTCTATGGATCCATGGCAGAAGGAGGTACTGAACTCGGAGGACTTTTCATGGTTATCATTCAAACACAAGCAACCTAACTCTTAGATTTTTGGGACCACATCAAAAAATAAAAGTATATCCTTTATAATTAAAACTCTGATAATTATGAATGATAACTAAATTTCCAAAACGTCTCTTTTCGAGTCGTTTTCTATTACTGTATCTGTGATTCTATGAAGTAATACCCCCAACACTTTATCCGTTGCGATCAGTGAAAAATGGGGGTGTTGCAGATTTGCATCAGAGCTTCAGTTGTAGAGAACAAGGGCAAAACCTAAACTACAACTATTTTTCCTAAACCCAAGAAAGTCCTCAGTACCTCTGCCATCCTCCATAACCACATGTGCTAAGGTAAGTATAATAATTGCCTGCTTAACTGCTAAATGATTTACAGTATTTCTTTATTATATAGTTATGTCTACTCCCCACTACTCTACCCCTATCTCATCTAGTCCACATCCGGAGAATGATCATTCCTCTCCGAATGTACTAGATTATTCCCCTAAACCCTATAACTTAGAAGATAAACCTTCACCCTTAAAATATACCCCTTCTTTATATAACCCTCATTTAAAACACATAAGAGATTTCTATGCTAAGACATCACCCCTACCTCTCCTAAACCCTATTATACATCCACTTTTTCCTACCTCTAGAACAGAACCCCATGGTTTCTTTCTTCCGAGAGAACCATATATACCTAAACAGCCTATCCCCACCTATACCTCTAGATATGACCTTAGGCAACCCTATATCTTAAACCCTACCCCTTACTTAATAAACCCTCCCATTCCATCTTGGAAAGATGAAATTGGACAAAAACCCTCTAGGTTAACTCTAGAAGACGAGGAAAACCAATTAGAAGAGATTTTAAATAACTTAGATGAAATTTTTCTTGATCTCCTTGAGAAGATAGAAAAAGGTCATAATAATAATAACTTATATAATCAACCTGACTATAGTAGTTTAAGAAAGAGTTTACAAGAAAACCGTTTTAAAATAGCTAAAATACAGAAAAACCAAATGAATCATCACCATAAAATAGCTTTTAGGATATGCACTTTAGAAAAGATAATAGATAATGATGAGGAAAACTTAGAAAACACTAACTCACGGAATTAGGAAATTAGGAAACTTTAGAAAACCCTAAGTAGATAAATAACCCTAGGAGATATGCCTTAGAATAGTTAGAGCCTATAGGATAAGTAGAATAGAAAATAAGTAAAACAAGTTAGGATTTAGAAACTACCTGGTACCCCTCAATTAGGATAGATTAACTAGACTTAGGAATGCCTTTCACCTTAGGACACCTTTAACCCAATAGAAAACCCTTAGGAAAACCTATAACCTACCTTTAACCCTTACCCTTAGGATCTTAGGAAACCCACCTCGATGTCTTAGGTAAATAGAATCTCTAAACTGTTTTAAATTTCTCTTACCCTAACCTTTTCTACTCTTTTTCCCTTTACCGATGGTGAGAATCCTCATTCTTTAACATAGAGATTTGAATTCTTTCTCCTCTGATCTCTAAACCTTCACTTCTTTCCTTAGCTTTCTTAAGCTATCTTCGTTCTAGTTAGAGATCTACCCCTAACTATTCCATATGCAAATATATGATCCTTATATATAAGCATATTACTAATCTTTATTCCCCTAGATTACTATGATACCCGAGCTAGTTTTCCCCAATCCCATTTAGTAAACCCCAAAACCTTAGTTAGGATTTCCATACTTGAGGTTAGAAATAACATTAGGATAACC
This sequence comes from Artemisia argyi, assembly GCA_030686995.1. Taxonomy (NCBI): domain Eukaryota; kingdom Viridiplantae; phylum Streptophyta; class Magnoliopsida; order Asterales; family Asteraceae; genus Artemisia; species Artemisia argyi. The sequence goes on from CM060684.1 coordinate 179,983,789, forward strand.
TTAGACCATTAGGATTAGAAAACCTTAGACCATTAGGATTAGAAACCAAAACCTCTACCCCAATAGACATAGGATAAGACTTAATAGGAAAACATTAGGATTAGAATATAGATTAGGAAAACTTAGGATTAGATAACCCTCACCCTAAGCCTTTAGACCCCTAGTTTAGGATAGACACACTTACCCTATAGGAATAAGTAGATTTAGGTCATAGATTACCCATACCTAGCCTTTAGGATAACCATACTTATATAGTTGAGGATTTTAGATTATACCTTAGGATTTGAAAATTTTTAGAATACCCACTAGGAAATTTCACTTAGGAGATACTATGGATAGTGCCCTAGCTGGTTTCAAATTCCTAGGAATAGTAATACTCATAATAATAGTAATAATGGTAATAATAGACAACCTAAAACAAAAGAGAAAACCTGAAACTACACCTAAGAATAAGGATATACCTAGTCAACCCTCAGGAAAGAAAACACTTAAACCTAATTCCTCTTTAGAACCCTCTACCTCAATAGAACCAAACACCTCACCCTTAGAAATTAGGATTAGTTAGGAAAAACTAGAAGAACCTTAGGGGGAAAACAAAATTCTAGGAAGAAATCTAGTAAATCCAAAACTCCGTTAGGATTTTCTCCTTCAGGTATCCTATACTCTTACTCTTCCGTTAAATCTCATCTTTTCATTTCTCCCCTTCTACCATTTAAATCCTTTCCTCCCACTTCTTCCTACTCTTCCGTTTAAAATCCCATTTTCCCGCCTTTTTCCCCACTCCACAAATTAAAACCATACTTTTCCATTTTCCACAGTCCTATACTTTTCCCCACTCCACCTACTCCAAACTCCTTTTCCTTTTCCATTTCCCCTACTTTACCATTTCATCCTTTTTCCTTTCTCACTCCACTCTACTCCAATAAATCCTTCACTCCATTTCCCTTCATTTTTATTTCTCTGTCATTTTACACTCTATTTTATTCTCTCTATATTCTCTCTCTACTTCATCCTGCAATGTTCTGTTAGCTAGAACTTGTATTTCTCGTCATAACGCAAGTTTCTATTAGTTAGAAATTGTAAGAATATCTACATCGAACTTTAATCCTCATTATATTCGACTATGATATTAAATCTCGCTTTGCAAGAAATTGTAAAAATGAGATCTTCTACGTCCGTCATTCTAGTCTTAACATGGGAATCTACCATGTGACAAGTTGCTAAACCAGAGAACTTTAGAACTTGTCCCTATCATGACTAGAACTACTCTCTATCATGACTAGAACTTGTCTCTATCATGACTAGAACTAGTCTCTATCATGACTAGAACTTGTCTCTATCATGCCTAGAACTTGTCTCTACCTTGACTACAATATTCCTCTACCGTATCTAGAACTTGTCTTCACCGAGATGAGAACTAGTTGTCATCTCAGTTGAAACTTGTCTCTAAAATATTCCCTTACCATATATCCTTAAATATGGTAAAACTCTCTTCATTTTCCACCGATACTACTTAAGGATGATTTATGATGACTATCCTCTAAAAATGAATTAGGATGTTCCTACATTTTAATGAGAGAATTATAAGTCAAATAGGTTAAGAATTTATACGCTTTTGTTTAAAAATATTGGGATGCCTTTATTTGCAAATAATGAGATATAAAAACCTAAGTATCTGGTATCTGTACAAGCAATTCCTACTCCGCTTATGCAAAATCTTCTTCTTTTTCACATAATTTTCCTCGATAATCCTCTTCTTTCTCTACTTTCTCGACTTATTCTCTCCCCTACTCCTATAATCGTCAAAATCTCGGGACAAGATTTTCTCTAAGGGGGTAAGACTATAACAACCCACAAACACCCATTACTATCATTCCCATTACAAATACCTATTGTAGGTATTTCACAGGTAAATTTTTGCTTTTTATATATATTATTACTTGCATGACTCACTAGAACAGCTCACGTATCTACACAAGCCAAATAACTCAACACTCACATCCTATAAACCCCATGTATGTCAAGCATAAAATCATAACAACACCATAATAAGTAATTCACCAATCTAAAACACTAAAAATAACACAAAACCCTAATAAACACTAAACTAAAACTTAAGTAGGATTACGTGCTTATATGAACCTATATGCTTAGTTTAACTAGTATGAATGTGTCTAAGGCTTAAGTATGAGTTTCCTTAGATATATTAGGACTATTAGGCTATAGAGTAAACCCTTTAGAACATAGATACAAACCCTTAAGCCCTAAACCATAACTAGGTCATAGATAACTAGAATTAGGTCTAAACCATCCCAAAACTTCCCCATAGGTCACAACCACTTAGTATAAGCCTTTTAGAACTTAGGAATAGTTATTAGACACTCATAGGACACTAGTCTAGGCACTAAACCATAGGATAAACCCTAGTCTCTCACTAAACACACTTAGGTCATTTAGGTTAACAAAACTAGGTCAAACCTTTCCCATAAGTTACCCTCACTTAGAATAAACCCTTTAGGTCTTAGGATTAGTCACTAAACACACTTAGGAACATAACTTAGGCACTAAACCTTAGGAAAAACCTTAAACACTTAATTAGTAGAACTAGGTCTAAACTTAACTAAAACAAGTAAAACCTAAACATAAGCACCTCAAACACCTCAACCTAGCACCCTAAAACCTTAGTCATACCCAAGCACATACCCTAACACCTCTAAGCACACACACAAGTAGGTGCATCACCTACTTGACTAATCCACCACTAATCCACCCTAAACCACCATTAATCCACCCATAATCATGCTAAACCACCCCTAAACACCCTAAGCAGCTTACGAGCACCGCTAAGCACCCAATCAAGGAGGTGCATCACCTCCTTGTAAGCTACTATCACCAAACCGCCTCCATTGCTTCTTCTCCACCACAACTGACCTAGGAAGCCCCCTAGGTACTACCCTAGCTCCTCCTCATCACCACTAGACCTGCTACAAACCCCCTAGCCTTGCTTGCTCACCCCTCCCATTGCTCGACACCTAAACACCCTGTACCACCCCAAAACACCTTAACGAGCCCTATAAATACCCTCCTCCTCCCTAATTTCTTCTCCACACCTCTCCCCCTCTTCTCTACCTCACATTTCTGTAGTACTAAGCCTTTAGAAGCAGTAGGATACGAGTAGCTAGGCCTTGGTTGAGTTGTGTTGTGGTTTAAAGTCGTACAAGCCCTTGAAAACCCCAAAACCCACGTAACCCCCCCCCCCCCCCAAGCCAAGATATATGAGTAAGGCGGTCTAGTTCCCGAGTCACTATTTGCATCACTTAGATTACTCTACACCCAGGTGAGTTCTCATAACGTCATACTTTTTAAAATGCGTTCACTCCAAATGCTTTATAAACCCTGTGAGGGGGATACATGCTAAATGCTTTACTTAAAACCGAATACAAGTCTTTTTCTTTGCTTGTTTGTACGAGTAAACTAATCACCACCACTACATAACCAAAATTCATGAATCTAATCGTTTGGGATATTTTACCCACGCGAACGCGAATATAGTTGATAGATCTATTGGAGTTTGACAACTCCTGTTGGTATTAACACCCCACTAGGTCATACCAATAAGTACTATATTTTAATCCACTCAAGGTATAACTTTGGCAAGTTATCCTTCCATCCCCTCATGTTGGGTCTGCAACCCACATGACCTGGATCATTAAGGTGTGATTCATGAGCTTAGTGCAACATACTAAAGTCCTGATAATTGTGCATGCATCACAATTATCACAAAACTTGCATTTTCCCAGATGGGTATAACAACTGAACCCAGGGAACTTGTATTCACTAACCCCTAAACCTATAATTCTCACTCAACACCTAGTGTTGACGTTTTAAGCATGTATTCTAGGTATATTACTTCTATGGATCCATGGCAGAAGGAGGTACTGAACTCGGAGGACTTTTTATGGTTATCATTCAAACACAACTAACCTAACTCTTAGATTTTAGGACCCCATCAAAAAATAAAACTATATCTTTTATAATTAAAACTCTGATAATTATGAATGATAACTAAATTTCCAAAACGTCTCTTTTCGAGTCGTTTTCTATTACTGTATCTGTGATTCTATGAAGTCATACCCCAAACACTTTATCCGCTGCGATCAGTAAAAACTGGGGGTGTTACATGATGAAGATAGTAAGTTTTGCACATGTCATTCCTTGTAAATGGAGTCATGGTCTTTGTAATCAAAATAATATAGATTTGTTCATTGTATTTGGTCTTTGTAATATAGTTGAATCTTAGGGGGATATATGTGTAAATATGAAAAGTAATAAGAAAAAGTGTATAATGGATATTTTAGATTGCAATATTGATTTTAATGTATTTTTTGAAATAAAAAATATATAAATTAATAATTTGAATATATATGGCGAATTTAATGTTTCCAAATGATATGTATGCAATTATAAATTAGCTCGGATATATGCGCAATTATATATGTTTTATGATATATATGCAAATCCCTTTTTTATTTTTTTATTTGTATTCTAAATTCATTTTTTCAAGCACAAATATTCGTAGACACAATTTTTAAATTTGATTTGAGACCAATTACTCATGTGGTTTTACGTGGTTTTTAATATAGTAGTAAGAATGGTTGAGACTAAAATCAATTTAGGGTTTAGAGGAGATCGATGTTCACCAAAGTCGCCTAAGGGTGGAGAGTTTTCAGGGCTTATTTGCATGATTTTAATTAGTAAGTCTACGTACAACTTAAAACACTCAAAGATGCATGTTATACAATGAATACAATATAAGAATATTCTTTGTTTTAATGCAATTGTTGTTCATTCATATAAATTAATTTTTCATATATGTTTAGTATTCCCTTCATCCCAAAATATAAGACTTTCTTTTCAAAGGTCAACATGATTCTTCAAAATACCTCGGTAGACTTTCATTGAAATTGGTAATTAATTAACAAGCTAATTGATTCATAAAAAAGAAACATGGATACTTTTAATTTAGAAGAAATCATGAATACAAAATTTATGAACCATTAATGTAAGAATCTGTTGGGAACGCTTGAAGTGACGATCATTGTCGAGTCAATGTGTCTTGTAATATAATCATGTAATAGCTTGTTAGATTGGTAAAAATATAGTCTACATGATACTAGAAGTGTGCCGTCTATTTTTGTCTTAGTATTTACGTTAATATCGAATGAGTGAGATATGTAAACACGGCACACTTCCCTTAGTCCATGTCATGTAAGCCTATATAAGCTTGTAACCTCTCATTTGAGAGGTGTTGGTTCACATGAAATAAGAAATTCTCTCTAATTTTCTCTCTAATTCTTTCTCTCTCTAACAATATTATCTTTCTCTCTCTAGATATTAAACATATATGAAATGATGTATAGGACCTAACAATTGGCATCAGAGCCAATGAATAGACTAGGTTGTTTTAGTTTAGTTTTGGTTGAAATTTTAGGATTTAAAAGTTACTTTTTCTCGGTTTTCAGCGAGTTAAATTGAAAATTAGCGAGTTAGGTAAGCTTTCAGCGAGTTACATTTTGAAGATTAGCGAGTTAGGTACACTTTTAGCGAGTTACACAGCGAGTTAGTTCTTTATATTTGGGAGTTAGCCTATTAGCGAGTTAGCTAAAATTCCTTATAGTTTAACTAGTAAGGAACTTATTACTATCTTCACTTAAGGCAAACTCTTGATTGATTAAACCTTTCTTGCGAGTTACAAGTTTTCTTGCGAGTTATAATACTTTCTGCGAGTTAGTCAGCGAGTTAGTAATCTTTCCGATTTAGAAACTTCTATAAGTAAGGCTTTTGTAACTACTTCGTCTTCAACTTTCGCCAAAACATCTAAACTTCTACAACAACCTTGTTTATCCTTCAAAGATCAATCTCATCTTTACAAGTTTATCTTTCTTATCTTTCTCTCTATTTCTTATTATTGTTTTAAAAAAAAAAAAAAAAACGGTAAAATTTGTTACGCGAAATTCAAATTTTGGTAAAACGGTGAAAATTTGGGCCCAAAATCCAAATTTTTACGCCAAAATTCAAAATTTTTCGGTAAAATTTGGCGGCAAAATTTTTGAAACTCAAAATTTTCATGTGACCTTAGAATTGCATTTTATAGTGATTTTCAAAATTTTGGGAGAGAAAATTTTTCAAATTATATTTTGGAGGGAAAATCACAAATTACTATATCGACCTTGTGTGCCATATATCAACTATACATTTTAGTTTGATTATTCCAATTACATAGCAACAATCACGGGGGAGAGAAAATGTATCAATCAAGGTCGCTAATAAATCAATCTAGTTCACAAGAGAGAAAGATGTCTAAAGTTGCACAAAGAGCCATCCATTCAAAGGAAAATTGTTTAGCAAATTTTGAATCAGGTAAGATTCAATGCAATATTCTCTTAGATGCAAGGTTTCCTTCGTGGAGTACCTTTAATGTATTCTTCGGAACTGAAATGGACCTTCTAACCTTCAAAAGGAGACTCCGAGACAACATAGTTCAACTAGAAAAGCAAATTAAACAGGGAAGTGATTGCATGGTAGGATTTAGAGCGCTCAAGACACAGTTCAAAGGGTTCATGACCATGGATTTTAAAGTGTTCAAAACTTCTCGGAACTATGAATTTCAAAACAAGTTATGGAGAGAGAACATCACTAGTATGGAGGTTGAAGCTTTTAGAGATCAGTTTGTTTCACTAATGAGCTATCTAGAAATGGTGCTTCATGATAGATCACTTCACCTGAAGGTTATTAAAGAAGTGGAGACGCAAAAACGAGTAAGAGAACTGAATGTACGGGAGAATGGTAGAATAGGAAGGAACAATCAACAATGAAGGGACGTTGGATGATAATTTGGTATTCAGGAGTAACATGGCATTATCAGAACTGCAGACAGAAAGCATCACTCCAGGGAATGATTTGGATGCTAACAAAAAACTCAACTCTAAGGATGATTTGAAGAATGCAGCTGCTGATGTCGAACCTTCACATTACACAGACACATTGGTTAAGGTACATCAATCAACTGATGATGTCAATATATTAATTTGATAATGTGTTTGCTTATGAGACACAAAGTCATGGACAACCTGAGTACATTAACGAAACATATGTGGTGAATCAGGATGATAGAAATATTACTCCTGAGACACCACAAATGGATCCTAATGGAGGTAAGGTTGAACATAACAATGTGAATCATGATCAAGAATGTGCTTCAATTGCTTTAATAATTAAGAATATGCAAAATGAAGTTGCTCTACGTAACAATCTAAATTGTGAACTAAAAGCACATAATGCTTCATTAACAAGAGACCTTGAGTGCTATAAAATACAACTATCAAATCTTGAAAATAAAGAAAAATGGGAAAAAAAATTTGAAATGGTGTTTCAAGAATATTATAACAAAGAACAAAATCTGCAACATGAAATGCGAGAAATAATTGGTTCCAATAATGAAAACATTTCAAAACTGGAAAAAGAAAAGCTTGGCCTTCAAAACCAAATTGCAAAGTTAACAAAAGAGGTATCAAAATGAACAACAAATGTCTCAACATGTCAAACAGATTACAAAACATTGAGAACGAGATGGAAAAATAGGGAAGACTCGTATCTTAACGACATTGTTGATTTAGAAGCTAAATTGAAAGTTATTGAAAAAACTGCTTGTGATAAATCGTTGATTGTTGAGTCTGAAAAATTAAGAGTGAAAAATGGGATGTTGAGACACGAAAATGAGAAAATTTTAAAAGAGTCAAGCGACATCCAAGAGAAACTTAAACGTCAAATACTTACTCTTGAACAAAATTTTCAAAGATGTCAAGCACAAAGCATTAACTTTGAGCTAGCTTTACAACACAATCTTGAAAGTAGTCTTTTGAAAACCCTTGGATGTCAAAGCTTGAACAAGTTGATGATTTGTTAGGTCACCATTTATGTAAACACAAGTATGATATTGATAGAAATGAGATGAGAAAAGAGATTGGTTGATTATAAGAAATGAGAGAAAAGTAAGAACAAGAGTTTCACTAAGATATTCAAATAACCAACAATGTGAAAGGTTACATAAGCTTTCTATTTATAAGGGAGGAGTTAGGGCAACACTCCCTTCCTCCCTTATCTTACCAATTCGTGGGCTTTCAAGCCCATAGGGCTTTAACACTTAAGCCTTGTAACATAAAACATAATGAAATAAATACCAGAGCAACCTATTACAAAAGGTAATGACCGAGACTTGACTAAATACAAAAGTATGATCCCAACAATCTCCCCCTAAAGGTCGGTCATCACGGTTGCTTGATGTCTTCATCTATGTCGTTGACTTGTGACATGTAAAACTCTAGACGTCTTCAAAATGGTTGAATGATAATGAATGTACTTTGCCCTTTGTCTTTGTTCTTTGGTGATGATGTAGTGATTGTGTCATGAAGTAGTCTGCCATTCGTCACTCCTGCGTCTGTGGTGGTTGTCCGCCATTCCAACATACTCATACATCTTTGGACTTAGACTTTCACGTACAAGAAGTTCCTTTTTTTTCATACATTAAGATTTTTGTCTTTATACTTTGTAGATTCTTCTTATTGGCGTAGAATCTTTCTTTGAACTTTGTGTTGCTAAGATCTTTGGGGGAGCTATCATATGCTTTAAGATGTATGTATGAGCATGTTGGAATCTACCATCATGGAAGTGAGGTACCTGCGAGTAAACAGTTAGCAATAAATATCTTGTACTTACAGATAAGGAATTAGAGCTCATCAACAGCATATTGTGAAGACTCCTTCTAATCCTTATCCAGGCCGTTCCCATATCAGATACTCCCGAAGGAGCTTACGAGACCTACTAAGTAGCTCAATGACTGGGTGAGTCGCTGGGGATCACTCCACGACTATAGACCGCTATGGAACCACCGCAAACACTAAGCGTAACCCTTGTGGGGTTACCGAAGTGACCTGCTATCAGGGCTGTTTGATGTAGACCCTGGCAGGATTTCCGTTCAATCATTGAGAACTACATAAGTAATCCTCTCATAAACGTTCTTGGCTGATTGCTAAGATCTGCGAAGGACTCGATAATTTACAGCTGGTGTCCATTGATGTAGAACACCAGTTGTAGAAATACTAAGTGTTCCTAAGAGATCTTTGATGTATCTCAAGGCTCTAGACTCTATAAGTGCACACTTAGGTTTCCTATGCGGAGACTAGGGAGGGGTCTCTTGCTTCAATATCAACCATCTCTAAGAGATGGGTCGATAGGTTACACTGGTTCCCCGTGAGAATGAACCAAGTCCTTTTAAGAGAACTTGAGTGGTTAAGAAGGTTTAGTGCATTGCGTCACTGGGTCCATGACGACTTTGTCTTCAATACCGGTGTTGTCTTTTGCAACAACCAGTAGCATACGTATTGAACCCGGTGTCTGCCCTAAGGTTGAACATATGGAGGGCTATTTCTTTTCACCCTTTTCTTTACATTTCTTTTTAATTCTTCAACTCCTTCTTTCCCATTCATTCTTTTCTCCTTTTTTCATATCATACCTAAGGACTTCTAATTCTAACTATTGGAGATGTCCTTGGGTAGATCCCTCTGGCTCTGGCGGATCATAGGACGGATATTCCTATCTTAATCACCTTATAACTCCGACAGTAGCCAAGAAACCTTTGATTGAAAATCTCTCAAAGTGTTTGTGATAATCAAATGTTTTGGTTAACACTTTGAGAGTTTTGTGTACACTTTTGAAGGGCTCCCCCTGCACATGTGCTCATAAGTGTTTAATAAATTTGCACATGCGGGAGGAGCAAGCATTTTGAATTGATCCACTTTCCATGAACAAGACCGATTCGAGACACGCTTACATCACTAGTTAAACTAGCTTGAAGTTATTACCCGGCCTGGTCAAGTTTACAGAAAATTTCTCGAGACGGTACATTTCTACTAAGACATATCCTTTTCGAGAAACGCTTACGTGGTTAGTTAAAGAGATGCATTGTCAGCTTTTAGGTGACAACTAGCCCTAGTAACTAACTTGATGTTATTACCCGTCGAGGATAAGTCTTTTCGATATTACTAACTTTTATTGTCTCATTAATTCCTGGGTCAATACTGAGTCTAGCTCGCACATGATACAACTTTTAAGCTTTGACTTCGTATATTTTAATCACCTTTTCATTTTCTCCCCCTCAAAAATAGCATATAAAATGATGTTTTTGATAATCTTTTAGATTAAAATATGCCTTTTGAGTCTTATGGGGAGATTCACTAAGAACTTTTGATTTAGAGCAAAGTATTTAGTTTTGACAAGTGCTCCCCCTCAACAAGTGATTAGGTCTTATTGAGGTGAAATACTTGTCCTTTTGAGCAGAATTATGAAAATTCATAAACATTTGATTAATTCTACTCAAAAGTAAGAAGCCTTTGCTCCTTATATTAGGATTGAGGCACTGATGCGTACCTCAGGGTCCTTTCTTTACAAGTTCGGGTTGTGCACTGTAATGGCTGTACAAGCCATTATGAAGTATATTATTGACAAATCAAATCAAACTCTTACAACTTTCTACCAATCAGGTCTCTGAAATGTCAACACTGGAAACTTTTGTCTGCCTCCAACATAGCTTTCCATTCTCCTGAACTGATCCCTACGCGTCAACCTGTTCTCAATCCTTAGAATGAATCTACGAGCGTCTCTGGCCTCATTGGTGTTCCACCTTTTAGATTTACCCAGTGCTATGTCATCCAGTCTGCTTTTGATTCCATCTCTGACGAACTTCAAGGTTTCATCACAGAACTTATGTATTTCATCGTAGGCCATGAAGCAGTTGTGACCGTTTACACTGCGGTAGGTGAACCCAAATGCTGGATGCCTGATCAAGGTGTATTGAGGTAGATGTTGAAGGTCGGGGATGTCGGACATGTTGGGTTTGGTGAGATTGAGCTTCTTCTGATAACTTTCCACTCCCAATTGAAGATCTTATACTCTTTCTCTTATGACTATCTGCCTGATGAATATTAGGAGAGCTTGGATAAAGGCAAGCTGCATCTCTTTAGGCAAGTTACAGAGCTTTCCTTGAACTTTGAGCAGGTACATATCTTCGATGTCATTGAGAAGTAGTCGTGGAAAGTCTGACTCGAAAATATCGTACTCCTTTTCATCAAGTCATTTCAGTGTGATTTTGCTGAGGAAGGGGTACCCAAAGTGAGTGACAGTCAAAATGAACTGAATCGAGACTATCTTCAAATCACTTGTCACATCGCCCATCGTCTGGTTGAGTCTGCTACTTCGATAGTACTGTGCCCGGTTGTCTGGCCAATGATGTATACCGTAGAGTGCGTTCCGATCATATTCAACAACTTTATCAATGAATAATGCTGAGGCTTCTTCTTCGATGGCGTTGTTGAGATATCGAGCTGTAGGGAGAAAGGCGAGTGATGTAACGTACTTCTTCTCAATCTTGCTGCCAAGTTTCAGAAATTCTAAGTCTGTGTTGAAGAAGAACTTGTAAGGGATCTTCGGTTCCTTAGGCTTCCCAATCATCGGTAGTGGTTTGGACCAGTCAGTAATGTAGGGTGCGGTTTTCCTTGTGACCGGATCGACATAAGATTCAGGATTGATCCAGTCAATATTGCTTGACATAGATCGAGCAATATTTTCCAGATGATACTCAAGTTCAATTGAGTTAGCAGACCGATCTTTCAGAAGATTGAAAGCATCGTTCTTGATTCTTCGCAGCTCTTTCTTATTCATCTTTTTCATCTGAAACTTTTGCTGAATCAATTGAGCGTATTCCACCGTTCGACCATCTTGAGGTTCTTGATTGTCTTCAAGTGGTGGTTGTGAATTGATCATCTTCTCAAACCAGGAGTATTCGGCACTATCGTCTTGGTCTAGCCATTTGAGGTCGGTTTTCGGTTTCTTTGGTTTTGTACCTTTTGATGAGGTGTCTGGTTTGGGTTGATGATGCTTTCCTTTCCTTTCTTTCTTCTTCTTAGAGGACGGTTCTGGAGCTTCATCGGGCTGAGGAATCTCGTCACTACCTGTGTATTCGAAGTGGTCGTGTGCTTTGGGAGCAGAACCAGATGCCTTTGGTTGTTGTGAGGACGTTGTTGTAGTTAGAGGGATGACCGGTGTTTTAGATTGAGATGAAGGTCCTTCGGCTTGTTTCTGTTTCTTTGCCTGAGAATTAGGATCCCTGTCTTCATCATCTCTTGGACATTTCAGTTTGTCTGCCTCTGTGCTGCAAGTTTCTTTTGTCATTTTATCTTTCAATGCTTCCAGGACTTTAGCTTCTTCTGGCAATAATGAGAACTTGCTTGCCAGTTTCTCCAATAGCTGAGCTTCCAATTCGTCCATAGATAGTCCTAGTAGTGGAACAGTAGACTTGTCAGCTCGAAGAGAAAATGTGGTCGATCGGATTACTTTCTTGACAGCATGCTCTGCGAACTTGGTGAGTTCGTCTCTCATGGGTGCCAGTAGATCTTTCAACTCAGCAACTAAATGTTGTTCCATATACTGATGTGCCTGAGCTGCTAATGTGGCTTCCAAGTTCTCTTGTACGTCTTTAACTAAGAAAGTATCAACTTTTTCTTGCAGCTCTTGGACGTTTGAATTCAGCTTCGTCAATTCAGCAACTTGGGTTGCTAGTGTTGCAACCTGATCTTCCAGTCTGTTTTTCTTCTTTTCATGTACTCTTCTGAATGCTGACTTTAGCAACTTTGATGCAGCAGAGGCTTAGGTGCTTGGTTTCTTGATTGATTTGTCGTGTGTTGTTTCGGATGCTGGAGGTGATGACTGTGAAGATTCAATGATGGTGGTAAGGTCTTTGTCATCTCCTCTTTGTGGTTCGGGTTGATCAACTTTTGTAGCTTTAGCTGCTTCCTCTTTTAATCTCTGTTCTTCAGCCTGTCTTTCAGCTTCGGCCTTAAGCCTTAATTCTTCAGCAAGCTTGGCTTCTTCTTCCCTTTTCAACTTTTCTTCAGCCAGCTTGGCTGCCTCTTCAGCCTTCCTGCTTTCTTCCATGCGGATTGTCTCTTCCAGTTTGGCTTGTGCAAGCTCCTCAAGCCTAGCCTCTTCTGCTTCCTGTTTTTTCTTTAATTCCTCTTCCTGAGCCCTTTCTCTGAGCTCCATTTCTTCTACAGTCATCAACCGTGGAGCATCAGTATCCATGGGATCTTCCTCTTCCTCTTCTCCTGTTGCTGAAGCATTAGTCATTTCAATGTCTGTGGGAGATACCGAAGGATTGTCGTAGGCGACTAAGTCAGTGTTGATCCCTGTGGCAGAATCAAGAATGCTGCTAGATCCGCCAGCTTCGGTAGTTTGAGAGAACGCTGGAGGTGGAGGTAGATCATCATAGAATGCATCAATTTTGCTGTGGAGGAGACCCAGCTTGAGAGCTCTTTCATTTTCATCTTAAACTGAAAGGCCTATGTTAGAATGAGCAGACTCTTGTTCAGCTGTCATCGGTTCCTTCATCTTCTCTCTCCTGATCCTTTCTTCTTCCAAGATGGTCTGTGCTTCAGTGAACGGTCTTTGATTGAGATATGATGGGTATACGGCATTATCAGCAAACTCATCAATATTTTTCTCCCAATCTTCGAAAGTCAAGTCTTTATCATCAATGTCTTCAAGGTTGACATTCTCAGTGATATTTGCAAAGGCTTCCCTGTAAACTGGACCTTCGTCGGACTCGGTTTCAGAATTAGACGGTTTTGGAGAAGATTGTGGTGAGGGAAACCACCCAGGTTCAGGAATGGATGCGGGCTTCTTGGCAGGAGTCCTTCTTTTGAGAGTACCCTTCTTCTTATGAGTAGACTTGGTAGAACTACCGGAGCTCCCAGTTTTGCTACCTTTCTTTCCTTTCTTCTGCATGAACGAAGGTAGAACAACTTCGTCCAGGAAACCCACTTTGTTTGCTTCAAGAGCTTGAAGGTAGTACTTGAAATTCGGGCAAAGCTTCACTTTGTCATTCAAGAGACAATCAGGAAATTTGCTTGCGTGTGCTGGTGTCAAGTCTCTTGATGATCCTGAGAGTATCTTCATTTCTGAAAGTGTGCTTATCTTTGTCATCAAGTCTCTATGGAATGTCATCATACTCACGAAGGAAGCTTTCGATGAGTAGCTTGGTGAAACGAACAAATGGAATGTTGGTTGTCTTGTGTTGAATGTGCCACACAAGGTCTTCCCAGATAATGCTGGCATAATCAACTTTCTTGACGTTTGCCACGGCCCAGATGAGTTTGAGGTGCTGGAGCTTGGGGTGTTCATGGCCAGTGTCTCTGCCAGATAAGGATTTGGCTATCAGAATATACAGGGTTCTCCATGGTTGTGGAAGAAATCTGATGTTGACCCTAGAATGTCGTGTCACAACTTCTTCTGACTCATCATAGCTAATATCGCGTAACCACTCTATCAGCTCTTCTTCGGTGGGTACTTGATCGTACTCTTCATCTGGACCGAGTTCGGGTAACCCAAGAACATTCCTTAGTGTGTCTATATCCACAGTAACCTGTCGGTCATGAAGCATGCAGGTGAAGGAAGCCTCCCCAAGGTCTAGCTGAAGTGTATGCCAAAACTGGTGTATGTAAAAGCAGGAGACTGAAGCTGACTTGGTGAACAACAGCTTGTTAGGGTGATATAGGAGAGCATCCACTGCAACAATGCAAGAGGATTCGTTGCAAGTGATTTTGTTGAAGTTGATGCGTAAGTTGTTCTTTCCAATCTTCCTGGTGTAATCATCTGGAAATGTCTCTTCCCATGAAAGTTTTGGTTCAGGTTCTGGTCCATATGGAACGTCATTGTGTTCTGCCATCTGAATTGATCATAAACAAATACAAACATGGCAATGGTTTACTGTGTTAGCTCAGACATAAGATTACATGATTGTGAATATTATTGATTGATCAGTGGGTGTTTGCGTTGTGAAAAACTTTTGTTATATGAAAAACTTATGTTATTATCACATGGTAGAAACTTCTAACAATTAAGTTACAACATAAGTTTATCATTACAATAGATTACACTTTGGAAATTTTACAACACTTAGAAAATTTCATGAAATGTACAAGTTTACGCGTAAGTGGAAAAAATCTACGCGTAACATGACTTAAGCGTAAGAAGTGAATTTAGGCATAAGAGCAAAAGCTACGCGTAAACTTATATGTTATGCGTAAGGTAAATCCTATGCGTAGGATCAATCTTACGCGTAGGATAAAATCTTAGGCGTAGGAATTGAGCTTATGCAAAGGATTACCCTTAAGCGTAAGATATAACTTACGCGTAGGTTTTGACTTATGCGTAAGTTCAAGACTTGTGCGTAAGGTCAAAACTTATGCATAAGAATTATCATTTAAGCGTAAACATTGTCTTATCCAAGAAAATGTTTTTCAACGAGTCGAATCTTACGCGTAAGATTCAATCTTACGCGTAGGATGAACAACTTGCGCGTAAAAATGCCATTTTCCAGAAAATTCACCTTTGAAGATTGAGTAATATGATTCCTGAAAGTGTAAAACACACAACCACTGATCAATATTCATATTAACATACTTAATACCCATTTTTATGCGTAAACATGCCTAAGTATGAGTTACGCGTAGAAACGCATGAACACACAATCATAAACACAATCAAACATGATTCTGGGTTGTATTAAGTTTAGGGCAAGTGATTATAATATCCTAAGGATCATATGGTCCAAATTATAACATCAATTGACCACAAAATCACAAGATCAAAACTGCTTGTGTTCGAACCCTCAAATCTATGAATCATGAACAATACACGTTTCTGAAACAATTAAACCATAGTAGCATGATCCTAGGCATACAAGAACACAATCCCCATCATCAATTAACACAATAACATTCAGAATCAAAAACCCCTAAAGAACTCGTATGAACCCTAAAATCAATTTAGTCAATTTAGTGTTTCTGGGTACAATTGGAGTTAGGAATCATGTTTATTATCAACTAAGGATCATTTCCCGTCAATCAATTTAACCATAACATCTCAAATTTCTGGGTTCAAGATTTACGCACAACCCTAAGAACAATTTAAAAGATTATGACAAAACTAGTCGTTGGATTATGATAAAATTAAAAACCCTTGCTTGAAATCATGATCAAAACATGTTTACACTTACAGATTTGAAGATTGATGATCAGATTATTCAAATGATTGTGGATCGTAGATGATGGTGGTTGAAAGTAGTAAATGTTTTTGCAGGTGGGAGTAAATGTGAGGTCAAACGTATTTTGACCAAGGTTAAATCAAGTTTGAAAGATTGACAAGTATGGTCCCTTAACCTCATGAAACATTTACTCCTAATGCCTAAACACATTAACTCAAGTAACTTTCGTTAATAACACCACGTTATGACAAGAACAACTTATGGATATTCACTCCCCCTCGACCTTAGACTGTAGTCTTAAAGAAATCTTGAAAAATTTATTATTTAGGTCAAGGAGAGTAACCCGAATCACTTTTGATGCATCCTTTTAAAATAAACCGAAATATTTTTGGTAAAATGCAAGTATAAAAGTTAATATTTTTTGGTGAAAAAATTTTGAAATGCTTTTCCTCCACCTCAACACTTGTTTTGAATACTTAAAGACATTTTAAAAACATTAGTGTTGAAAAGAAAGGTATATACTTGCATTTTATTTTATTTTTATTTTTTTTTGAAAGAATATTTACAAAGATAGTTCTGATGTTTGACGATCAATTGTGTTTTAAAAACTTTTCCAGATCCTCTGGAGTCAAACATCGCATACCAATTTGGTGAACTAGACTAGCAAACCTTGATGGTGCTAAGGATTTGGTAAGTAAGTCCGCCAATTGGTACTCAGTCCCAACAAAATACAGTTCAACGGTAGCCTTTTCCACATGCTCTTTGATGAAGTGATATCGGAGATCGATGTGTTTGGATTTGCAATGATGTACAGTGTTGCAGGAGATAGCAATTGCACTTTTGGAATCACAGTAGATAGGAATCGTGTTGAATAGGTAGCCATAATCCTTAAGTTGTGATCTCATCCAAATGACTTGAGCACAACAAGCAGACATGTCTCCGAGAAATTGTAATCCACCAGATGTACTTTTGCGTGTGTCTAAACATCCTGCATGGTCAGCATCTGAAAAAGCAATTAGTTCAAAACCAGAATCCTTCGGATACCAGATTCCCAAGTTAATGGTTCCCTTTATGTATCGAAGGATTCTTTTGACCTCACTGAGGTGTTTTTCAGTTGGTTTGGACTGATAACGAGAGCACATGTAGACAGCAAATACTATATCAGGTCTACTAGCTGTGAGATACATGAGTGACCCAATCATACTTCGGTATTTGGTAGGGTCAACTGGAGTCCCATGTAAATCAGCATCTAGTTTTGTGGTATAGCCCATTGGTGTATTATAAGTATCACAACTCATCATTCCATGTTTCTTTAATATTTCAAGAGCATATTTGGACTGATTTATAAAAATTCCACGGGGTGATTGATGAACTTGTAGCCCTAGAAAGAACGAAAGTTCACCCATCATGGACATTTCAAAATTATCTTTCATTAATTTTGCAAAATCATTAGAGTAACTTCTTTTTGTTGAGGCAAAAATAATGTCATCGACATATATTTGAACAACAAGTAAGTCCTCCCCGTAGGTTTTTGTAAATAGTGTTGGATCCACCGATCCTTTAGAAAATTTATTGGCCAGCAAGAAAGTGGACAGTTTGTCATACCACGCCCGTGGGGCTTGCTTAAGTCCGTAGAGTGCCTTTTTGAGTCGGTAAACGTGATGAGGACGCTCAGGATCTACGAAGCCGTCAGGTTGGCTCACATACACCTCTTCACGGAGTTCTCCATTAAGGAATGCGGTTTTCACATCCATTTGGTAAACAACCATGTTCCTGTGTGCAGCATAGGCCAAAAAGATCCGAACAGCTTCATGTCTAGCCACTGGAGCAAAGGATTTAGCAAAATCAAGTCCTTCTAGTTGGGAGTATCCTTTCGCTACTAGACGTGATTTGTTACGTATGACAGTTCCTTCAGCATCAAGCTTATTCTTCCAGATCCATTTTAACCCGATGACAAAGACTCCGTCAGGTCTTTCAACTAATTCCCAGACTTCTAATCTTATGAATTGCTGAAATTCCTCTTGCATAGATTCAATCCAGTTGTCATAAGTCATTGCTTCTTTGATGTTCTTAGGTTCTTCGTGACAAACTGTAAGTGCATAGATACAAGTTTCTCCATCAGTGTGAAGTCGTTGTCTTGTCATTATAGGTGCATCTGGATGCCCAATAATATGAACTAGTGGATGGTCTCGAGTCCATTTGTGTGTTGAAGGGTGTAGTTGATAAGTATCTCGCATGTTAGCAGGATCCAAATTGCGTGTTGACGACTCAGCTATATCAGGAACTGTAGGAGCCGGTGCAAACGGGTTAAAGAACGCATCAGGATCATGCTCTGCGGGTTGTGGAACTGATTGTGGTGTGGGATCTTCAGCTGAATGGCGGGAGTTAGAAACAGTTTGTTCTGTTGTAGATGGTGATGCAATTGGAGGACCGTTTCTCTCAACATTTGTGGTAGTTTGTTGAGGTGAGTCTGGTACTGGAATGTTTTCAGGTTGAGCAGCGGAATTAGGTGTGACCTCAGTAGGACGGTATTCAATTGTGTCATCAAATAGTGGAGCAAACAAGGTTTCTAATTCTTTGCGGTTGAGTGGCAATGGTTTAGCCGAAGATTCCGGAGAGTTAAGACGGTTGAATTCGGGTCCTAAGCTGTGTTGCTCAGAAGCCATAACATTAAGCTCGGGTCCGAAACTGATTTGTTCCGAAGCCATTCCTGTTATATCTGCAAAGAAAGAAAGAAGAGACAAGAAAAACAGAGAACACGGATCCCCAAGAGAAACTGGGTTCCAGATGTTAGAAGCATAAAGATGTAGTGTTAATTATCTTCTTGACACTCGAACACACAATTCCGACGGTTTTCCTTCTTGTCTCAGGGGTAGATATAGTGGAGTTCACATTAGTTTTGGTGCAAATGTCTAAAATCTTTCCTGTAGGAATCCACCTAAGACCAATCGATTTGAAAATTCTACCTGTAGGTACCCACCTAATGTTAGATCTAGGAGATGTTTTCCTTTTAGATGCAGTGGAATGAAATGTGGGAGCATCACATCGTTGAGAAAACCTACGTCCTATATTGATCCACTTCTTAGGTTTCTGACTTATGACATTTGGTTCAACGGGTTTGTTTGTCTTAGTCGATTGAGCCTTTTCAAGTGAATTTCCCTTTTGAAGATATTTTAAAGCACAGACATCATGATTATTTCCGCAACTACTCTTAGATGCTAGCCAATTCCTATTAGTTTGTTGAGAACTCCTAGGTTTTGGTTTGCTACTACTAGCAGTGTTTTGCACTACATTGGAAGGCTCCACATGAGGTTTTGAACCTAGAATTCCATCCTTTTGAAGTAGCGCCTTTTTTCTAGCCTTTTCTAGATCATAGTTCTGGTACATGTCATATTTGCCATAAAACTCTTTACTTTTAATGCTAGTTTTAGACACTGTTTTTGAACTAATCCTAGAAGAGCCAGGTATAATCACGTGTTGAGATTTAGCAGACACAGATGCATTTTCCTTAGGCCAAGAATGTGGAGTGACTGGTTTTGTCAAATTGTTTTTCTCAACAACTTGGGAGGCAAACCGAGGTTTTGAAAATTTAGGTCGTTCAGATTTAAATGCCGTCGGTTGTCTAACCACTGATTGTTTTCTGATTGTTTGAGAAGGCGGTTTCCCCAAGATTGATGGTTTTGCAAACTTAGTATCCACACTCTGGCCAGTCAGTCTTCTTAATTTATTTTGTAATGCAGCATGTGCTAACACCTTTGCTTGAATTTGACCTTTTAAAAGCTCATTTTCTTTAACTAATGTATCCACACGTTTTCTTTGTTCATTCAAAAGTTGACCATTGTTGCTCGAATTTAGAGATTCATTTTGCATTTGAAGTTCAAGTGAGATGCAATGTGCCTCTAGTTTTGAAAAATCTTTATGACATTGGGCAATGGTCTTTTTGAGAAGAATGTTTTCTGACTCAAGAGTTTGGTGTGATGTTTCAGTTATTGGATTATCAGGTAAGGACTCAGACTCATAATGTTTGTCTTGACATTGAACAACATTCTGGTCAACCTCTCCTTCATTTCTGAATTCTGGTTGCTCAGATTGTTGTTTCTCATTTGCAGGCATTATATGATCAATAGTAGATTGTACCTCAACCATTTGCTCTTTGTCAAATTTGGGCTCTAAGTCATAGAAGGGTCTGATCTCTGCACAGCCTGCATCTGTATCATTCCCCAATCTACTGTTGTTATTTTGTTTATCTAATACTTTGACCTTATTGCCTGTATTACCGACATCTGCAATATTCCCAACAGTCCTTTCAGCATTCCTTCTTTGTCTATCAACTCTTTCACCTTGCCCAGCAGCTTGATTCCGTGTGTTAGAAGAAGAACGAAGACGGTTGTTTGTCTTGTTGGAGAATTTGCTGAAGGCACGAGCAATAAGTTCGTGTCCTTGATTCAGAATTTTGAAATCCTCATCGTCGTCTTCATTGGAATTAGAATAGTACACTGCATCACCGTTGTCATATGGAACAAGTTGAGTTGAAGTTTGCTGCGGAGATGAATCATATTGGATCATGAGGTTTGAAGTAGCAGGTTGTGGATAGCTGAAGTAATTATGTTCTTGAACATAATCATGATTTGTTATTAACATCACATATGTAGTATTGGCTTCCAAATCTGCTGTATTGGTTTCCAAATCTGAATATTCATCATTAGATGGAATATCTCCCATGACACTTTGCAAAATAGTATTGAGATTACCCCCTTCAACTTCCATTTGACTAAGTGTGGCATCGTATTCAACATTATCGTCAAAGAGTGGAGTTGAATCATAATCTTGATCTTCCACATCTGCAATATTTTCTGCATATGCCAAAAATGCCATGCTTGGTTCGATAAGATCTTCTTCATCATCAGTATCTTCCATTGTGTTAAAGCATTCATAAGTTGAAGTCATCATGCATTTGCCTTTATCAGTAGATGCTTTTCCAAGCTTCACAAGATTTTGCAGAAGTGATTGCATGTGATCATTTAGTGTTGCAGGATGGTATTGTGGAATGAAGATAGGCTCTGGTGCATTTGGAGGAATGAAGAAGAGACCATTTGGAGTGTAACTTAAGGATCCATGGTCAACAACTGGAGATGGTGGAGCAGGGAGAATGGTCTTCAGTGGATTCATGCTTAAGCAAGATTCAAGAATTTGCTTCATTCTGATGTGATGAAGTTCTTCTGTATGATGCATAGCTTCAAGATATTTCCACATTTCATAAGCACTAGCTTGAAAGTCCATATACATGTAAATTGAGTTGGGAAGTGCCACTGTTATGAACCATACAGCCTGTTGGTCAGCATCGTACTGAGCAAGTTCAGTTGCATTCAAATCTTCATCAGTTTGTATTCTGATAATCCCTGTTGAGTCAGCAAGAAATATCATTTTGTATGGACCATCTTGAATGGATTTAAGCATGCGATCTGCAGCAGGACGATCTGTGAGCCATTGTAAAAATCTCCATTTCCAAACAGTATACATTCCTGGTAGCAACATCGGAGGCCTTGATTCATTGCCAAAGAGCAGAACATGGCGAATGAGGGAGCTGTGACTTTGTTGTTGCTGATACTGTTGCTGATGAGAATATTTGTGAGGAAGGTAGTTGGAAGAAGGTCCTGTTGCTGATGAGAATATTGGTGAGGAAGGTAGTTGGAAGAAGGTACTGTTGCTGATGAGAATATTGGTGAGGAAGGTAGTTGGAAGAAGGTGATTGAGACTTTGTAGATGACATTGCTCTCCCCCTTGATTGTAGCGATGTAATCGAAAAAATCAAGCAAAATGTCACACGCAAGGTCGAAATAGTGATTTCTGGTTTTCCCTCCAAAATAATTTGAAAAATTTTTTTCTTCCAAAATTTTGAAAATCACTATAAAATGCAATTCTAAGGTTATAGAAAAAATTTGAGTTTTTTAAAAACTTTGCCGCCAAATTTTACCGAAAAAATTTGAATTTTGGCCTAAAAATTTGAATTTTGGGCCAAAATTTTCACTGTTATACCAAAATTTAAATTTCGCGTAAAAATTGAAAGTTTAGTCTCCTATAAAAATTATTTATTTATTTATTTATTTTTTTTTTTTTTTTGAAAATAAGTTAGAAGATAGTAGAAAGAGACTTGTGTGAAAGATGGATCTTGTAGAAGATTGAAATGCACGTTCCTTTGGTTAAGTTCAAAATCCCTGGGGTAAGTTGAAATCTTACGCGTAAACTTTAGGTTATGCGTAAAGAGTAGTTTATGCGTAAGTTTTCTCTTTACGCGTAAGCTTTGGCTTATGCGTAAGTTTAGACTTATGCGTAAGGTTTAGACAACCAAAAAAATCTTTCAAACTTATCCAAGCTTGAAAGATATCCGAAGTCGAAGTATTCCACTAACTTATCCAAGTTAGGGAAGTACTGAGTCACCGTTGCACGAAGAGAAGACCTTGGTATGAAGTTATGCGTAGAATACTGAAACTTACGCGTAAGATAAAATCTTATGCGTAAGAGGTAATCTTTTGCGTAGAAAGTGAGACTTATGCGTAGAATATCAACTTCTGCGTAGGATTTAGGCGTAGAAATCACTTCTGCGTAGAACTTATGCATAGGAAGTCACTTATGCGTAAGAATTAGGCGTAGGAACTCAACTTATGCGTAAAAAGAGGGTTTTGACCAAGGTTACGCGTAGAAAAGGGGTTTTGACCTTAGTTTTATGCGTAAAACAACCAAAAAGTACTGTAGACAGCTGGAGATTGTACTATTCCCGACCAACTTACGCGTAAGATGTACTGTTCATCAGAAAGATCAAAAATTTTGAAGAAAAAAGGCCTAGTTTTAAGGTTCTAATGATCAAGTAACTTCACCAATACTTAGAAAACTCTAAAAATGAAAGATTTTGCTACCAAAAACTAGTTTTCCAATATAAAAGAAGCTATAAAACCTTAAGAAACGATAAGAACATATGATAAAAGCCTTAAAAATCAAAACTTTATGCAAAAACTAAGCTTCAAATCACTATATCAACCTTGAAACTTGTCCAAGCTTCAAGATTTGAGTGAAAGAAACAAAGAAAAATGCAAAAAGAAAGCAAAGAACACCCTTAACCACACGTAAATACCAAGAACAACACTTCAATCTCTATTAGGCGAATGATACCACTTGTTAGGTCACCATTTATGTAAACACAAGTATGATATTGATAGAAATGAGATGAGAAAAGAGATTGGTTGATTATAAGAAATGAGAGAAAAGTAAGAACAAGAGTTTCACTAAGATATTCAAATAACCAACAATGTGAAAGGTTACATAAGCTTTCTATTTATAAGGGAGGAGTTAGGGCAACACTCCCTTCCTCCCTTATCTTACCAATTCGTGGGCTTTCAAGCCCATAGGGCTTTAACACTTAAGCCTTGTAACATAAAACATAATGAAATAAATACCAAAGCAACCTATTACAAAAGGTAATGACCGAGACTTGACTAAATACAAAAGTATGATCCTAACATGATTAAAACGTGTCAATGAAATGTCAAATTTTAAAATACGAAAAAGAGATTGAGCATTTGAAATAGATTTACAAAAACCTGTTTGATTCAATCAAACGTTCACGAGTTCTAATACAAAACTCAAACTTGAAACAAAAAGAGACTGAAGATTTGAAGTCTCAATTGTATGAATTTGCTGATAAAGAGTTTGAAAATGCGTTGCAAAAGATTCAATCAATGAAAAAGAAAAATGTTGATTTTCAAATCACAAAAGTTTTCTTTCCAAAACCCCTGATCGATTCTAATACTCCAGATTTTAAAAAGGAAACGGTGGAGAAAATGTATCCTTTTGAAAATGAAAATCATGTGCTTCAAACAAAAGTGGTTGAGCTTGAAACGCTGTTAGGTCAACAAACAAACGATTTTGAGGATGCCAAAACTGACTTTTTCAACAAAGTAACCAAATTTGAAAATTATTTTGAAAGACTTGAAAAAGAAAATGTTGAGTTCGAACGGAAATTGGCTCGTAAAACAGATGATTCTAAAGCCGAAAAAGATCAACTTTTGAAACAAGTTGCTTCTTTAGAATCAAAATTGGCATCCCAAGATCATCTTCATCTTCAAAAAGAATACAATGATTTGAGAATTTCATACAATGCTTTAAAAGTGAAGTTTGAAACTCCTAACCGATCAAAAGGAAAAGCTCCAATTTCAAATGTTTCAACACCAGAAGTGAGTGTTTCAAAGAAGGTTTACACGGGTGAATCTTCAAAACCATTTTTGAAAAAGGTTTCTCAGTTTACAACCTAGTCTTTGCAAAAAGGAAGGAAGTTTTCAAAGAGACCAAGCTTTTCCGAAACATTTATTTCTAAAATGTAACACCCCCAAAATTTGATACAGCGGAAGACTCAACAAGCTTTCGGGGTGCTACGGGGATTGGTATCCAACACAAGACGTAAAACAACGAGATAAAGTAAACAAGAGAAAAATACAACCACGCGGGGTTTTAAAGTTTACATTTATCCCAAATCCAATCAAAGTCAGGCCCAAAAGAAATAAATATAGGTCCACAATTATTTATCAGAGTTTTAGAAAATTAGATCCATAACCAAGTGCCATAGCCAAGCCTCCAATCCAAGCATCCAAGGGCGTCACTTAATTACCTGAGAAAACGCGCTAAAAGTCAGCTTTCGCTGGTGAGATCATAGGTTTCAATTCATAACTAAATCAAGTGGACATATACACAAAACCCTTGCTAGCTACACTAGGCCTCAATCATCCAACCAAAACGAACCAACCAAAATTGAATCAACAGCTTACCTAGCTCAAGTCTATGCCTCGCTCTATAACCAATCCAATAGCTTACCTAGTTCGGGACTAGGCCTCGCTCAACAATCAATCAATAGCTTACCTACTTCGGGACTAGGCCTTGCTCTATAACCAAATCAATAGCTCACCTAGTTCGAGACTAGGCCTCGCTCTATCCTACCTAGTTCTATAAGCATAGCAAGTTTTAAAAATAAACGAAGCGATAATAGTCCACATAAAACATTTGCACGTTTCTCACCCCAAGTATTGAAAACAAAGTTCAAGAGTAAAAGTGGGACTATGACTCACCTCAAGTCCAGCAATCCGCAAAAGAAATCGATAGATTAAAGACGTGAAGCAATCTCAAATAACGGAAACTACAGACTCGGCACTTCCTAACAATATCAAACACGTTCAGATTCATTTCCTCAAAATGAAATATTCCCAATCCCGAACGTATTCCATTTTACTTTCCAAAAATCCATTTCTCGAATTATCTCGTATTAGTTTGGAGTTTGACGTTTAGTATCCATACGGGTGGAGGGTCGACACAACTCAAACCAAGAAGCCACAACGAAAAGAATAATAACGATCTATAGGTCTAATATTAGCCCAATATATTATTTAAATAAATCATCGAAGTTTATCATATCCGTCGATTTGGTAATCCTCCATATTTATTTACGTAATACATCATTCTAAGATTATACCCAACCTAAATCACATAGCACAAAGAATTCTATATGGTAAATATCGTAGTCCAATAAATTCCCTAGATATATCGTCAAATTTGCCAAATTCGTCAATTTAGCAAATTCCACGAGATATTTAGTAATTTATTATCCTAATACACGTACCATAACCTATGGGCATCGTAGGATACGATGCCCATTAATATACTCATTTTATATAGCTAAATAAACCCTATTTAACCAGTCGATTAAATAAGTTACGTAGTTATAGAAAATGGATATATTAATCGTCATATATCCGTGACAACATAAAAGTCACATAATAAAATGAAGTCCACTTGGACTTAAGTGGCCACAACACCGTATAACTCGATGAGTTTTCCAAATTTAAAAGAAAAGTTTTATTTAATGATTGTCCAACATATTATATTTCGTCACCGTTTATAGATATTTATTTATAATAACGTTCCAGACATTTATTACACTATTCATATAGTGCAATAATTACCGTCACGTTATTATAATGTTTACTCGTGATCGTTTTATTATTAATATACGCATTTATATATATATATATATATATATATATATATATATATATATATATATATATATATATATATATATATATACGTTTTCCATGTCTATATACTTATATAAACGATTATATTACCAATAATATTATTTATTAGTAATGTTTGATTATAATATTTATCGAGTCATATGAGTTGGTCACATGTCCGAGTCATCACTCTCGGCTCATTGTCCAAGTCCAAGAATAACATAATCAAGTCATAAATAACTAACCCAACTCCATCCAAATCAATCCCAATCACATGCTACAACAATAGGGTCCGACTACGGCACCCGACTAACCTATCTCCGTCAATCTTGTTTGACCGTCTCACAATCGGTCCCCAATACTACGTCGTCAACACAACTCCATAATCAAATATCTCGAGTCCAAAAGTACCATGATTCAAAATAATAACAATCTCATCAACGATATAATCCGACAAACATAAATGGCAACGAAAATAATATAACACATTTACGGGTTTATTTACCAAGTCAACCCGGGTCAAATATCAATCCACACGAAACGTGATATCACCGGAGACCTGTTGGGTCTCGGCTTGCTGCAAATGAGCCAAACCAAACAGACCATAGTGGTCACAACAAACCACAAAGTTGCAACAACATTTGACCGGACCCAAGGGGTCACGGCCTAGCTCCAAACAAGCCAAAACAAAACCCAAACCGACCCTATGGGTCGTCGGCTACAAGTCAACCCAACGAAACTCAAATCTATCAACCAAGAATCCATCCAAACACCAATTACTAGAACCAAATAAGATCAAAAGAACAAGAAATCCAGAACAATCACAAGTCGAGGGTGAAACCCTCGGCTATGGTGTCGACCACGCAAAGAAACAACAACAAAACAACAAAACCCGGATACCAAATGTTGATCCCAGTTGAGCTAATACGATCTTGTATAGAAGTTAACTTAA
Organism: Artemisia argyi; assembly: GCA_030686995.1. Lineage (NCBI taxonomy): Eukaryota > Viridiplantae > Streptophyta > Magnoliopsida > Asterales > Asteraceae > Artemisia > Artemisia argyi. The sequence continues at coordinate 180,010,955 of CM060684.1, forward strand.
ACAAATACTTAAGCTTAAACGCGGAATATAAAAGCTTAACTTAAGAAGATTTAGAATTCTCTTTCAACACTTCAATATTATTAATACGAGCACTCGATAATGCTAGGGTTTTACAACCTTGAAGTGAATAATAATACGTACATACTCTAACCCTAGGATCCTCCTTTTATAGACCAAGGAGTCCTACTAGGTTTACAATACCTTTCTCTACAAGATAAGAATAATCTAAATAGATAAACTATACAAAGAATCTATTCCATAATTATCCTATCGTATACAATTGTTAATCTATTCAGCAGTAGTTTCACCAAGCAGCAGATAGTCTTCAGCAGCAGAGTTACTTAGCACTAGCAGCAGTTTCATTATAGCAGCAGTATTACTCAGCAGCAGAGTTACTTAGCAGCAGTGTCACTTGGTCAAAACCCAACAATCCTCCCCTAAACTTAATATTTATTTCTAAATATTCAAGTTTCTTCAAAGCTCAAAACATTACTAGGAGGATGCTTCCAAACACTTCATCCCTTGAGTATTCAGTTGATCAAATATTCTCTTATACTTTGTCAGCAAATTGAATGCTTGATCATCAGAATCATAATCTTTCTGCAGCTTAAGTGTTCTTTCACTATTAACCATCTGATTAACAACATTCCAGTATCTTACCACTGGATAATCCTTTTCAGCTAGCATATACAAGGTAATTGGCCCAAGAGTTAACATATGAACTCCAGAATCTTGAAAAAGTCTCCATCTTCTTACCTTGTAGTCAGCTATCTCTGTCCACTCAGAGTCATCCATTGAAGGTTCAAACATTAGTTTAAGAGCTCTCCACAAAACATTATCAGAAGCAGTTAAGACATGATCAATTTTATCTGTCTCATACTTTTTACCATCAAATTTCTTAGCTCCAAACTTTGCCTTGTATAACTTCCACAAGTCTTCAACATCCTCTCTATCAAAGTAGTGTAACATTTGTTGAAATCTTAGAAATCTGTGAGACTTACCATCAGATCTCTGGATATCATGAAATGTTCCAATGTTAGTATCATACCCTGTAGTTACTTTGACAATTGGATATTTGACTCCTAATGGTTTAGCATCCACAACTTCAGGATCTTCCATTTTGCCAACCACAGTATACACCTTCAATCTTTCTTTAAGATGCTCAGCAGGAATGTGATCAAAATCATGTTGAAACATATCTCCTTCTGGCATTGAACTGCTTCCTTCTCCAATCTTTCTCTTCTTCTTGGCAATTGATTTTTGAACAACACCTTTTCTTTTATCACCTTGCTCAGAAGAAGTAATCTTTGTTGCATCACTTTCAAGCTTTTCAACAACATTAGCTTCTTGAATCTGCTCTGCTTCAGCTATCTTCTCAGGCATCAACTTCTTGTTCATCTGAGCAATTTGCTCCAAGTCCTCAGCACATCCCATATTATAAAAAATATCTGTTCTCCTCTTGGTTTGTTGATACAAATCAAAAACTTCTTTGTCAGAGTAAGCTTTCAACTGCACCAATGTCCATCCACCCATATTCTTTAGATACCTTTCATATTCTTTCCTTTGCTGTTTAACAGTTGGACCTTTGAATACTTTAACCTTTCCTCTAGCAGCAGCATTCTCTTTTCTCTTCTTAGAAACAAATTCACTATACCAAGATTGCACATTGAAATTTGGAACTTCATTTTCTTCAATCTTGATAAGCTTATTTAGTTCAATATCAGCAGCAATTCTAATCTTTTCATCATCCCATTCATCATACATTCTTAAACCTTCAGCCTCTTTCTCAGCCAGCTGCTGATCTTCCAAGTTAATTTCCTCTTGTGCTTTAATAGCAGCAGCTTCATCATGTTCAACTTGTAATGGCTTAGGCCAAAAATCAAAAGGTACATCAGTAAAATCAACCCCTTTATATATCCATCTCTGAACATCAACTTGCTTGCCTTTACCCTTATCTGTAGAAGATGATGTGATTGTCTTCTTTTGAGTAGCAGCAGGTTCTCTTATTGTTATTCCTTTTTGAGGTTTTCTTGTTGCTGATGTTATGTTGGTGATAGGTTGTGATAATGATTGAGTTGGTAATTGTGGTGTAAGGGTGTCAGCAGTAGTCTTCTTACTTAGCAAGACCATTGCCTCTGCAGCAGCATTGTCCAAAGATCCAGCAGCAGAGTCTTGAACTTCAGCAGTATTCACTATTCCACTAGCAGCAGAATCAGAATAACTCTTAGCAGCAGAATTATGAACAGCAGTAGAGTCAGCAATAGCAGTAGCAGCATTTTCCACTGAATCTTCCAAAGTCTTTAACTCATTGCCCATCAACCCTGTTGCCTTCACTAATTGCTCAGACTCCAAAGTTTTAAGAGTATCTACCACCTTTTCTTGTGCAGCAACCACCTTTTCCATACCAACTTCATTCCCAGACTTATCAGCAACCACCTTTTCCATACCAACTTCATTATTCTGAGAACTATCCACATCCATATCTTCAATCACTGGAACCTCCCCTGAAACTATTCCAGTATCCATATCTTGAACATTATCAACTTTTTCAAGATTTACCTCTCCTGAATCCATGACAATCTCTTTCCTCCCCTGTTTGGAAGCATCCTCTTCCAAATGAGTAGATGGTTCAGAAGAACTTATAACCTGAGTAGTTCCCACTTTCTTTAATCTTTTCAATGAGGTTGAAGATCTTGCTGTCTTGAAGCTCTTAATCTGTTTTCGCATTTTGATGATGACCTTGGCTTAACCAGCAACAACATCAGATAGAGTAAGAACCTTATCTTCCAAAGATTTACATTTCAACCCCAAAGTGGTACAAGTATCCGTCAATTCTTTTATAAGTTGCATTGTAGTCTCATCACTTCGACCTGTATTACCTGGTCCGAGAGGTGAATCAATGACATTGTCATCATGTACAAGTGGATCCGTCAATTCATGAGTCACTGGCCTGTCCTCATCACTTCGACCTGTGTAACCTGGTCCGAGAGGTGAATCGTGGGACAAAAACTCAGTATCAAACCTAGTTTGATCATCTGAGCCCCCTATGTTTTCCATTTGACTAGGGTTACCATCCTGAGAAGCAAACTCATAAGAGTCCTTTTCTCTAGATGTTGCCTTGGTTTGGGTCTTAATGATGTTATCACTATCCTGCTCTGCTGCTAAGCTAGAAGCAGTAGTGACAGCCCTTGCCAACATGTCCTCTCCATCACCTAGGACAGCCTCATCTGGTACAGCCATACTAACACTATCCTGAGGTAGATTAGTGTTCTTTTTGGTTTTCCTACGGGAATATTGTTTTGTAGGTTGTATAACAGATGTAGTAACATTGGGTGTGTGATGGGAATCAGTGGGATTTCCTGATCCTTCACCCTGGTTGTTGTGCACAATTTGTTCCATAAAAGAAGTCAGATTTGTATGTGCACCAGAAAAACCTTTTCCATGTTTATTCAAAAAAGTAAAAGTCCTTGAGGCCAATTTAGGAGCCTCATATTCAGCATGATGAGCTCTAGTTTTAGAAATTTGTTTTTCAATAAGGATTTGAAGAAATCTTGGATATAACAAATAAGCACCATCTTCAACACCTTTAATAAACCCAGCCAAAATCATTTTTGAAAAATTAAATGGTTGACCTTTGCACAGACATATCATTGCAGAAGCAATGGTAATACTGAACTCATGCCACCCAGATGTTTTAGGACTCAAACAATGAAGGAATAGATGTATCAAAAATTTGTATTGAGGACAGAGGAGAGCTTTTTGAAATTTTAAATTAGTATGTTTCCCCTCATACCCCAATTCCTTCAAACCAGCAAAAATAGCATCATTGGCAAGGCAAGTGGTCTCTGTTTCATCATCTAAGAGAAGATATTCCCTTATTGATGATTCAGTTACACGAACCTTTTGCCCATCAACAAAAGCACTGACATGTTTTTCCCCATTCATAGTTTTGAGTTTGGCAGTAGCCCAAAACTGTTTGATGTAGGAAACATATATAGTAGGGTTCACAGTGAGTGCATACCTAAGAGAAGTAGCATTCAAAAACTTTACCATGTCTGTGAATCCTTCAGGAATTAACTCTTCATTCAAAACAACCACACTGTTATGTTGCTCAACCCAGGTACGTGAGATCTCCATGAATTAGGTTTTGGTGAATTGGGGATTTGTGAGTATTGGAATGATTGGGAGTAAGGGTTTGTGATAACTTCAATTTAGAACATATGAAAACCAATAATGAAGGTCAATTAGGTTTTTAAACTGATGAGTAAAAGTTACACATAACACCCTCTTACTTACAACAATAGCAGCAGAACCGTATCATTCACAACTAGCAGCAGAGTGATAAAACTAGCAGTAGAGTGAACTGGAGCCAGCAGCAGAGTTGACTATAGACCTTGGTCAACTATGCATAACAATTAATGCACATATCACTCCGTAATCTCTATAAAACCGGCAAGATCTTTTCCCCAAATTACGCAATCAAACCCTAATCACTTTCAAAAACGCCTCACACACAATCAATACTATCCATCTTTACAATCAAATCATCACACAATGAAATCAACACCCGAAATAATCAATATCTCTTCTGATTCATCATCAGAAGATGATTCTCCAATGGAACCCTTTGTTCCACCTTTTCGTCCTCCAAGATTTGGTTGTAGAACCAAAGAACAAGCACGCAAGAGGAAGCATGATCTTCCTGTGTTTAAAGATCTTCTTAACCTAAATCAGACTCCAAGCACCTCAAGAGGAAAACAACCTATGTCCCCTGAGGTTCCAGCATCATCAGAATCATCAGACGACCAAGCTTGGACGTTTGTGCAACCACCTCCTCCAGTGCATCATTACCAATCTCCCTTCATCTTCACATCCTCAGATGAAGAGGAGGAAGAACCAGCAACCAATCCACCTGCCACACCTGAGAGGCCACAATCTTCAAGGCCGAGGCCACAATCTTCAAGGACGAGGCCACAACCATCACCTGGTCTTTCTCTTGGACCATCAAGACAAAACCCTCCGCTCCCAAAGGATAGAGAGATTGTACTTGGGCTTCCTTGCCCTAGGAAGTGATGAAGATGTAGGTGTTAGGTTATGATGTCTGTTTTTGTGTTTTGTCTATTGATGTTGAATCATTGTACTTTTCTGGAATGAATGAATGAACTTTCTTGTTTCAATTCTTGCAAATCACCATTCATATACCTGCAAAATGTTAGACCAAACACCACAAAGCAAACAACCAACATATGTACTAGCAGTAGAGTTAGAAAATCAATGAGCAGCATAGTACATTATATCTCAAACATATACACATTAACAAGCAGCAGAATAACAAGCAGCACATGCATTACAAACTTTAACAAAAACAAAGAGATAAGTTTTTCAAAGATTGAGCATACCAATGTTTGCAATTAAAAATTGAAACCTCCCCACATCAAACTGTTTAGTGAGAAGATCAGCAACATTGTTATCAGTATGAATTTTAACAATTTGAATTAACTTCTTTTCATAGCAATCTCTTATAAAGTGATGCCTTATCTCTATGTGTTTTGTTTTAGAATGAAACACAGGATTTTTAATAATGCAAAGTGTGCTGTTGTTATCAATATGGATTTTAGTATTCATGAAATTGTACCCATAATCCAATAATTGATTCTGCATCCATAAGACTTGTCCACAACAACTTGAAGCAGCCACATACTCAGCTTCTGTTGTTGAATTTGCCACCACTGTTTGCTTCTTGCATTGCCATGACACCAACCTGCTTCCAAGAAATTGACAACCCCCTGTTGTAGACTTTCTATCCAAAGAAGCTCCAGCATAATCACTATCTGAGTAGGATATCAGATCAAAAGGTGAATCCTTAGGATACCAAAGACCCAATTTTGGTTGATGCCTTAGATATCTAAAAATTCTTTTCACTGCATGGAGATGTGATTCCTTGGGACACACTTGAAATCTTGCACAGGCACACACTGCAAACATAATATCAGGTCTTGATGCTGTAAGATACATCAATGATCCAATCATAGACCTGTACAAGTGTATATCCACTTCCTTTCCATGTTCATCCTTCAGCAATGGCTTATCTTTTTCCATGGTAGTCTTGGCAGGCTTAGCATCTTCAAATCCAAACTTCTTCAAAATATCATTGACATACTTATCCTGACTGATAAAGATGCCATTTTCTTTCTGTGTAACTTGCAGACCTAAGAAGAAAGTGAGTTCTCCCATAGAACTCATAGCAAACTTGTCCTTCATAAGCTTCTCAAAACTAATACACATAGCTTTGTTTGTAGACCCAAAGATGATATCATCAACATAAATTTGAACCAGCAAAATATCATCTTTTTGTCTTTTGAGAAACAAGGTTTTATCAATCTTTCCCCTGCTGAAACCAGACTCTAGCAAGTAGGTTGACAAAGTGTCATACCAAGCTCTAGGAGCTTGATGTAGACCATACATTGCTTTATTTACCTTGTAGACTTTGTCAGGATGATCAGGGTCTTCAAAGCCTGGTGGTTGAGCCACATAGACTTCCTCAGTAATGGTCCCATACAGAAAAGCACTCTTCACATCCATTTGATACACTACAAAGTCTTTGTATGAAGCATAAGCCAAAAACAATCTAATAGCCTCTATTCTTGCCACTGGTGCAAATACTTCATCATAATCAAGGCCTTCTTGTTGTGTATATCCCTGTGCTACTAACCTTGCCTTATTTCTTATGACAATTCCTCTCTCATCTCTTTTGCATCTGAAAACCCATTTTGTGCCAATCACTCTTTTACCATTTGGCAATTCAACCAAAGTCCATACTTCTTGCAGCTTAAATTGTAAGAGCTCATCTTGCATTGCTTCTACCCAACTTGCTTCTTGTAAGGCTTTGTAAGTATTTTTGGGTTCAATTTGAGAAAGAAAACATGCAAACAGGCAATTTTGAAGATCTTTATGACTATTTCTTTGATGCAGAGATCTGGCAAAGAAACTTTGATGTTGTGGATCTTTCAAGGCTTTAGTCATTTGCCTAGTTTGAATGGATGAGTGTGGATCACTTAAGATTTGATCTTTTGGATGATCCTTGTGAATTCTTGTGGTAGGGGTAGGACTAACAGGAATATTGAGTTCCAAGTTAGTAACATCAGCAGCAGCTCCAAATAACTTACCATCAAGTGCATCATTGTCTGTGTCATAATAGATATTCTCAAGATCAGGCATATTTGGATCATCAGGATAGATAGTATCATCAATGGATCTACCCTGAGTGTCCAAATGAGGAGACAAAGAAGTAGCAGTAGAGTTAGTAGGCTTAGAAGCAGAATGTGGTGAAGCAGTAGTTGTATCTTTTGGCCTAGCAGTAGAGTCGTCTGAGTCAGCAGTAGAGTCTTTTGGCTCAGCAGTAGAGTCTTCTGGCTGTTTAGGAGAGACATCAACAACTACCTTGGGAACTTCAGGAGTTTCTTTTTCTGCTTCATTAGGTATGACAATACCTTCTTCAGTTTCCTTAGATTTTTCATGAGAAGCAACATCATCTTGAGAGCTTTGTTCCCTCTGAAGAGGTACAAAGGTTGGACCAATCTTCAATTTCTCAATCACAACAAACTCTTCCTGTGGTTTATCAATACTAGCAATAACAGGAACATAGTTCATTGTTTTAGCAAGAATATCAACATCAAATAACCATTCTGGTCCCTTCCCTGCAGAATTATATGTGTTTTCACTAAACTTGATATGCAAATTCTCCTCCACATGTTTGGTTCTTTTATTATATACCCTGAAGGCTTTACTATTAACAGAATAACCAACCAAATTTCCTTCATCAGCTTTTTCATCAAATTTGCCTAGCTGATCCTTTGTGTTTAAGATAGTGACAGGACATCCAAATGGTTTGAGAAAATCAATCATTGGCTTCTTTCCATGAAATAGCTCATATGGAGTTTTGTTATGAGGTTTGACTACCTTACTTCTGTTTTGCACAAAACATGCAGTGTTCACAGCTTCAGCCCAAAAAGGTACAGGTAGTTTTGAATCAGATAACATAGTCCTTGCAGCCTCAATAAGTGTCCTGTTTCTTCTTTCTGCAACACCATTTTGTTGTGGAGTTCTTGCTACACTGTATTGTCTTAGTATTCCTTTTCCCACACAAAATTGGTTCATCTCACTGTTCTTGAATTCAGTACCATTGTCACATCTGATAATCTTCACCTTGTGATTGTGCAGGTTTTCAACTCTTGTAATGAAGGCTTTGAGTATTTCTGGGGTTTCATCTTTGGTTACAAGAAAGAATACCCAAGTAAACCTGCTAAAGTCATCAGTGACAACAAGACAATATGACTTCTTATTCAGACTTTTTACAAATACAGGCCCAAATAAATCCATGTGTAGCAAGTGTAGTGGCACAGTATTTGTGTTTACTGTCTTGGACTTGAAAGAAACTCTGTGTTGTTTACCCTTTTGACATGCAACACAAGTTTCACAATTCTCAAAAATCTTTGTAGGCATGCCTCTCACAAGATTTCCTTTCACCAACTTATTCATAGTCTTGTAGTTCAGATGCCCCAGTCTTCTATGCCATAATTTGGACTCATCAATAGTGGCCTTTGCAATTAGACAAGTTAAAGCCCTCTTAGGAATAATATTCTTAATATGGTCACTGTATATATTTTCCTTTCTAGGGACCTTCAGTAACACAGATTTATCATCTGGTAATTAAAAATCAGGAGAAAGAATCATACATTCAGTGTCTGTAAAAAGAACAAAATTCTTTTTGTCACACATCTGTGAAACACTAAAAAGGTTAAACTTAAGTCCTTTCACAAGAAGCACTCTCTCAAAGTCCAAATTTCCAGTTCTTAATGTTCCAATTCCAACAATCTTTCCACCTTTTGGATCATTCCCAAAAGCTACATAACCACCATCAAAAGCCTCAAGATCTTCAAGTTGAGACTCATCACCAGTCATGTGTCCAGAACATCCACTGTCAACAATAACCATATCTTTAAGCTCATCCAGTAGATTGACCTGCACATGAAAAATAGAGAAATCAGTTTCTCTTGATGACCCAAGCCATTACTGACTTGGATCTGCCCTGTGCATCAGTATAATCAAATTTCTTTAAATCACTTGATGCACTGCTATTCTTGGAAACAGTATTTGAAACATTTGTTTTTGGTTTCCAAGTCCAGCAAGCTGAGGCCTTAACAGCATAAAAGTGATTACCAACAACTGTATTTGGAAGATGTTTTGGCTCAGAAGTAGAAAGTTTTGTACTAGCAGCAGGTTGCTTGCTAGCAGTAGAGTACATACTAGCAGCAGAATGCTTACTAGCAGTAGAGCCATTAGAAGAACTAGTTGTTGATTTGAAAACACCTTTTGGTTTAGCAGCATAAATTGATCTAGTAGCACCAGATCTCAACAAAACAGCTCTAGGAATCATGTTTCTATTAGGATGAGGGTGAGTTTGTTTTGTGACATATTTGTGATTCACCCTTGAATATTGATTCCAAACAGGTCTTTGGTGTTCAGGACATCTACCAATCAAGTGGTCAAAGCTACCACACTTATAACAAGCCTTCTTTTGTAATTCAAACTGGTTACCTAATCTCTGTGAAACTAGATTGTTGAAGTTTCTTTGGTTACCTCTAGGCTTATTATCAAAACTTCTCAATTGTTCTCTAGGCACCTCATTGTACTCTACCATTCTCCTAGCAAGCTTATTTCCTAACACAGGCTTGACAAACTTAATCTGTTCTACCTTAGGTTTAACCTGAGTAGGAATCTCTTCCTTTTTAACTTTAAGTTTTGGTTGAACCTGTTCTTCTTCACTTTCACTATCAGAATACCAATCTTCTATAATAGGAGCTTCAGGAAATTTTCTAGCCTCAACCTTAGGTGTCTCATTAACACTTGTGCTACTTTCACCTACAGGTTTTTCAATATTCAGCTCACTAATGAAGGATAGTTCTTTTCCTGGTGGAGCAAAAGCACTTTTGGCTGGAGGAGCCACTTCATTATACCCAATTCCACTACCTTTTCTCATCAAATTATTCTCAATAGATTTATGAACTAGATCAGAAGCATATTGTTGTTTTTGTACTCTTACTACATGTTTATCTTTTTCAGCAAGAGCTTGTTCTTTTTCTTTTTCAGCTTCTTCTAGCTTATTTTTAAGAACTTCTACTTCACTATTTTTCTTAAAAATTTCTATATCTCTGAGATTAAGTTGTTCTACATATTCCTTTTCACACTCTTTGAGATATTCTAACCTTCTCTCAACATTTTGAATACCTACTTTATAACCTAAGTTATCAAGTTTTAGATGTTCAACTTCTTTATTTAAACTCTCATTCCTAGCCTTAAGAACTTCTATAGTGTCAGAACAAGATTTAAATGAACATCCAGATGATTCAGAATCATTAGATACCTCAGAGTCAGAGCCTGATGATGAACCATATGCCATAAGTGCAAAGTTATGTACTTTGGGTTGAACAGCAGCAACCAAATAGAAATTTGGTTCTTCTTCAGCCATATCACTCCAGTCATATTCTCCCAGCCCATCACAAGCTACCATTGCAGACTTTGATTCTTCAGTCTTCTTTGGAACTTCAGCAATCTTCTTTGGAGATCTACACTCTCTAGCAAAGTGTCCCTTCCTGTTGCAATTGTAGCATTCAATCTTAGACTTGTCAAACCCTGGACTCTCCTTAGCCTTGTATTTGACTTCTCTTCCAGTCTTTTTCCAGA